>JAGPOW010001167.1:20633391-20644964 GCA_030014935.1 Caiman crocodilus | reverse complement strand
ACTTCCCCCCCCCCCCACACCCCCTTAAATTATGCAGTTTGGAGGAATTTAGTCAAAATAAAAAAGAATTCCACTATAAGCCAGTGAGACGTTAAGAGCCAGAAGTCCCTCAATAGAGAATGGGAAGCTTCAAGAGGGAAGGACTGTGGTCGATTAGACAATCACAGCGATGAATCAGTTGTTAACACTTCCAGGGAACAGAGTCACCATGACTGCCAAAAAAAAATATTTGTAGCTTTTGGTTGTGGTCCAAGGCTATCCAGTAGTACAGTCCTATCTAGAATTGTACCTGCTTAGGAACACAAAATGAGGGAAATGCCCTCCACAGATTTACAGTCATTGAGGCTAAAAAGAAGAAGAAAGGGACAACTAAGTCATGGGGGGACAGGGAGGGAAACAGAAAAATAAAATTTCCAAGTCAAATATTTAGACCAGTTGGGGAAGTGGGGGTAGCAAATAGGGAAGGGCACAATATTTAGACATACAGGTTAAGTGACTATTAACCCAATGAGCTATTACTGTTGTGGGAGGAAGAGGGAGTATTCAATATTTCACAGGCACTTAGGATGGGACTATGGGTTTTGCACATCTCTAGGATCCCAGAATAAGACTTGGTCCTGGAAAAAATGAAAAAAACCAAACAAACAAACCACATCTACCCACTTTATAGCCTTCCAATTTTTGGTTTACTCATCTTCTAGCAAGCAGCACTCAAGTTTCTAGTAAGGAAGTGTAGCCAGGTTGATCTCTGCAACCTACACCTGGAACTGGCTTCCAGACTATTGCTTACACCATTACTCAGCTGGAGAGCTTGCTGCTGGAAGACTGTAGACAAAGCATAGCCAGGAGTTTGCCCATTAGCCTTGGGCTCAATCCCATGTTGGGCACAAGGTTCCCTTTAAAAAAAAACCAAAAAAAAAAACCCACAGAGGAATAAAGTCCCACATGGATCCTGCTGCTTCCAAGTAGACTCCATGGAAGGAGCCCTCAAAGAACAGCATATTGACCTGAGGGAATGGAGTTCAGCCAGAGGAGCAAGAGCACACCTACCACCCAAAGAGGTCACCCTGAGGACCAGCCGGGGGTAGTTGCAAGCCTATAGACAGTTATGAACATGGCAGCCAACTCAGGCTGGCATGCACTGCTGTTGTCCCAGCTTGAACAGGAGCATAGAAGTACAGGACTAGATGACAGTAGACTAAGAGCAGAGGAAGCAAAAAAGATAAGTCAGTCCCGCCTTTTAATAGCCTAATGCTTCCTACTAAGAGGCAGATTAAAATGTGGAGTTAACAGGTACTGCAGAAATCCATTATACCCATATGGCCCCAAGTGGTTTCCTCATTGCAGAAAGGCAAAAAAGGAGTAGTGAAGGCACCAGCCCATAAGTTTGGGGTTCCTAACCCTATATTACAACCAACCCCTGTTTAAAGAGAGTCCCAGGCTTGAGATCAAGGGTCACCCATCTCAGTCTCAGTTTGGTTTTTGGCATGTGGAGCTTTTAGGAATAAAAGTGCTTTTCCTGTGCAACAATCCTGGCTGGCATTTAATCCGTTTGTTTGCAGCAGTGAAGCCAGTCTCTTCAGGGAAGTGCAGCAGGATTTTACAGTGCAGGGTCGGTCTAGCACAGGGGTGGGCAAAGTGGGCCAGATGCAGCCTACCAGGTCATTTCATCTGGCCTGTGGCCCCCGCCAGAAAGAAAGTTTAGAAAAATGTTTATCTGCTCCTGGCTGCCTACCATACAGCCCGATAGCTTGCCAAAACTCAGTAAGCAGCTCTCTGCCTGATAATTGCTCCTCACCCTGGTCTAGCAACTCCACTAAGTACCCGGACACCAAGCTGCCAGACTTTAAAATGCCTTTGAGTATATAAGGGGTTTATGTTAGGTGCGCTGTACAGGCCTTTTGTCCCCTGCGGAGTTCCCCTTGGCACCGAGGAGCTAAGTGCTCTCACTTCCACGCCAGCTCACATTCAAGTACATGCTCAGAAAGATGCTTTGGCTGATGAGCCGTGCTCCGAGCGGCTTTGCCCTGGACAGGGGAAGGGCCACAGCATTTGACTCTACCAGAGTAAAGCCTGCACTATTTCCCCTGTAGCAGGGCCTTCTGGACTGGTATGAAAGTTCCTTGGTTTTGGTTATTAAAAGACTTATTCTGGGTCATACTGGACGTCGCTACTCGAGTCCCCTTGCATCAAGTCTACATACTCCAGTTAAAACCCATTTCAGTCCGACATGGACTGTGTGGCAATAGCACCTCACTTCCTGGGCTCAAACAAAAAAGAAAGTGAGGGTTGGAAGAGACCTCAGGAGGTCATCTGGTCTAGCCACCTGCTCAAAGTACAACCATCCCCCAGCTAGATCCCAGCCAAGATTTTATCTATCTGGGTTTTAAAGCCTCCTAGCACCCCTTCTTTATACCCAATTTCTGTAAGCTTAGTTTGAAAGTCACTGAGCACACAGAGCCAGCAGCATGTTTCTACTGCTACAGATGGCCAGTCATGCTCTGCTGGAGGCCGAGCTGGCAGGGGTGCTCAGTACACCCTGTATTTAGTTACTTGGCTTCCACTGTGCAGAGACTGTGGAGTGGATACAAGAGAAGGGTTGGGTGGGATCATACTGAAAACTTTGCCCCAATAGAAGCGACCCTAGGTTCTTGGGGAGAATCACCTAAAAGGTATGTTCTCAGCCTCTTGAAGGCTCAGGTCAAGCGTAGTCCATGATTACCGGGCAAGGGAAACAGACCAGAGGCAGTCCTCCTAGCTGCATTGGGGAAGACTGGTCATCTGGCATGGGGATAGTACCTGCTAAGGCAATATATAGTAAACCTCCCATATAGCTCCTGGAGTGGGAAGTCTTGGCTTTATGTCCTCTTCTTGGGAAAAGAGACTCTTCCATGGCTTACTCCTGGGGCCTTATGGCTGAGGGCAAAACCAAAAAGCTTAGGGGCATCCAAGCCACAAGCCTCCAGGCTGCAGCCTGCAAACAGGCTGCCTGCCAAAAGGTTTTGGAAACATCTGAAGCCCCAGATGGGGTGGAGGAGGTTTGCCAGTAGTAGGCATTTATGGTTCTAGATGGACACTTGGATTTGGCATTTGTTTTGGCTAGGAATATGGGAAGTTTTTAGGGGGTTTTTTGGTTCTTAAATGCTGTAACATGCTTTGAAGAAGTTAACTGGGGTGGAAAAGAGAGCAGAATTGGAAGCATTTGTATATTCTGGGCATTTTCGGTCCATAGCTAAGCTTCACAACTTACTCTGATTAGACCAGAGATGAGAGTAAGCCTCAGGTACCCAAACACCAAGAACCAGAACTACAGAGCTCCTGGGAAGAGTGGAGCAAGTGGCTTCTTTGTTTGAAAGAGTCCATCACAAACGACCCAAATTTGGAAAGCCCTAGAAGTGCTTTATATATGCTGGCATTCACAAGCCTATGGCATGGAAAGCAAGTCACTCCCAGATATTAGAGACCATTGGCTAGAAATACTTCAGGTTAGCAGAGAAAGGCGAGCAGAAGAGCCATGGCAGGTCATGCTGCAAGCAAAACATGGAGAGCTCCATCATTCCACATCAGATCAACATGCGCTGCATTGAGTCAGATTTTATTAATTGGTTTTGTTTTGTGTTTTTTGCTTTAAATCAATTGTGTATCAAGTTAAAGGTCACAAACCAAACAAAGCTGCAGCAGTCAAGAGTTGCAAGCCCCTACCTGACTTAGTACGAGTAGGATGGCAGCAGTCATCAAAGCAGTACCCAGAGCAATGGCGATGTATTGCACATGTTCCAGTACAGATGGAATCAGGACCAGGTTGGTGTAGAACTCCTTTAGGAATGGACCCTCCAGGGAACCACGCTGAACAGAGGAGAGGGAGTTTAGCAGGTTCAGTACAGCATCGTTTAAAGAAAGGTAGCAGCAACAGCGCTCTGTTCTTCCAAAACCATTGGAAAAAGCTTTAGACCATGTAACCCAGCCACAGGTAGGACGTTGTGCCAGGCCAGTTACAAGTTTGCGTGAACAGAGGCCACATTGCCCGTCTCCCCTCCCCTAGCCATCATGGGCTTCAAGGACAGTTCCTTTAGAGTTCCCCTTCCTAGTCATCAGTTCAGTAGCATCACGTCCTTTCAACAAGTGTGTCCTGCCACACATTCAGTGCGAGACAGACACTTGATCATCTACATACACATGGCAGACTCCAGCTGAAGTATTTGGACCATGTCTCCTCTCCAATTAGCCTCCCTTGTCCCTTTCAGCGGTGCACTCTTCCACTGCAATACTGAAAAGTGCTGAAGAGTAAAATGTGTCAAGAACTGCAGTGGAGATGCTGGATGTCTATCCCTTTATGTTGATAGTCACCTAATGCAAATCTTTAAGTCTTTCTTTGTGCTGCAGATGTTTGAGAACTACCTACATTTCCTCAGCATTTAAAAGTTGTGCAGAGCTAGGACTTATTTAGCCACAAGGGAGAGCTAACTCACCTCTGAAAACCAGATTATAGGCAAAATCACTGGCTTGATATTCCCCGTTTGTCTGAAGGAAAAAAAGGTAAATAAAAGTTTTAACCTTATGCAAGTTCAGCTGGCTGGTCCATGCAGGCTGCAAGGGTTCCCACCCTTTCTGCAGAGAAGCTACTCAAGGTCGTGCATGAAATATTAACATTAAGGTTTGACACATGGGGTGCCAAGTCTCAGGTTAAGAAAGCAAGACAGGAGAGGCAAGCTGCTATGGACAGTACTAGTGGAGAAAGGATACAGAACAATTTTGTTAGAACCCAGTAGGCACCATGGACCTGCCTCCAACCCCCTTATTACAGACACTATGGCAAGTTCAGGAATCCCAACATCAAGCATCAAGATAAAGTAGAATTGAGCTCCATTAATAGACTCTCTTGCTGCAGTACAGCCATTTGCTTTAATGCCTGTTGTCCTTCAAGGTTTGTACTGGGAAGGCACAGAAGAGCTCTTCAACCGCCTCTTGCTCCTCTGGAAGTGATAACTTACATTATGTCCGAGACCCGTTTCATGAACATATTCATCTGCATCTTGATGGAACAATTCATGGGAATGCCGGTCATCTGCGAAGAGAGAAATCACAGCATTCTCCATGTGCTTGCTTTGAAAATAATTCGAGATAACCCCTTCACATTTGGTTTTTTTAATGCATATGCTACCATGACCTGTGGTTGTATCCTGCCAGTGCCCATCAACTGGAAGAATTTAAGAAACTGTCAGGCTAAAGGGGATGTTACCATGAAGAGTTGAGAGGTTAAAGTCCTTCCAGGTCACAAGGAAGTTTCTGTTCAGAAGAGCCACCTCTAAATAGCTTTGCACTGGGAAGGTTTTATGGAAAGACTGGAGGAAAGATTAAGTAAAAAGGTTGTAATATGAAGGGATTACACATTTACTTACCAGAGCTTGCAGCTACTAGATGATAAGGTTAAATTGTGCAATATGTTTGTTTTTCCATGATTCTATGAAAAACCTTCAAGGGTTGAAAGGACCTCAGGAGGTCACATCTAGTCCAACCCCTGCTCCAAGCAGGGCCAGCCCCAAATACATCATCCCAGCCAAGGCTGCGTCTAGCCTGACCTTAAAAGCCTCCAAGGATGAAGTCTACCACCTCTGGGTAGCTTGTTCCAGTGTTTCACTACTGCACACTCGTGAGTTTTCTTAATATCCACCCCCCAGCCCATTTCCCTTCCTGCAACCTGAGCCCATTGCTCCTTGTCCCGTCATCTGCCCCCACCGAGAACAGTCCAGCTCCATCCCCTGCAAGGGGATTGCAGAGGGAGTCGAAGGCTGCTATTAAAACCCTCCCTCAGTCTCCTTCGCAAATTAAATAAGCCCAGTTTCCTCAGCGTCTCCTCACAAGTCATGCCATTTTCACCACCTTGTTGGCCTCTCCAAATCTGTAGGAGGCAGCCCAGAACCGGACACTACTCTAGATGTGGCCTCCAGGGCAGAATAAAGGGGAAATAAACCACTTCCCTTGATCTGCTGGCACCACTCCTAGACACAGCCCAGTATGCCGCTAGCCTTCACAATGGCACACTGTTGGCCCCATGTTTTAATTAAGTTTATTACAGTTTATCTTTAGAGATAAGCTTTTACCGCTATGGACTTTACTTACCAAAGCATGCATAGACAATAAGAGGCGGGGAGAAACTAGGTCCTTTCCAAGAGGTAAAGTACAGCTTTCAGCCCATTTAAAAAACAAAAACAAAAAAACAAAACCAGACATCCTGACTGAATCCATATAGAAGTCTCTACTCTGGCATGTTTTCTAGCATGAAGCAGTGCTGCCCTACCTTATTCTGGAAGTTGATGCTTACACTAGAGCCATTTTGATTAGCAGGGGGAGGAAGTGCCCTGGAGATTGCAAAGAAAGCACTTTTCAAACCATCAGGTCTCCTACCGCTAGCTTGGGTAGGATTGCATGGTCTATCATGCAAGCCTCCATACAAATGGCAACCTTTGCACTCTACGGGATAGGGAGACCCCAATGGTCTGCCAGCAGTCCAAGTTCTTCCCTAGGATTCAGTGAGAGTAGCTAAAAGGTATGATCTTGTGGAGGCCAAGAGACAGGAAAGCTCATTTTCCTATATTATTCATGGGTTGTGCTGTGCTGCTTCCAGAGTCATAAGTGACAGCCCAGAGAAAGCCTTAAAAAAAAAAAAAAAAAAAAATCCCTAGCAGAACTCAGCCTATTGGAGAAAGCATCAGGATGGGCTTATTTTAAGCAGCATACTAGGGGCTGTCTATTTGGTAGTAGGTCATCAGAAGATTAAGTTACAGGATTACAATTAGGGGAACAAACATGACTGCTATGAATGCTCCACTGGAGCAGCAGCAAGTAGCACTTACCATTAGCAAGCATGAGCAGGCAACTGGGTTACTTCCCCCACCCCCAGCATCAAGTGCTGCACCTTGCAGTATTACGTGCAGCGAGATTTACTGCTGCATGGCAAGCAGACAGATTCTGATTAGATTGGCCGGGACTACAAACTTAACTCTACAATGCCACCAAGTCTTCCTCCCTTGGGCCCGGGGGTATAAGCTATAGTAGCCGGCCATGTTCAGTCAATGAACTGATTGCCCCCCTGCCCCCTCCCTCCCCCAAAAGAGCAAGGAATAAAGGCCAACATCCCATTCACCAACCCTGAAAGGTCCAGAATAGCAGGAGTTGCTCTAGCCGCAACTGAGAATTACACTCGTGATGCTTTATCTGACCTGTTCTCTGCAGGTTGCAAAATAGAGGTGCGCCAGTAAATTAATTTATTGTTTTACAGGGATTTTAGATCTAAATCTGTACCTGTAATCATCATTAAGTCTTTGCACTATGGAACTGCTCTTGTGGCAGCATGTCACAGGGCTGAGCATGAAGCTGAAAAGAAAGCCAATTCCACTGACCATTTGATATAGGGGTACTTTTGAAAGAGGCCTTAATTTTTCTGCATGAGCTCTGAGAAGTCATCTGGGGGACACAGTATGGCTTGCTCACTCAGATCCCTCTGGTCCAACTCCCATCTCTCCCCTTCAGGAGGAGAGATGCACAGCTTGGAGACCAACTCACCGGGTGTACATCCAAGAAGAGCCCATGCTTCTCCTTTGTGGGGTGGAGTCCGCCAACAGCCTCTACCAGGACCGGGTCAGCATTGTAGAAATGAGGCTGGGAAATGAATACTGGTGCATCTGAGCCAAAAAGAAAAAAAGAAGAAGTCACAGCAGAGGGCTCGTGATAACAGGCTTGTTTAGACAAGTTGACAAACTACCATGGGATCTGGAGTGGAAGAAAGCCCCTGCAAGTCCTTCACACAGATGCCTACAATCCAATGTGGGCACCAGGAAGTTGGGACTAAGAGAGGAGATTTTAGTCTTACTGCTAGCAGCTGATCCTGTTAGGAAGATTGAACTTAACCTTCTTTGAGTTCACACTGGTTTCAATAACCATAAGTCAGGGCTCCTGGGTATACATGGGTTGCTGACAAGCCAGACTTTGCTAACCAGACTAGTTACCCTTCCAGGGCCTCCCATCTTGCAGCCATTGGAGAGCTTGGCTTAGTTTGGCTCCTTGTCAAGCAAAGGAGCTGCTGCTTAATCCTTAGCGCTACAGGAGTACCCAGCTTCTCTTAACTACCCGACTTGCATGCACTGCTCAAGCCCATGGTAGAAGCCTAGCATACAAAAAAAGGCCCATGGACCTTGTTTTTAGTCTCCTGAAAACTTGTCCCAAGAGACCTGTACTAGCTCCATATGTAGGATAAGCAAAGGTAAAAAAAAAAAAAATCCACAAACAAAATACACCAAAACCTTGAAGAGTTCCAGACTTTCTACTATACTGATGGTTTTTGTTTAATACCAGATTAGCAACTTCAGGATATACAGCAACAGGTAATAGCCATAGGTGGTAGGCCCTTATTGAAAAGCACTGGACCCACTAATAGCCAGTGGTTCAGCCAGAGTATTAAAAGCATCCATTAACTTTCCAGTATAGCTAGAAGAGCCCCAGGCCATCCAACTGGGACTTGAGAAATAACTAGTGCAACTTCAAAACATGCAAGTAGTACAAGCAAGAATAGAAGTGTCCTAGGCATTTCGCCACCCATTTCTATTGACCTCTGAAGAGGTGTGCACGCTACGTGGCACCATTTGCAGTACCTGGAAACTTCAAAAGCTTCACACCCCTGCTCTTTACATTACTAAAGAAACATTCGGACACATCTTGCCGGGATCCTTTGACCCCCCGCTGACTTCTTGCTCCTGGGGCAGGGGGCTAGACCCAGTGATCTTCTGAGGTCCCTTCCAGCCCTCATGTCTAGGGAAGTGTAGGATATGCCCCCCCCCCCCCAAAAGGGTGTTGGGGAGGGAGATGCATACTGCCCAGGCCACACTTAATGGTGTACGAGAACCACGGAGACGACCAAGGAGGGAAATGCCATCACTGGTCATTTGACACTGGGGAGCCTGCTGGGAAGAGACCACACCTCATAGAGCAGCTTAGGCTGGAGACGAGTCTTACGCGGACAGACGTACTTAGTCGGCAGGAGCTGACGTTCTGGATTCCAGACTCCCTGCAGGGGCAGAAGCCTTCGTTAGGAGGATAGTCTGTCCCATTAGCAAACAGAGTCTTTGGAGCCACGTAGCGAAAAGTCGGTATCCCTTCAAATTCTCCAGACTGCTCGTACACCAGCGCCATGGACCTAGAAGGAACAGAAGGGGTCTTGCATGCTACGTACAGCAACAGGCTACAGAACCGGCTCTGCAATGCGACGGGACACGCTCGTTAGCTTGGCCATGCATTTCCCCCAGAGGGAAGTGGCTTGGAAGGAGCATTACATCTAGGGTGTTATTCTAGTAGGACCCACGACTAAGAACACATTAGTTTAGGGGCACCAAAGGGAAATGCGTGAAGCAGCATCCCTTGGCCTTATGCTGCAGCTCCTACATTTCTTACCAGAAAGGCCCCTCTATTCACCATCATGGACAGAGCGTTTTTTTCAGTTTAGAGGCCCATGATCTGGTGCACAGCCCCATGCCCCTGTGCTTGGGAACAGTTTGCTTCCTCCATGGTGAACGAATCCCATCTACTGCAGCCTGCCAGGCAGGCATAGCACTTCTGCAGGCCAAGAGATCTTATTCAGGCAGTGCAGGATTAGCATCCAAAACGAGGCAAGGGGCTCCACTACAGAAAGGAGCAATGCTACTTGTTCAGTGGGATTCAAATAAATTGTCCGATTAGCTCTGGAACAGACTGCTGCCTGGCACAGGACCAAGGACACTGCACCTCCTGCCAATACAGCATTGCTGAAAGGTCCTCCTATTTTGTTGCTACACAGCAAAAAATTCTCTTCAATTGTTCTTGTTTGAACCTCAAGAAATCAAGATTAAGGTCACATTTATCAGGAAGTTTGACCCTGCACCTTTGAAGGTTTTTTTTTTTTTTTTTTGCTTTTGGCCAATGGCTTTCACATGCATTCATTTTATGGTTGGGCAACCCGTGCCTTGAACTCATTTCACCCAGTAGCCAGCAAGAGGGCTTAGGCGAGTATTCAGTTCCTTTCACTATTACACGAAGGCAAAGACATGCTATGGTTAGACATCTGCCTCAACTATAGCAGTTGGGCAATGTCTCAAGTTGGAAGCAAGCTTCAGCCCCTGCATGGAAAGAGACAGCTTTCAAGTCAAGAGATGCTCTTGGAACAGTTGCCTCCATCTCGCTTCTCCTGGTTATACTTACTATTGGAGTTAATTGAAATTAAGAAGTATCCTCATCTCCTAGCTAGAATACTGGAAGTAAGGGCAGCTAGCTACTTGCAGAGTCCTCTTCGATAGAGAAGCTGGGGGGACAGATAGCAGAGAACCTCCTCTTCCTGGAAGAGAAGGAACTTGGCCTCCAAGACAAACTGCTCTAGACAGTCCCAGGTTCCTGGGATTATGGTAAGAGTCTAGTGGGGAACTGCACATTCCCCCATCTGAAGGCAGCTCAAACACAAGTCTAAGTCAGGTAGACAGCCGCCATCCATTTCCTGGCTCCCTCTTCAGGACTTGGAACCGAAGCCCCACATGCCATGACTCGCCCCATCTTCAATTTAGAGCAGTCCACCCACTGAAGCCAAAAAAGGTAGCATCACCATTCATAAGCTTTTGCCTTGCTGGTAGCCAGGCAGATTTCCACTCATCATACCTGCAGGCATCAGGACTATAGAACTCCAGAGAAGTAGAAGGGGTCATGAAAGGCGGCCACATTTCTCCAGAAGTCCCATTGATCATATTGCACTGCTCACTCCGCCAATATTTTGTCTACAGGAAAGTTAACAGAGAGAGTGTTAAAAGGAAGAGTCTCCTGGATGCATTACATTTCACTCAGATGCCAGATGGCGAGAAACTGCCGATGTGCTTGCCTCCATCCCAACCTGGTATTAGGAACCATACTGTTACTTCAGGTTCAGCGCTCTCCCTGGCTGCTATCCAAATGCTAGCTGTCTCCAGCTAGAGTCCTTTCCAAGGTTACACATGCCAGACTCATCCCCATCCAATTAGAGGCCCAATCCATATCAAGATCAATTCTTTCCCAGCTGTGGCTCTGCAGCCCATGCCACAGCTAACACCGTGCCAATTAGAAGCTGTGCCATCTGGTTCAGAGGTGATGCCATGTGGCATTGTGACCCAGATCTTATTTTCCAGATTCCCCAACATCTTTAGTCCACAGGTCCCACTTTGAAGTGTGACAAGTATCACTTCAGACTGCTTGTATTTCAAGAGCCCAAATCAATACTGCCATCTCTCTTGAATCTTAGCACTGTCTAACAGTTGCCCATCTTGGAAACCAAATCAGTAATGCTAGCATAGGGGTTTTGCTACAGACATTTAATACAAGAATCGAGTCAGAGGCATCTCTGGACAGCATAATTTAGCTAGCATTATAAGAGTGAACCAGTGTTCGAGGGAAGCTTGGCATTTACCTTTCTTATCCCATTCCAGGTATCCACCATATGGACTTTATGGATGTCCTTCATCCCCGTATACACAGTGAACAGTCCTAAATTAGAGTTGTTAAACTGCACAAGAGGGAAAAATAGGAGG
>JAGPOW010001167.1:20598898-20613364 GCA_030014935.1 Caiman crocodilus | reverse complement strand
TCTAGGCACGCTGATCCCAGAGCAAATTCCCACAGTGAACACGATACTGGGAACATGAAGAAGCTGCATGTTCACGTGTTTTGACCTGCAGTCGTATGTACTGGGAACACTGTGGGTTTGCATTACAACATCCTCACAGTAGCACAGAAAACATTTTTCTTGCCCAGAACAAGAACTGTACATCCACGTGACTAATGTAGTCTAAGAGAAGCTTGTCTGGGGAGGGAAAAAAAAAAAAAATCTATTAAATACAATGGATACAATTATCCAGAAAGGGAATAAATATTACTAAACGTTCCATCCGAACAACTGGAAAGATGTTTGAAAAAGAGGGATTTTAACAAAAGTGGGGAATGACAAGTAGCATTTTGTGAAAACGAACAGTTCACTTGTCCTTCATTAAGAAACCATTTTTTTTTTTAAACAGAGATTTCTTTTCCTTCAGTCTTCTTAGTGAAAGCCAATTCTCAACAGACATGGGTGAGAGGGATGACGCCTGCGGAAGAGAAATCCTGACAGCTCACTGCGTGACAGGGGGCCAGTTCTTGGCTACTTCGTCGTGCATAACTTCTGGGATCCACTGGCAATATGCAGACAGCAAATCTGAAACAGAAAGGCGAGTTACTGGAAGGCAGAGACGGCTAACTGGGAGAAAAGGCTCCCCTGGGAGGAAGAGGCAGGCTCAGTTTCAACAGGCTTTCTAGTTCGCTGGGTGCAAGCTGGATTTTTTTTGGTTCCTTCGGCACATTTTGTCCTCATGCACAACACCAAATGAGAGACTTCTTTGCTTTCGTTCGATATTAAAAGTTCAGAGATAGAGAAAGTTTTCCACTCAGGAAAGGTACAGCTGAAGGTGTCGGTGTGTCCCTCTTGATTAGCAACAGCTCGTTCTTTGAGGCACCTTAGAGCCTGCGAGAAGATGCGGATGCATGCGTGTAGAGCACTGACTTGGATGGGGATGCCGGGTGCTTCTAGGGAAGCATGTGTATTTGCAGATTTAAATCCTACAAACGAACAGGAATGTAGGGCCTACGCAAAAGACTGGCAGACAGGAACCTCTGGTCCTCTACTCAATTTCCCTACTAGTAAAAAGAGGGGAAAACCCTTAGCCACAGGAGTGTTATGAAGATTAGTGCTTTGCAAGCCTTCTCAAAATGTCAATGCACTAACAAGTATGCAAGTTTTATGCAAGTGAATAGTGGGAATCCCACCAGGAATTAATTCTTGCTCCTGGCTGCACCTGGGACATAAAATGCTGCATATCTGATACTGTTAGAAATAAACATCCCTAGCACAGGAGATTCCCCCTGCCATTGCTGACATCCTGCCTGCAAAGCCTACTCATCTTTCATAAAGCCAAACTCTACTTTGGGCAAAATTACAAAAGAAAGCCTTTTCACAACATTATGGGGTCTACTGATTTCTCACTGCTGGGCAACTGATGGTTCAGGTGTTGAATGAAGGTGTTCTTAAATATCCCGTGGGAAGCTTGTGCAAGCACTTGGAGCTGTTTGGAGAGGGCAGCGATGCTAAGCCAGTGGGACTCCCATTGTAACTGGGTGTTCACAACAAGCAGCGTAGCTAAATTCCTAGCTTGCAGGACTGGCATCTCCATGAGCGAGGCCTTTGAAACCTGTCTGGTTCTGTGCACACTCTGCAAGGCAAAGATAAGTCAGAGGATGTTACTCAAACCCTCTGGGGCACAGCCTGACATAAGGAACTGTTGAACTGTCATGAGAAATTGGTTAATTAGGAAACACTGTCAGAATGTGATTGGGTAAGGCGACGCTAAGTCCCAACTAGGTCCAGTGGGACAGTTATGTACACACACGAGCAAGAGAGAAGTCATTAGAGCAATGCAGGACTCCCTCAGAAAGGCACAGCCATGGATCTAATACAGAGCAAAACAGACACCCTGCCTCTGGGTAAATGCTCTGCTAAGCCTTGCAGTTTTTAACTGAAAAAAAAAGAAGAGGATAATGCATTATTCTAAAATCATATCAAATAAAGCTGCTTTACTTAAGGATGTTTGCAAGTTATAGTGTATTCCTCCAGGGAACAAAGAAGCCAGTTCTCAGGGCTCCTCTCAGCCAGTCTCATGGAAACACCCAAACCACAGCACAATCTAAATGAAGGCAAGTGTTTTCAGGCCCGTCTGGTCCTCAAAATGTTTGAAATGAGCTCTGTCGAACTGCCTGGCAGCCCTCATTTAAAGAGCTCAATTGCCACACCCCAGCACATCAGACACTTACACTTGGGATTTTTCTTCCACGCAGCCAGCAAGGCATCCCGGCAGTCTGCACTTTCAGACACAAGAGCCTGCAGAAGAATTTCTGTCCGGGGTTGAAGCCTGCAGAGATTCCAAAATTAAGATCCAATGTAATCCATCCAGCAGGGTGACAGATGCAGCTCCCTGAAAGCTTTTGGGGTAGCATTTGGAAAGCGTTTCCTAGTAATATTCTTATGAGGCCAACTGTAGATGCAAGAGACGGCCCCCAAGGGAAAAGGCCACCATCTGCTTGAAATGCAATCGGTGCCAGCAAGCCAAATGGAAGCAGCTTCAGGTCCTACACTTGCCTATTTGTCAATTATTATAATTATACCTGTAGTGAGAGAAACTCACACCCATAACAGATCACAGTGACTGGCCTGGGGCACTGAACTGACACAAGGCACTATCAAAGACCTAAGTGAATGGGACAAATCCACCAGGCTCCTGCAGTCATAGCAGCCTTAGAGCTCACGATGGTATCTAACGCAGGGATCTGGTAATCTGCAGGATTGTGGCACCTGAACCATGCGATAATGCCCACTGAGAGAGACAGGGCATTGGGGGCTGGATCTGCAGTCTGACCCAGGTAGGCAATCCCCATGTTGCACAGGTAGAAGCATTTCAGCTGCTTGTGATGCTTGACCGCATCCCCCACTAAGGAAAATGCCTTGACATTTACTCCCACGGTGCAGCTGATGCAGGATACACAGCTTAAGGGGCATCAGGATTTTTAGGGAAGCTCAGGAGTTCATTTGTCAGTTCTTGAGATGCAACATCCCACAAATCCTTTCGGAGCCAAAGGAAGGGAAAAAGTCCACCTGGACCTTCTACTCGGTTGGAGGAACGCAAATGGAACAAGCCGCCTGACCTGTAAAGAAGCTAAATGCTGAGCCACAACAGCTCCCGCCAATACTTATACGTGAGAGCAAGTTCACTCCTCTTAAATAAAACTCATTGGCATTACTGTGATCATCACCCGCGTGAGTAAATGTTTACAAGACCCTGAAAAACACAACCCATTCCTTTTGTTGAAGGTCACTGGCCTTTGCTTTGCTGGATCAGTTTGCCACTAACAACTCCACATTCCCAGGGGTGATCACCTGATTAGGTGATAAATTTAATCTGCTGCTTTTCAGAACTCACTTGGACCAGGTCTTCAGCATAAAAAAAAAAAAATCAGCTCTCTCATGCAAGGGGAACCAACGTAAGTGGCAATACGCTTACCTTCCCTTCCAAAAAAAACCTGGCAAAGTATTTGTAGCGATCGAGGCCCTCCGGGTAATCCACTTCCACTGCAGGAAGTTGCCAGCCAACTCGATCTGCAAACACAGGTCACAGTGGGTCCCATGGAGACTCCAAGGGAGAGATTACGTATCAGACGTGACGGACTTGGAGACACGGACAGCTCGTTACGGTGACACTTGGATCACGGTAGGAGTCTGCACCAACACAACCAAACCCAACAGGGCCAACCATCAAGCAGACTGGCTGCATAAAACCAAAGATCACTTGCATGCAGACTGCAGTACTGACGATCTCGACAGTAACAAGGAACAGTTTAGAGGAGACGCTGGCGCACAGCGCAGCTAACTCGCAACATGCAACGCTTCCAGGAACTTACAGAAGACACTTGGCCGGTGGCATTTGATTCTGCCGGTCTCAGGACAGTAGGACGGAGGAGGATACTCCATTGGTTTCCCAAAGTGACAGTAGGGAGGGAGGAGGACTGGGATCCATTCAGGTTCAATGGCCGAAACACCTTTGGAGGGGAGACGCACGGAAACAAATGAAGCATTTTCACAAAGAACAACCTACCTGTTCACATTTATGGGGTCACAATTCAAAATGAATCTTGAACCTAGGGTGTCCTTTCTAGCCAGGATGCAGGTTACCCCAGGGCCCTTTTAGTTCACAAGCCCACAAAGGACCTACAGATAGAAAGGGATGGGGAAAAGGTCTCCACGGTCCAAGCCTTGCTCTCCTGCTCCGGTGCATTTTGTTGGGGGGCCTGCTTTTCTGACTGGATTCTCATAAGTGGTCGTCAGCCATTCGGTCCAACTCTTTGGGCCATCTGGCTCTGTTAAATCCCTCCTCCCTGATCATGAAAGTCAGGAAGAAGGTGGAAGGGGAGGAACCCCATCTCCTACACAGGTATCATTTTCCCAGGTCAATTTGGTGCCTGCTCTAGAAAAGGAAAGAACATAAAACTGCCTGAAGGGGACGGCGCCAAGATATTGCTAACAAAGAGAGTAGCAGCAATCACCTTCACCACTGCTACACATAAGAGGGCAAGGGCCACTAAGAGTGAGAAGTCCCAGGGGCCACGTCCAGCTGGTCACAGCCAGCCTGTAACCTTTTTTTCTTTAAAGAGAGAAATCAGAGGATGCCTCCACCAGCACCTGCCCTGAGCAGGCAGTCTTGCTTCATAAACCCCAAAAGGCACATGGGGTTGATGCAAGGGCGCCGGTTAGCCAGTCCTTCTGCTCAGACCTGTTGCAACCCTTATTCGAAGAGAAGGGGAAGAGCGATTTTACCTTTCATGTACATTTTTGTCGTCTCAACAATCTCCTGATACACCACAAACTCCGGGAGCTGCTTGAAAAGGACTGAATTTGGGTGGATGAAGACGGGGTCATCGAGGAGAGGAGTCTTAAAGAAAACAAGGGGATTCAAGATAAATGAGAGACGGGTGAGGAGGCAGCAAATGCAAAGGCTTAAAGACTTTGTAAGGCTACCAAACCTTATACTTCTTCCCTGAGTTGGTGGTGATTTCTGGGGAGACCATGCTCTTCTGCATCGCCTCCCTCCACAGTACACCATAAATATCTGCCAATGAAGCTTCCCAACCCCTCCATGAGATCTCACAGGAATTACCCCTGCATTGCAAGTGAGAAAGTGCAGCCTGCGTTCACTGAGGCTGGGGCAGGTCTGAAGGGATTGTGTTTAAGGCCATGCTCCACACAAGAGCATATTTGTGGCTCATGTTCTTAGGGGAGGATAGGGCTGGTCGAGTTAAGCCATTTATTTACCTTGTAGGCATTTTTCCACTTCTCATCCAGAAGCTCCTCTGCCTGGATCCTTCGGGCAATGTGATCCCCCAGCCCCGCCAACACGATCTGTCTCAAATAGGTCACCTGGGCTGCTGTCGGGGGCTTCATCTTTGGATCAACATAGAGGCCAGCATCGGGGCAGATTGAGTTCACTGAGGAAAGACAACACCCATTAAAGGTCTCTCGAGACTGGAAAAGAAAGGGTGTAACTGAGCACCACCGCTCATCTGCTGCTCCCTGCAGACAGGCAAGGCCCGGCTTCCTCTCTCAAGGCTTGGACACTCACCTCGCTGGCTGATTAAATTGGCTGAGGCATATACCAACAGACCCTGCCAAGGAGGCAGCTAGCAGCATGCAACAGGAGGCAAAGGCTGCAGCAGAAAATAAGCCCAGGCAAAGCTCTCACCTGCTGTTGTCAGCTGCCCTCGCAGGCGCCGGATTTCCACCATGGCTTTGTATCGGAGCCCGTTTGTTTCGCAGAACTGCGGTGTGCAGCCCGCGTACTCGCAGGCCCCCACGGCCCCTGGAAGAGAGAAGCAACTCAGCAGGACAGCAAAGTTGTTGCAACAATTGAGCTTGCCCACATGTATCTGCTGAAATGCACTGGGTTGGTGACTGCTTTGGGAATGGGGACAGGTAAAGACAACAGCCAGGCCTGGTCATTTCTACCTGTTCAGGTTCATTTACTGGCTGCGAGCATTTAGAATCAGGCTGAAGGACAATCAGATTGACGCGTCGACAGGGACAATCCCAACAAAAAATACCTAGCATCACCATGAGATCTCCTAGCTTTTGAGAAGCTCCTTGTCCTGCCCAGATCCTCTGCATCTGCACAACTCTCGCTCTCTTCCCCTTGAGCTTCTCCGTCTCTTCTTCACTTACAGCTGGTCTAAAGCAAAAGCACAATCAATGCCCAAAGCACCAAAGAAGCCATGTACAAGCAACACCGCATGTTCCCTTCCCTTCTAATGCTGCAGGCAGGCAGACAGAAGACCTAGTGGGTTGCAAATGAAGCCTCTTGGTAGCACATAAAAGCCCATATAAAACTTGGAAGATGAAAGAGGGCGCAGAAGGTGACTGCTTCAGACTCAGTCTAAGTAACTGAGATGAGAGAGAGGAAAAGTACAGCCCTAATGCTCCAGTGGTAGTTCTACTGCATAGCGGACTAAGCCTGAATGCCATTTCCAGGGAGGAAAAGATTAGGTATGCTCCTGCTGAGGGAGCCAGTACTGCATCCTACCAGGAGATCCTCCCATCAGAAACAAGGCATCCAGGGAAGTCGCAGGGCTACAGATTAGGAGACGCCTCCTCTCCACCTGTGTGGGATATGGCAGTCTGGCAGATGACACGAGAAGGGCAAAATCCAAATCTGAGTGAGGGTGTTTAAAAAGCCAAGCCAGTACTGGGAAGGGCACACAACTAGTCAACTCTGCACTCATCCCATTCAACCCAGTAGGACTTCCCTCTCTTTCATGCAGGTTTCCCAACTTCACGTTGCTGGAAGACTGGCTATGGATGGCATTTATCTGTCAGCTGCAGTTTAGTTTAGTATTGGCCACTTTGCCTCTGTTAACGCTAATCCCATCAGACACAGAACATGGAGGACGCTGGTATTTTGCCATTACTTTCAGTTGCATTTACTGGAACAAGTTTTACAGGATCACTGCTACCGAAGGAGCATATAACTGGTTAACATGACACACTAAGTAGCTCTCTGCTTTCCAGGTCATTTCCCTGCACAGCCAGCACCCCTGCTTCTGGCTGGTTTTCCAGAATGCAACACACAGACATGCTTTAAATGGCAGCTGGCTCTAAGGGAGCCCCCCCTTGCCAAGCTAAGCAGCTCACCTGTCAAACTCCTCAAAGAGCTCTCGCACAGTCATTGCAGACACTATGGTGATGGTGTACGGCAGACAGTCGTACTGCTTGCTTAAAGCAAGCATCTTCGCATAGCGCGGAGCCACGGGAAAGGAGGCCATTACTGCGCCCAAGGAACTAATTGGACAGCTCAGCTTTGCTTTCTGCAGCTCCTTCAGTCTGGAAAAGAGGGAAACCGAGCCATGAGATGTAATGAATTTCCCCTGTGAACAAGCTTTAATGCAAATGCTCACTAGCCATCTGCTCCCCCCCGCAAGACTCATACTTCTTCCTCTGTTCATGTGTGCACCCGATCCATTCCTCTCTCCCCACCTCCAACATCTAGGGACCTCCTCAGAGTGACAGGGCAGATCACTCCTACAGCCCATTTATCCCTGGAGGTCTCAGACTGCTGGCCATGCTACCAGCTGGTCTCTGCCCGCTGGTACCAGAAATTACACTGAAAACCACTTCGTTTCACTGAGGTGAGCGTGTTAATACTTCTTCGGTGACAAGTCCAAGTCACTACCAGACAGCTAAATTCAAACAGTATTTTATGACCGATTTAGACAAACTTGCAAGCAAAAAAAATGCACCGGATTTTGATCACCCTCTTGTTTTGTGGCCAGTCTGCAACAGGACTCACAGATAACAGTGCATTATTTAGGCATGGCCTGTTTATATTTTCCAACGAAAATAAACCACTCTTATGTGTGCAGCCACTCTTGTTCTAGAATATGTACTGAAACAACATAAGGACTAAATTAAAACGAGACTCTTATTTTGCTGAGAGAGCCGAGTTCCTACCCCACACCACACCGCTGCACTATCAGATCCTCAGTTGCATTTTTTGTATTTCCGGGCATATAACATCACAAGGTGTAGGAAGGCCTCTGAACCTTGTGACCCGAGATTTCAGCAACGCCTGAAGCGGTCCCTTCTCTGTGGTAAAGCCCACTTGATTTTATACACTATTTCCCGGATCCAAGGTGCACCAGACATATAAGAAAGGAGGAGCAAAAACCAAGCCTTTGCAATGCGAACCAGCAAGAGCTCACAGGGTTTTATTTGCCTCAGCTTTGCTGTCTACCCTCTCACCACTGGCTGGCCAACTTGCCGGAAGAACTGCTGCTCATGCAGTGCTCTGCTGCCTGAGCTAGCATTTTTGAAGGCAAAGGAAGTGCAAGAAACCCTGGGAGGTAGCCCGGTGCAGAGCCCTGGTATGCCCTTGGGATCGCTGAGAAAAGCCCCAGGGCAGAAGGCAGAACAGGACACAAGCAAAGCTCTGCCTTATATACAAGAGGAGGTAGAGAGAGAGAAGCCACTGAATCCCACTCCTCCCCACAGCTGTGCACTGCAGGGAGCGAATACGATGGAGGAAGACATGAGGGACCCCAGGCACGTACCGTCCTGTCTTGGGGGGCTCCTGTAAGGCTCCGAGCGCTATCAGCAGCTCTTCAGCTGCCACCAGTGCATCTGTCGGAGGCGGTGTTGGGAAGGGGAAGTTGATGGTCTAAGAGCACAGCAAGAACAATTTCAATTAATATACAACCAGAACTACAGCAGGAGGGAAGGGTGAGAGCAAAGGAAAAGCCCAGAACTTGGGATTTCATTCCTGACTGCATGACTTCAGACAGGCTGCTCTGAAGCCCCACGTTCAGCAGCACTCTGTGCTCATAACCCCGCGTTTAAGGCAATGAGATGCTGGGGTGCTCGAGACCACTGGAAATTAAGTCCTTACGTTGTGTGGATCTCAGTTAACTCTCCCCCCTTATAAACTGGGGATATTATTCTCAAAGGAGTGTTGAGGCTGAGACCTGAGATGTTAACATCCACGTGCACACCTAGCTAGAGCTTTTGCTGCTCCTGTTGCAGAAGGGGTGACCTCAATTATTCCTTATAAAACCCTTTCCCGCCCCCTTTTCCAAACCCAAAAAAAAAAAACGGGCAGCCTTCTGTTTATTTCTGGTACCGAGTAGCAGATAGTTAAAGCATACTTTAAAGCAAACTTATGCTTTCAAATATGCTTTAACTACCTTAACTAAAGTTAGTTAAAACATACTTAAAACCAGCTTGATGCTTTACCTTCTCTATGTTTAATGATTTCATCTGTAGAATCAGATCTTCCACAGGTCGCCTTGTGATTTCTGGAGGAGAAAACTTCTCAAAATCCCCAAAGACCGCTGATGAATACAACCTGGTAAAATACAAATGCTGCTTAAAGAGCTAGATGAAATGTGACCTTGCAAGGTCCAAGCAAAGGCAACAGCAAAGGCAAATGAAAACAGCTTTGGGGTTGTTATTTTTTATTGTGCCAGGTTTAAAACAATACAAAACCAGTACGTTTCAAAAGATTGCATTTCAAACCCGATATCTACAATTCCAAGAAAGTACTCAGTCGCCAGGCATAAAATACTAGTAAAATGTTGTTAAAATGGTAACTTCACTCAAGTATTAATAACGATTAATAGCAAATATTAACAGATAGTTCTCAGTTAATACAGCAGCAGTAATGAACCATATGAGAACATCAGTCTGCATGTCCTGTACTGAACTCTGTCCTTACCCACCCAGTGCATTCAGGTATGTCATGTAATACCCCCTGGAAGCTGCTATGCTGGGTCTGATTCAGCTGGCTGACATTAAGACACAACAGGACTGCGGTCTGTACTCAGAGGTGGTGAGCCATACAGATGGCCTGTGGCTTAGTGACTAAGGCTCTACAGTGCAACACTTGCAACTAGTTCAGATCCTCCCAATGAAAGATCAGCTCTTTAGCTGGAGGCAGCCAAAGTGCTGCAATTAGCAAACCGTGCCTCCCTCACAGAACTAAGTGGCTTACAAGCCTCTTCTCAGCTGCAGAAACAGGAGTAGGTGGAAGGGAGTTCCAGGGATGTGGAAGGCTTTCCAGGAGATAAGCCTCTAAAGACTTGAAACCCTGCACTCTCTTCCCTGTGTCGGCATTACCTAGAGTCTACCTTCAAGCCAGTCCCTTCTGTTTTCAAGAGAAGTGTTTTGTTGTCTGGTATCACGTGGCATTTTCATGCCCTGGAGAAGACGCACATCCTGAACCAGTTAAGCGCAAGTGATCTGCACAGGAGGGGCTGTCAGGTGCACAGCAACCAAGCCTGGGCTCTTCCTTTCCATTCATGGGCTCCATAACATCAAATGGCTTTTGCCTGCAGAGCTCTCTTTTGAGGGGACCCTATGGAGGAAGCAGTTGCCTAACCTGTAACAGTGGCCTGGTTCTGTCCGGCCTGCACGCCCTGCCCTCTGGTTTGCAGATGCCTGCGATGTCAAAAAAAAAAAGTCAAACCACTGCCATGGCCTGTGGTGTGTAGATATGCCACTAACTGCTTTGTGCTCCACAGCGGAGGGAGAAATCTTTTCTTCTGGTAT
The DNA here is from genome assembly GCA_030014935.1 of Caiman crocodilus. Lineage (NCBI taxonomy): Eukaryota > Metazoa > Chordata > Crocodylia > Alligatoridae > Caiman > Caiman crocodilus. The sequence continues at coordinate 20,602,786 of JAGPOW010001167.1, read as the reverse complement.
CAGGCTGGAAGTGCTGCTGCCATCACTTCTGGATGAGATTCTGGAAGACCCCAGTGGTGGGGGTGTGGACGTGTACATACACATATTAAATATGTTATAGTAAGTCTTATCCAGCACAACGGGCGCAGACATCTTGCATGTCTCCTAATGTACTGGGGTCGGGTAATTATTTCAGGTGGAGGGCCACTTACTGAGTTTTGGCAAGCCATCGAGGGTCACACGACAGGCAGCCAGGGGCAGATTAATATTAATTTTCTGAATTTTTTAGGGGCCCCGCAGACAAGACAGAATGGCCTGGCAGGCCCCATCCAGCCCATGGGCTGCATTTCACCCATCCCTGCACTACACTGACACCCAAAACATGCCCCTCGTCCAACGTGAACTGCTCTATCAGCCTGTTCAAGCCTGCCCCCAGCAAGATACTCCAAGCTGCAAACTTTGGCAAACAAAGAAAACACACAGCTGCATATACTCTGCACCGACACACTGGTAACAGTTCCCGATCCCACGACCAATACTTCTTTACCTTGGCTTGTTTTTCTGGTGCTAGCAAAGAGTAGAGCGGGAGCACATAGAGTGGAAGGGAAGAATCAGACTTCTCACCTGCGAGGGAACAAAACGGTATTTTGAAAAATGCAGACAGCAAACTCTCAGGACTTCATTCCCAGCAGTGCCTACATTAACTAAACTAGTAGATAATAGTAAGTATAAGCAAGAGAGAGGCAGAACATGTCGAGTTTGTTCCTTCTAAAGCTGCCATCAGAGATCCATTAAAAATAACTATTTTCATTGCTTAGACCCTAGGCTGTAGATTAATTAAAAAACTACTAGCAGAGTTTCACATTCTGAAAAGCAGATTTGCTCCAGACATACGATTTGCATTTCAAAGCATCAGACCTTCCTCCGATTCATCGTCTCCCAAATCTAGGTCATGATCAGAGCCCGCAACGTCCTCATCATCGGCTTCAGCTTCTCTATCCTCATCTCCTTCATCCACTGGCATGACAGAATAGCTGTCCAGATTTATTTTTGGTAGTGTCTGAGGAAGAAGGGAAGGAACGGCATTATGCTTTTCTAGGTTTAAATATCCCTATTAGCACAACACACACTGAAAGCATTTACCACCCGATTCCAAAAGCAGCTCTAAGGGCAGACCCTAGACTTCCACCAGTTTCAGAACGAGGGATCAAGCAGCAAGCAATTCCATTTGCAACGTGTGTCAGGAACATCAATTTAGCATCCATAACCTCCAGGACCCAGAGAGATAAGGGAGCTATATATTACTAAAAGCATTCTGTGTCAAATGTTTTGCATTTAAGGTTTTGCCTTATTCCCAGAAGCTGCACTTCACTTATGCTTTCCAAGTAACACCGCAGCACAGCGTTCATCACAGCACTTGGTGATCTGTGGCAATGACAGTCACACAGCACCAGTCCATTTAGTCCTCACCCAGGGCCAAGGAGAAATAAGCACAGAAAGAATCATGGAGCCAGCATGTCCAAAGTACCTGCCATTAAAGCATCCATGGGTTAGTGCTTAACGGAAATCCACCTTCTCACTCGGACACCACCATGCAGTTGCAAATCCCAATCAAAATGGGATAGGATTTCTTTTGGGGTTTTTTGTTACCTAGGAGATGGCCATGCGAATGACAAGCTCCTTAGCAAATCAGACCAAAGAATTAAACTAATTAAAAAAAAAAAATCAATTTGAAAATATTCTATTCTGCTGTGTGGTGGACAAATGAAAGCTAAAATTAGTATTCCCCAGTTCAGGGAATAAAATAAACTGTGCATTCAGACCACTGATCTCTAGTGTCAGGCTGAGCAGGAGGATTATTTTAGGATGGTATCTAGCCAAGCGAGAGCGTTGTAAGACTTTACATGAAAGCACAGAGAACATGAAGCTACACAAGCTGCAATGCCCTGCAGGGAGGTACCCGCTCCTCCTTCCTGCCTCTTGGCGCAGTTCTGGATAGTGCGCATTACCATAGTTTTCTTCCGTCTGGATTTCTTAAATTTGCTGATTTCCTCAACAGTGTCTTCCTTATCTCCATCTCCTGCAAAGAGATAAGTGAAATCGACCTTTTTGGAATAGCAGAAGCGCACGCTGCTCTACAGAGAGCACAACATGAAATCACAGCCCCGGGTACAAGTTGCTCAGCATTTGAAATGTTGAAGCACTAAAGCAGCTGACCCCAGGAGGAGGAGGAGGCTGTTCACCATGCTTCTTACATGAAGGAATTGCAGCACCCCAGTAACTAGGATGGCAGTCCTCTGCTCTAAGAATATGAGCTTGGAGATGAGGGGGAAGGTTCACTTGCTGCATCAGGAGAGGATCTGGATTTTCCATTACGGAATGCCGCTGTGCTTAAAAGATCAAAAATTTGCCACTTGGCACCTTCACCAATAATTCAATGCAAAGGTGAACCAGGTGAAATGCAATGGAGCCCAGGTGAACTGGGGGAGGCGACTGTACACAAAGCAGGAGAACCATCTACCTGAATTAATTTAGCGCAAGCTGGGCCATAACAGTTCTGCTCAACATTTCCCAACCCCCAAAGTTTTAGTTTTTCTAATGGAAAAAAATCACTTCTTTACACCAATGAGCAAACTCTTGTCTGTAACAACGAACGTTTAAAAAGGGAGCTGCCACTTCTCTAGAGTTACCTTCAACTTTGTTTTTACGGAATGGAAAGGCTTTTCTTAGCCGTCTACAGAGCGAGTGCACTTCTGCTTGGCCTGTTAAGAACGCCAGAATCCCTCCTGCAAGAGAACAAGTCACGCTCGGTCAAATACTGGTCATTTCGGAAGGGAAATCCCACGTATTATCAAGTCAAGTACGTCACAACTGTGACAGAATATGGGACATGCCACTTGGCGACGTGAGAGCATTTAACTAGCCCTTACTGCTCTGAGAAAGCACGAGAAAGAGAATAGCGTGCAACAGAAACGCCTACAATTCTGCTTGCAAGTACATGAGATGGTACTACAGGATTCATTTTTACATAACATTCAAGTCACTGCACCCGAATGAGGCAGCGATGCTCGAGCTCTGACCTGCAGGCCAGATCCGGTTCATGGAACGGTGTCATCCCGTCCACAGGATACTCCACAGGCCTGGAAATTTGGTGGCGGGGGAGTGGTGGCAGCGCTAATTGCTTCCAAAGTGGCAGCATTTAATATTGCCGCTGCCACCACATTACCAGAGAACCCCACAATCTGCATGATGCCACCGGCACGCGGTTGCTCCGCTGCTGGATCCAGCCCGCCACGGTCAGACCCTGGTGACCCAGTGTGTAGGACTGCACTCGTGGAACAACCCCATGTGCCAACAGCAAGGGCAGGATCTGGGCCACAGACTGGCCCCCACACCACTCCTCTGGCTCGTGGGAGCCCAGATAAGGTTGAGCCCCACTGGTGTGCAGCCCTCCGGCACACACTTTAAAAGTTAAAAGCACGTGAGACGCTGAAGAGTTCTCAGCGACCATCTTACCTGGGGGTAACATGCGGTGGATTTTACAGACCTTTCGGAAACACTCCCCGCTGTAGTCATCGAAGGGAGTTCTCTTGTTGAAATGCACGGTCACAGGGAACTGCCTGGCATCCACCTAGAGGGGAAATCACACCAGAAAACAGGCTGCATTTTGCACCTGCAGCACAAGCTGGGGGTCAGCCTGCAGGCCAGCGAGAACGAGAAAGCTCTTGGCAATAGGCTTTCCTATTGTTTAAGCATGTTACCGCGCTACACAGGACAAGCTTAGGGTCTAGTTTCTTCACTGTTTTATTTGCCTGGGTAATCCTTTTGCCAAGAGAATTGCCAAAACTGGTTTGGCTCCCAGAAGACGGGAAGTTCCCTATGACCAATCTGCTGGTCTTGTCCCCTAAG
>JAGPOW010001167.1:20580633-20591949 GCA_030014935.1 Caiman crocodilus | reverse complement strand
TATTTAAATCTACCACCTCTCTTAGCAAGGCAATCATTTAGAGCAGAAGAGCACCCGGGTGCTGTAAAGAGACTGCAAAGCAAATGATATGTTTGATTAGAGGCAGCAGCAGGAACAAGGGCGCCAGGAGCTTTCCGTATGATCTTTACCGTTTGGCCTGGAACATGCGTTCTCCAATGCCCAGCTTGGAAGTGGTGTACAGAAGTTTCATTTCAGCCTCAGAAGCCTGGACCTCATTTAATTTATTTAACAACTCAACGCGCTAAGGAAAAAAATGATATTGTTAGTACAGCTGTATCAACAAAAAGACTGACTTCAAGCTGGACCCTTTACTCATTTCAGTACAGTCAATGGGGGATCTGCTTGATAGGGATCTCGAGGGACAGCCACCCTACTGCCATTTGCAGACAGGGCAAACCACAGAAGTGTTGGTGATTCTGTGGATGGGCTGCATTAAAATTTGTATGTACAGTGAATACAACCCCTTTTTACACACTTTAATTGGCAAATCTTTCTCCAAATTTGGTGCAATGCAGGCATTAAAGCCTTTCATGCTGTTGCTCATCTTGTAAAAGGTCAAGCATGACACATTTTTTCAAATAAGCACCAGTTTTCATACTACAGCATTTTACCAACATTAGCTGTTCTTCACGGCTCCCTTCTATGAATGACCCATATTTTACAGATAAGGAACCTTACCCTCTAAAGAGATGAAGCGATCTGATCAGGGACAAAACAGAGTGGCCTGCAAAAGCCTTAGGCTTGCAGACCCACACTTGTGACATCTCATATAGTGAAAAGTCAGACTGGCAGAAAAGAGCTGGGACTCCACCCTGACAGTGTCCCAAGGCACAGGTTGCACCCACCACACAGGTGGCCGTGTACCTTTTGATCTACCCTAGTATGTCCTGTCAACAAAACCCAAGCTCTGGCAATACTTCAAATATATCTACACCCCACATTGCTCTGCAGTGGCAAAATGCCCTTTTCTGCTGTTAGGGATGCACGTCTCCCAAGAGAAAAAAGGGGCTTCTTCTACTATGCGGCAGCCAGCAGAAGCCATGCACAGACACATCGCACCTTTTGCAGTTAGAGCTTCTGAACGTGCTCTTTGTGCTCTGCTGGAACAGCTGCTGCAGAGGCGCTGTGCAGCGCTGCCAGAAGCACATGGGTGCACAGACCCACTGCTGGGCTGGCAGCGGCAGCTGCTGAACGCAGGTGAGCCCCGTGACAACCTAGATGTTTAAATCAGTTCACGCTGCTTGAAAGCGCACAAGATCACGATTAGCAAAGCACCGCTCTTCTGCTTCCCCAACCTGGCCTAGAATGGCTTTATACACCCTTCTAAAGAGAACATCCTTCACGCTTTCCCAGGGAGATCAGAAAAGCTTATTGACAAGGAGCTGCCTTTAAACACTGCTTTTTTCTGTTTTTTAAATCACTGCTTCAGACAGCCTGGGCCAGAACCCTACTGCTGAGAAGCAACGTACCTGAATTTTCTTCTCTTTTTGCTCTAAAACTTTCTGCAAGATTTTCTTCTGTTTCTTGCTCAGGGGCTTCTTCTTTTCTCTCGTCTCCTCCGATGCTTTTTTCTTCTTTGCCTTTTTGGCTGGCAGAACCAGAGCATTGCTTTCATCCACCCCTTTGAGTAGCGTCTCATCTGCAAGTATTCGCTTGATTATTCACGGGGTCTAGATACTTTATTCTTAACTTATTGCTTAAGCTGTTTTGCAAAATTCAAAGTAATCACGCTATTTTAGCTTGTTTTCAATTTAAAGGACATTACTGGATGCAGCAATAGAAAGGAATGAGTGCTCTCCTTAAAGAGAACCAAGTCTTTCCTTGTTTGGATTGATAACATGAGAGAAACATAGCCCTTTTTGCAAACATTGAACCACACAAACCTCACCTGGCAAGTGAAAACTACCTCTGTTTTGAATAAGCGAGCAAAATGACACAGAGACTTGGTGACGTGTCCACGGCACACAGCAGGTTCACCACGTAACTCAATAATAACTTCAATCTAAACATTCAGACACACTTCGTTATTGCTGAAAGGTTGAGAGCCTCAGAATTAGCAACGGGCTTGCATTTGACACCAGGGCAGGTGCAATACGAGTAAACACAGTGCAAGCTGACAATGGCAATACAGCTTAAAAAAAAACGGTGGCAGAAAGTGAGCCTGCCTGGGCCTCGGTTTTGCTGTCTTGGCAAAGAGGTGAGCGGTCTGTTTTTAGTCTAAGCGCTTTGTTTTTAGAGCAGGCTGCGACCTGTGCCCAGAACAAGCAGCTTGCCAGGGTCTGCAATGCTCCCACCAGGCACGAACTGAGGCGAACAAATCAAATCCCTGCTGTGCCCCAGGACTGGGCCATCCTGGCATCGGCGATACGACAAACAAGCCATTTCTCTCCAGGGCAGCAGTGGCAGCTGGGTCTAGTACTACTTCAACCTGCTGCCTCTGTCACCCACGTCCCTCCTCTGGAGCGTGGGAAAAAAACCATCCTAAACCGGAGGTTTGCTTTTGACAAGCCTCCCGTGACCACACACATCCCGCTCGCAAGCCACAGACCCCTTCATCCAGGGGCTGAATCCTTCCAGACTCCAGGCACCTCCAGACGGAGTCGACGGGACCCCTGGAAAACTCAAAGCAGCCTCACCTCCCAGCTCCAGCTGCAGCTCCAGCGGCTCCGGAGCCGGGTCGGGGCCGGGGGGGCGCGACGGGAGCCCCCCAGGGTCGGACCGCCGCGCCCTCCAGTTGTGCCGTCGGCGCGCTCGGCCCATCGCCGCACCCACGTGCGCGCCCGCACGCAACCACTTCCGGGGTCGCCCGCTCGGGTCGCGCGCGAGTTGCGAAGTCACGCGATACCAAGGGGTAGGAACCTGGGAGAGAGGAGCCGAGGAGGGGAAGGGGAAGTCCCGGCGGCGCGTTGACGTCACCACCCCTGCGAAGGGCGGGAAAGGGGTGGGGGATGGGCAATGGCAGCACGTGGGCGCACGCTGCATGCGCTTGTGTCTGAATCAGCTGCATGGGCTAACTCCGGGGTTAATGTGGCCTGGGCCCGCCCAAGCCAGCACGCAGGGGTGGTGGAGCCCTGCTGGTTCTGGCGCAACTGGACCTGCCCAGTGACCCTCATGCAACCAACCCATGGGGCTGGATGAGTTCGACATCCCTGCTCTAAACTATTAGCAAAACTGCACAACCGCAGGATACACATAACACCCTGACATGCCCCAGGCAAAGCAGAGGGACCGCAGTGGGCTCTTTCAGAGGTAGGAGATTTCCCAAGCAGATGCTGTGAATGATCTTGCAGAGCGGGAGCACTGTACAGAAAGGACTGAAGTCATTTAAGTACAAAGCGTAGAGAGGGGCAAAGGTGGGTTGAAGAGGTCAAAAGGAAACCCAACTATATGATGTTGTTCATAGCCTATTAAATGCTCAGTATCGTTGTTACCCGTGGACCAACAGCAGTTGGGGAGCATTGCTGTACACCAGCATAGAAAGTGAGCTAATCCATCCAGCTCTTCGTGGGATCAAGTGAAAAGCTCAGACCTGAAGGGCAGGCAAAACTGGTACATTAATTCTGACGTGTCTGCAGCCAGCCAATGGCACAAAAGAGTGCTCAAATTTAAAAAAAAAAGTGCAAGGAAACGCAAGTGTAAATTTGGTGGGTACAAATAAACAATCCGTCTCCTTCGTTCTTACCTGAACTAATCTCAGACTGAGCGGAAATCTGAGCAAAATCTACGACCTTGAGAACTATCAAGCGTCAAAAGTGACTTGCAACAAAACAAGGAAAGTACAGTTCGGGTCTCAGTGCAAAGTTTCAATAAACATTTATTTCGTTTAAGCTTTGTCACAATACCATAATTCATTTGTGAAATTGGTCTACAAATATTTAACTACATAATACATTGATTTGGTGGTCATATAAGTAATAAATAAAGGCATGTATAGCTTTGTAGAAAATAAGTTTGATATATTGATAACTACTTAACAACATCATGAAGTAGAATCTAATATTTTCCCTAAGAGTCATGTGTCAAAAGTATACATACACCATTTTCTTCAGACCCAATCATTTTACATAAACATCCAGTTGTACAAACTTAAACGCTATCTAAACTTGAAATCTGATGTACAAAACAGCATGTGAAATCACTAACATCAGTGCTGATAACTAGTGCTACAAGAGCAAATATCATTTCTGGTTAAGAAGAAAAAAAAGATCAATTTTAATGTGCTAATCATCACAGTCCAATGAAATTCTCCAAAAGTTTAAAATACATGCTGATACAATAAAATCGCTGTATTCTCAAAAAACAGATAAATGGAATTTACGGTCGGTAACATCATTAGCTGCCAAATACAGATTATTGGTGTGTGAGGCAAATCACATTAAAAACTTTACGCCATCAAAAAACTAAGGTTTATACTTGTCTATCTTCCACATTTACTACGCAAAAGTCTTTAAAAGCAAATCACAATTCGAAGAATGCACTATTAAGTACAGTACTGAGCTACACCAGATTTTGTACATTGTACTCTGACATCCAAAACCACTTCTAAAAGCATTACATTCTGAATATAATAAATCATTTATCTATAGGTGAGGTGTGAACTCTGAGATAAATTACTACAAATGTAAATAGTTCTCCAGAATGTCGATGTATTGACATACATACAGGAATAGAGAAGTTTCGGATATTAGGCCTTGAAGCATGACGCTTAAACACTTAAGACCCTAGTGGAATTTCTGACACCAGACAGTCTGAACTCCATCGTCAGCTATTGTGCATCAAAACAGGACAAGTAAGGTGTCACTATTTCAAGTAGCTGCTAAAAACAGGAAGATCAGATGGAACAGTTCAAAATCGCCAGCCTTTTGAACTAAAGGCAGGGTTTATCTACGCTAGTGAATAAATAGGCACTACCGCCCACACTGGAATAAGCAGTCTAGTGGCTAGAGCAAAGTACAGGGAGTCATGAGATCTGGGTTTTATTCCCATCTCTGCCACCAACCTGCTATGTGGCATTGGGCAAATTGCTCAAACTCTGTGCCTCAGTTTACCCATCAGTAAAATGGGGACACTTGTCTGTAAAGTGGTTTGAGACCCTCAGATGAAAGGCAGCGTAACAGCAATGCATTCTCACTGCCAGTAGGATAAAATTATGAAGAATGGAGCACAAAAACCTACCAAGCAAACAGCAGAATTTCACATGGAAAAATTAAGAATACACACACAAAACCAGAATTACCTCCCAAGACCATATCAACTACAGCGCACATTAACATTCTGAGCATTTTCAAGTACATGTGTTGAAGGTTAGTTTGTGCTCTTTCAAAATGACTACTTTTAAATCTGACCACAGGAAAAAAAACGAGTACTGAGAAACAATACTGATTAAAAATAATGAATTTTACACATACTGCTTTTCCAATAACATTTCACTGTACATGGGACATAAGCAAATACAAAAATATATTTTTTGTGCATGCAACCAGGTAAGCAAATCTGGGAGAAGAGTTAAACCAAGAGGCCTGGTTTTACCAAAATTGAAAGATGTCACTAAAGGGAAACATGGGAAGAATATTATCTTAAGTAATTTTTATATAACATTTTAAAATAAATCTCTAATATTCAGCTCTTATTTTTACATTAACCTTTTATAATCAGTGCTTTTCATTACAATATTACCTATGGATTACCTAAAATACACTGACTCCTCCGAGTCATCTTCCATAGCAGCAATCCCATTGAACTCCATGACGCTACTTATATGAATAAGGCTTTGCATACTTTGGTCCAAAAGTCTCAAATTCGGCAAAGAACTTAAGTATAGGTGCTCAAGTTCTTTGCCTAATCAGGGCTTTAATCTCTCATTTCAGGTCTATTTTGTAGCCCAATAGACTACTGTGGATACTAAATCCCTCTCTCCCTCTACCCCTGCCCCACCGGAACTCTTTTGTTCCTATTAGTTGGACTACTCATTAGCACGCACCATGGTTAGTAATTCACAGTCAAGCCTGTTTCATCTTAAACAACTAGCTTTAAGTTATAAGGATGCAGAAAATGAGCTGTACAAACAAGTATACTGCAATTTAAATATGGCTTTACTAACCTGAAAGTCTGCACATCATCATAGTGTTTATCACCTGGTTTTTACAGGGAAGGGATTGTTTTTTTAGCACAACTACTTTGCAACTTTCAGCAAAAAATTCACAGGACTTTGGCTGTGTACAGAGTGCCACTCAGAGGGCATGATAGCTTGTGGTATATGCAGTGTCAATGGCATGTTAAACCAATAGACTCATCTTAAGTGACTGCTAAAAAGCTGGAACTATCAAAAGATGAGAAACCTACATTTTAAAATGTCCACATGGATTTAAATAAGCCTATGTAAAGTTAAATACGACAGACCAAGTAAGGTTAGTCAAGTTACATGACTTTGTAGAATAGACTCAGACTTCAGCATTTAAAATAAATTAGAACGAACTTTCCCAAAAGTCACATTCAATTAAATTTCAAAATCCTGGGTTAGCCTAACAGCAGCAGCAACTTAAAAGATAAATAGCCAATTTCTACTCAAGTTGCACATGTGCAATTGCACGGAGGGAAGTTTACACATGGGGGACAGCAGATTTTGGCTCAGCAATTCAGACTTATTTCCTTGGTTTTGCTTTTGCCCAGTTTCCAACACATTTTTCTGTTTGCTTTTGATTTGGATTTTTTTTTTTTTTTTTTTTTTGCTTTTAAACTAGGAAAAGGTGCTCCTGTAGCAGTGGTGCATTTTATCCATCTAAGTATTTATACTGTGCTCATCATTATAGTATGCTTTCCTGCCATACTTCTCAAAATACCTTTGAGGGCACTGCATTACTAACATTATATTACTACTTTCTTCCCTGAGATTACCTTTGTCTCAATGCACTTCAAACTCTACGAAGCCAGTGCTGTGATGAGGCAATTTTGCTAGCATTAGGTTACGCATGCATGCGGCTCACCAAAACAATGTTGCTTCAAAGCACTAACATCACTTTGAAATATGACCCCTTTTTATAAGCTCATCTCCTAATGTGCCTGACCTCCCCCAAAATCCACTACAGTGAGGATACAGACTTCAAGCAAAAAGCACCTATAAAAACCTATTACAACTTTAGAAAAAAAATCCAGATCTTCCTGAAGATAAATTTATTGCCGCTTACTTGTCCTGAGAAAGCTTAAAGCAACAATACATTTGCAAGTATTTTATCTGCTGCCCTTTTTCTAAGGAAGTATGTGGGTCCTGAGATTAAAAATCATATTTCATCCTATACGATTCTATTTGAAAAAATGCTTTAGCTATGAAGATCAACTGTAATCTGCCACTAAACCTTTTCTGTCGCAGCATGCTTCTTTCCTTCAAATTCCTTCCAAAATTTCTTGCACTGAATTTGAAGTTCTTAGTATGAAAAGCTAATAAAGAAAACAATACAACTGCAGAGAGGTATGAGCTCTCCATTTTGAAGAGCTGTTAAATGACTTCTAATTTCTGAAGAACGCCTCCTATCTGCCGTTAAAAGCCATGGTATGAAATAATTGGCCTGACAACAAAATATTCATCAGCTACCACGTGAAAAGGCAACTTCAAGGCAATGAAATAAGTCAAACTGTAAAATAAAATGATAGGTCACAACTTGGGGGGGTGGGGGAGGAGACAGAAAAACAAGGACCCACAATAGTTACTTCTCCATAGAAGTGTTTGGTAGCTTGAGCGATTTTTGATTTTTTTTAATGTCAAATTTGCATATGTTCAGCTCAATTTCAGTATTTTAAATAGACTACTCAGTTTGCTTTTATAAAAACTTTACAAAAGATGTTTTTAAATGCTTGTAAAAGTAATTGTTTATTTACTGATAAAATTCTAGTCATGGATAAAATCTCTGAATATACAGCTGACATCTCATTTCGTATTTTTACAAGTGTAACGTCTCAAGTGTTTAGTCTAGATAAATTACTCTTATCCTTAATATACGATCTAAAGTTTAACATTGAACATTTTTACCATGGATGTTTTGTTGCTTTGTAACTTTTTAATGATCGTGCTTAGTAAATATCTAGAGAGCTGGTGTAAAGTGATCTATAGATTTATTCCATTAGTCGTTGCCTCTGTCCATGTTCTCGATCACCCTAGTAAGACGGATGTTCAGAAGTCTAATTTGACTGTCAAGATGGTCAATCTTCTCCTCAAGGCTGCTGCTGCTGTTTCTCCTCCAATAAAATCCAACAGGCCCAGTCATGAAATAGACAGCTACAACAAAACACAGAGGCAGGACCGCATGCTCTGGTTCACCTTCGTACTTTTGGAGAATGTACACACACGACAGGGCGAACAGAGCAACTCTCACGATCCAGAAGAAGCGACCAAACAGCATATGCAAGAGATAGAAGAAGAATCCAACGAAGAGAGACAAAAACCAGTAGGCAAGTAAAATGGCACCAACCAGCAGCAGGGCACGGGTAGGGCTGTTGGCAACTGCTGCTGGGCTGAAATAATGGGTCAAGTTGGAGGCTGCAAAATAAAGAAATGTTCATGAGATAAATCAAAAAGGCAGTTTAATCAGAAGTGGGCAGAGGTAGCTGCAAGCATAACTACTGAAGGGCCATATTACTTGCAGAGGTCTCAAGATTAGTTTCTAAGAATAGAAAAGAAGCTCATTCTTCATTTCCTGGATAATGACACAGGGTGTACTCTGCTACATGGTGGCACGATTCTTTGAATTGCATACCACAGTGCCAGTCCTACATCACTGCTTACTACTTACATTGTAACAAAAGCTGTTTGGCATCCTCGTGCACATAGCATCTTTCACGTACTTCAGAGTAAGTGAACGCTGTTTAACTGCATATTCACGAGGGTCAAAACAGTAGCTGGCAAAGGGCTCCTATAAAAAGCCTTGAAACTGATGGCAACTGATGAGTATCATGGCTACTGTCACCTCCTGTTTTCTAGTAGCAGCTCTGAAACCAGCTAGTCCTCATCAGGTTCAAGGGTTTCTAATGGCAGAGAGAAACTGACTGCTACAATGACAGGAGCAGGTCAGTTACGGGGGTAGTAGCACCAAAGCCCCCATATCCTGTATCCTTCACAAGCACTGTTCAGGCTAAGCGTGGACAATTGCATCATTTTGGGGGATTATTTTTTTTTAGCCTTACACAGAGTACGCTGTAGAAAGTGGCATACAGTAGCCTACTTTCTGAATAGCAACCAATGGACCATCTCTATTTTTGCAATTGAGTGACTTATATTAAATAAAAGATGCAAAGCATTCTCTGAAGGAGGACAAAAGCTTTGAATGGGTACAATATGGCCTTCTTGCAGTCATAGCTTTTAGCTATTTGTTCAGCTGCATTCAGCCTCACCCACTGAATAAACACATTCAGCCCTTTGGGACTACCACAGTTTCCACTCTGTTTCTCTTCTCCCCCACTCTGTGCTCTTTTCTCCCCTTATTCCCAGGCTCTTTCCTCATCTTGCTCTTCATCCTTCCTCCCCACACCTTGTTATTCTCCCTTTGCAGCATCTCTTTGCAGTTTCCTCCCCCATCCCATCTAACAAAATGAGCAGCAATAAAATTAAAACATGTATAAAGATTAATAGACACTTCACGTACATGCAAGTCATCTTAGAATTATTCATTTTTGCAACATCTAGAACCAAGAACCAGCAGGAAAATAACTTAGCAAGAAAAGCATTATTCAGATTTTTAGCTTGCCTATCCTTTGTTTTAAGATGCAACACCTATAAAAGCTCTCAAACTTTGTTTAAAAAAAATTCACAAAACACTGGAGCCAAGTGCAGTCTGCTAAGAAGAGACCTTCAACCACAAGCAAGTGTGCTGCCATATTAGTTATTGAAGCACATGGATAAGATGCAGCAGTATGTCCTGATAAAGGGAAAGCTGGGCATGCTGTCAATCCAGCAAACGGTATCAGGTTATGAGGGATCATTCCATCATGAACTGTTGCATAGCACATTATAGGAAACAACTTCACTAACTTCAACAGGTTTTCCATCACTCAATGACAAACTCAGCAGGTAAAATTCCTACTTAGGATCCTGTCTGATCCACCGCATCCCCTGGATCACAGGTGATCTTCCCTTGCAGGTAGATGGGCCGGGAGAATATTCAGAGTGCTCTGCATGACCAGAGCCACCGTTAGAAGAGTATTAAAAGCACCATAAATACTAGGGGGAGGGGGAAGGAAAAGGGGGAGGAATAAGTGTTCAAAAAGGAAACAAGAGAAAGGAAGGTGAAAGGCACAGTTGCAAACAACATGAAGAAAAAACTAAAATGTCATAAAAAAGTCTATGTAGGCATTTTCAGACCTTCCCAGACAGAACTTTTCAATAGCTGATCTTTCCAAAGGAGGGAACAAATACCCAACTATGTTGACAGAGTAGAAAAAGATTAAGCCACAGACCTCACCCCCTCCACCCACTGGGAGGCAGGGAAGAGGTTCAGTCTTTCAGAGCACATAGTGTCTTAACAAGTACTTCACTCCCTTCTGGAGTAATAAGAGAGATAGGGCACGTAAGACTTCGGGAATTATACCATAAGAAATTCAAACTAAATGTGGGAAACAGGCAGCTACCTAAACTAGGCTTCACAGCTGTGTGCTGCAGACAGAAATTGTCCTTTCCAGTGCCTTGGACAGACAAGACACGGTCTTAAGGTTTAGCAAAAGCAGTAAAGCAAAGTTTAAGTACAATCTTGGAAAGTTTGGCAAGAAATCACTTGGCCCAGAGTTTCCATGCATTGTACTACCAGATCTTGACTTTACAGCTGCTTGGTTAGGGTCTCTTTCAATTCTCTGCCTTAGAAGGTAGAAAACGTAGAGCAGTGCAGTAGTTTCACTGCACTTATTCATGAACACGAACCGAAACCTCAAACCTACGTGAAGTGAACACAGATACCAAATGGATGACTTACAAGTTATATAACAAAGATAGCTTGAGTAATAGAAAGGCAAAAATAATAAACAACACTCTGAAATCTTCCTGGCCCTCTAAAAACATCTGCAACGATTACCTGACGTAACTTTCGCATGCCCAGCCGTCACACTTACCATCAATTCCAAGAACATCTAGCAGATCTGTCCATATCCTCCAGAAAGTGTCTACTAAAACATCCACCCCATACACAAACCTCTCTGTCAGCCTGGAGAAAAACTGTGAAATAAAATCATTTAAAAAATTAAGAAAAACCTGCATTGATCTTTAATACAGTCTCACGCTCAGACACTGAAACGTAGCACCAGTTAACACAGTGAATC
>JAGPOW010001167.1:20541240-20566922 GCA_030014935.1 Caiman crocodilus | reverse complement strand
TTTACAATATGAAGGAGATGGGAATTCAGGTCCCATATAGTGGACCGTGATGCAAAGAAAATGTAATCATGCTCCAAACTAGTCTCGGGAGCTATAGCGAACGCACGTGCGCATGTAAAATGAAGTATCCGAGCGAACGTAACTAGCCTTTTGAGCCCGAAACAACGTCTTTATCTGCAGACTCGGTTATATGAGTTGCACAGTTAGCAGCTTGATCTTTTTGCTCTAAAGCGCTGGCCGTGGTTCTGTTGTGGTGTTAGGTGAGGACATGGGCGCACAGATTTGACTCGGCCCCTGCCCGGGTGCTCACTTATATGCAGATGGCTGTGTGTTGGGGTCCTAGGTCTATGCACACATCTAGAGAGCTCTGGTTATTGATGTACATGATGTTATATTGCATGTGCCTCCTGATATCTACTGGCATGTCAGTACCATGCACATGACGGGTCTGCCCTGAAACTTAGGAAAATTGAGGCTGAAACAAGGATAAACAGGACTGATGGCCAATCCCTAGTCTACTGTCTCCATCCCCATCTCCAAGAGCTTGAATGATTAGTAAAAGGCGCAACTGTTCTTGCTGCTCTCTAATTGCTTCTTGAAGGGAGAAACAGAGGGGATCTTGGGGTATTTTAACAGAGGGTTATTCCAATCTATAGGTTGGTATGGGGAGAAATTGGGTAGTAAAGGGAGAAATTTAAGTGTCATGTGCAGAGTAAAATGTAGGAGGTGGGGGTTAGTACAGATATGTAGGTGAGAATGGAGTTGAGGACAGTTTCAAAGGGTCTGGTGGAAGAGTGGAGCCACTGTAGGTCTGCGAGAAGTAAGGGAGCATCTGGTAATGGCTTACACCAATTCTTCCAGTCCATCCAAAAATTCAACTGCTGCCAAAGATGAATGAGGTAGTCCTGCGAGAGAGAATGCAGTGATCAATGTGAATGTTTTAGATGCTGTAATGGAGAGGAAAGGATTCAAATATTTGTAGGTGTAAATAAAAATAGGTGGGATTTGGCAGAAGTGGAGCATATGAGGGGTGACCAGAAGAAAGAAATTGGAAGTGACAGACATGAACTGAGAAATGCACCTCTCAGCTCATCCTTGGCATCTAAGGTGGCTGCTGTCATCTAGTCTGAGAAAAAGACAGGTGCTTCCTACTCTTAATATCACCGTGTGCGATGTAGTTATAACCACTTCTGGCTCTGTCACTTGTTGGCAGTGAAATGGCAACTGTTGACGTACATAGGGGCCTATGCTGAAAGGAGAATAGTGATGACAATATTTTTAAAACTTCTTTCTGGATATCTCAAAATGCTATGCAAATGTGGGGTTATTTCTTCTACTTCTAGATGGGGAGCTGTGGAGGTGTAGAGAGGTTAAGACTTTATCTTTTTGAAGCTTGTAGTTTTAGGTGCCTTAAGCACTGGGGCTAGGGACACAAATTACACACAAACCAGTATAAGTGATCGGAAACTGGTTCAGATCTGTAACACAACAGGCGTTCAGTGCACATAAACTGCTTTCAAAATGGCTGAAACCGGCTTAAGATAAACCTGGATGGATGTAGTATCAGACTTAGCTAATTTTTTAGGTTAAATCAGTTTATTGAACTTCTGTCCCAGATCCCCTTCAGATTCAAGTTAACTTGCAGTCCCCCAACATCCCAGAATGCTTTGCACTCTGCAAGCCCCACCCCGTGTTTGCAGAGTAGGTGGGCCAGCCTTGGTCTATGCTGCCTGCTCCAGCCAAGCAGGGAAGTGTGCTTTAGCGCCTCCCAGTTTCTGGTTTGGGTCACTGCAGGCATGTGGATGCATTTCTGGAATCCAAAGTGAGCGTTCACTTGCTTATCGGTTCAATCTACGCAGCTTAGAGTAACCTGCAAAGATCAAATTGATTTAGAGTCTGGTTTTTGAGTGTCTGTATTTAGCCAGGATGCTCAGTTTGAGATGGCCAGGACCTGACTTCTAAAAGTGCTGAGCATTTCATTGTAGCTGAAGCTAATGTGTACTATGAAAACCAAACACTATCTATTTCAAGCTTTTTTTTTTTTTTTTTAAGATTTATTGTTCCGGAGGCACAGGAACAGCTATATAATAAGTACCTGAATTTTACTAAATGTGTGTGCACATAATCCTTGGCATGACCTGGGGAAGCTTTTGTCCCTGCGCTGTAGTCGTGTACAATTTACAGTGGAGGTGGACAGAGCAATTGATCTGTCAGATTCATGGGGCTGTACTCTAGTGCACCATGAGATTTGGTTGCATTGATAGCTCAGTGTAGCTAATACCATGGGAACATAGCCCTAACCTTTTACTTTCTCTTTGAGTAAAAAGGGGGAGGGGGGCTATACGCTTAGTTTAGAGTTTGGGGACGATTACATATTTCTAAATGATGAGCTTTGCTGTGAAGAAGCTGTTCCCTTCGCTTTCCAGACCTTGCTGTGGGAACCAAGATCTAATGCAGAGGCGGGCAACATTTTTGGGCAGTGCCAAAAACACCCACTTCCTCAACTTATAAGATGTTGGTGTGCTGAGGTGGACGGCGGGGAGGCTGCAAGGGTCCCGATCCTTGTTATGGCAGCGCAGCCCTGGCCCCTTTCTGGAGGTGCGAGTGCCAAGGAAAATGCCTTTGCATGCCACATTCTGGCACACGTGCCGGGGGTTGCCTGCCCCGATCTAGTGTATTGCTGTCATAGATGGCAGGGCACTGTCGGTGACTGGCCTGTTCCCTCTGGTGCCACATTTGAGTCTACTGTTGATGCCCTTCATAAGAAATAGAAATATTTAATTGGCAAGCTTTCTGGGTGCCATTCTGTTGGTATAGGTCTTGTGAGTTTCAGTGAAGCACATGGGTACAAACTGTTTCTAAATAAATACATTCCCGGCTCTCAGTCTAGTTAATGGCTGCAAAAGCAGCCAAGGAAGCTGAAACAGTCTGTTAGTTGTTCAGGTGGGCCAGTAATTTCTGCTTGACAGCTGGTACAGGAGGCCCCGAAAAGGGAAACAACTGTTTATCTTTGGATGGATCAGATCATTCCATTTGAGATGCATTAATGTGACTCTCTCCTCTTCCTTCTGTTCTACTGACTTCTGTACTCTCCTGCTCCACTTAGTAGATTGCCATTAAAAATATTTTGGGGATTTTTTTGAAGGAAACCATTGCCTATTTTTGTATTACTTTTTGTAAATGTGTACACACGTAATCATAAATATTATCTATTGCTTCTAGCCAACTACGACGAGTTGTACCAGTGGTCCCTGGAGTTCTACCCAGATTTCTGGGCCGAAGTCTGGAAGTACAGTGGCATTGTGTGTTCTCGCCTGTATGACGAGGTGAGTCAGTTCATGCTTTCTTTAGTGGTTTTTAATTTGTATTTAAGTAATCCTCCTTAGGTTTGGACTACAAGAATCAGATTAAGTAGAGGGGAAGTAGAGAGTCAGTCTTAAAAGTGCTTCTCACTATTTTGTACACTGTTGCTGAACGACCGCTTTGGGGCTGGTCTACGTGGGTGGCGTAAACCAGTATAAGATGGGTTGCATAAATGTAAAAATATCGCCATCCACATGACGCTGTTTCTTAGTTGGGGGGTAATTGGTAAGCAAGTGTTTCTTACCCCTCTTGGAATTGGCAGCAACTCCAATGTGTAGCAATTTTCCTTGTTTTCATATCTGCTTAGAGCTTTTCGGGCTGCCTTCCAGCTGCCTTCCCATGCTGCCTTGCTCTTTACTTGAGTGCTGTCTACTACAGTAGGGTCGTAGGGATCAGGTATCCCTCCTGTTCAAATGCTGGAGTGCGGCCAGGTTTGGTTCATTCGCTTTTGCATGCTCCATGCACTTAGTGTTTTCTTCCAGCTGTTCCATGCTGCTTTGCCATGTTTCCTCTTGGGGCCATGCCAAGGTCCTGGGTGTGCAGCCTGCTAGGGAGAGGCAAAAAGACTAAATTTTGGGAACTGTGTGTAGGACTAAAAATCCTATGAAAGAAGGATATTTAAGGTGATATCAGGGTGGAGTCACAGCCAAGAGCCCCTGTAGATCTGTGTTTTAAGATGAAGGATGTGAAGATGGCTTACAAGAAAGCAAAGGATGACCTCTGGCAGCGGGCCAGCCACCTGTCCATTTAATGAGGAGCTAGATGGGATTTGGACACGGAAAGCCAGCATCAACTCATGCTTTGCCTCTGAGGCAGCAAAAAGACACCAAGGGCTGTAGAACTGGTGACCACGTGCCTGACAACTGGGAGTTCTTTAACATGATGACTCGGCTGACACCTCGGAGATGGGAGTAGACATCCGGACCTCCATCCTTGTTGCGAGCCAAACTTTTGTCCTTGAAAACACTTGGACTGCAGCTGTGGTATGGAGGAGGCTGGTAAGTATCATTGCATTGTCTTTATTAGAAATCCACTGCTTTTTCCACTTGTATGGCTGCCCTGCCCCTGGTTTCCTCCCACCCGCGCACCCAAGACGGTGGTTTATATTTTAGGAGGTGTATCAGCAAATGGCTTCTCCGAGTCCTGCCCCTTAGAGTGACTGCATTTTTTTTCCTATGCCCTCAAAATGGCAGATATGCTCCACTTGTCTGCTGTGAAATGACCTTGGCAGCTGTATCTTTCCCTTTTGCTCAGTCCCTCACAGCCCTGCCACATCCTCAAAAATTAAGGTCTCTGCACCAGCCTATTTAACTGCTGTCCACCAGTTAGTTGCTTGTTTCAATGGAGGGCCACCTGTCACCTTATCCCACTTGCCCTCTGTACTGTGTGTTTGTGTGTCACCTGCTCCAGAGTCTTGGAAAACCCCAAGCCTTATCCCTTAAATGTGCATGGTGAGAGTGGAGCATCAATAATGTGGTTTTCCAGAAC
Source organism: Caiman crocodilus (assembly GCA_030014935.1). NCBI lineage: Eukaryota > Metazoa > Chordata > Crocodylia > Alligatoridae > Caiman > Caiman crocodilus. Next base: position 20,562,071 of record JAGPOW010001167.1, on the reverse strand, counting down.
AATGTTCAAGTAGATTGCTCAGTTTCCACTGTAATAACCGGACTGTGTGGAATAACTGCTTGTTGCATTTTCTTGTCTTACAGGTTTGGTACTCGAGGCACCCAGCCTTTCAAGGACACTGCTGTTAACTGCTGCCTGATGTCTGAAAAACTTGAGAAAGCAACAGAAGAGACACTTCATTGGCCTTGTAGAAGCCTCTGAGAAACAAGGGGAGGGCTTCTTGAGATAAGCAGTCCAAAATGGGGAGGGGGGGAGAGAGGGAAGAGTTATTTTTTCCAGGCAGGACCTGGCACAGAAGTTCTTGCAGCAACCAAGGACCCGGCAGGGCAAGAAGGGGCTTCCTGGAGTGGAATAGTGCCTTGCTGTGATATAGGCAGGTAGAGATGGATACGTTTCTAGCCGCTGTTTCTGTAGCAACAACTAACCGGCATCTTAATTGGGAAGCATGCTCCACCAAAACTGCTGTGCTATCTACTCCTTCCTCCCCTCCCCCCATGTTTGTATCAGCCTTGAGGTTCAGCAGCTGTAGTTCTGCAGACCTATAGGAATGGTTGGTTGCCACAAAAAACCTCTACCCCAGCTCCTTCCAACCTTGTGGTGATAACTGGCTGCAGGAGCAGAGTGTTTGTGATCTGTCCAGTGCAGACATGAGGCTTGTGTTGCACTGTGCTAGCCCACCAGGGTTCCTAAGCAGACAGCAAGAGGAAAGGTGATCACTGTGACTGAGAGCTTCTGAGCCAAACGCTTGAAGCTTGTGAACCAAACTGTCTCTTGTCCTTTTAAATAGGAGGTTCCTGAGCCCTGGGCTGCGAAGGGTTGGTTGTCAGCCTACAGGAGGGTTGACTGCTAGACCTGAAGTCTGGAAATGACTGGCATGCTGTGGATCGGGAGCCAACCCTTTTTTCTATATTAAATATAAAAAGTTGGCTCCCGGTCCACAGTATGCTGTTCACTTCCGAGCTGCAGTATGCTGGTTCATAGTTTGCCAGTCTGTGGTCAATTCTGGTCCTCTAGTTTGCCTGTCTGCAGTCTAAAAAGGTTGGCAACTACTGCTTTAAATAAAATTGTTCCTGCTTGCATTTTTTTTTTTTTTTTTAAGCATTTGCACTTCCTAGGGAAATAAAGAGATGTTAATTTAAGGGCTGTTATTTTTGCCTGGAAGCCAAAGTGTTCTTATTCAGTGAAAGCTGACCTTCTCCCAACTCTTCCTTCTCCCCTCCCCAAAGCATCTTAAGGTTTGGAGATGCCTAACACATTTAATACCTCTTGTGTATTAAAAAAACCTCTCCTCTCCCTTTTCTGTGTTCCATATGCTTCAGCAGCTTATTTTTTGGAGTTAACAGTTCCTGCAAAGTCTAATGGCATTAATATTAGCAAACCTGGCTTTGGTGCACTAAAAATGCATTCCTTTCTGTCTGTGGCTCCCAAGGTCCAGCACAGGAGGATGTGGATCCTGCTAATTGCCTCAGTACAATTAGGGTACCACGTGAATACCCATCAATAACCCCTGAGGATTCTTAGGTTTTACAACATGCAGTGACACTGCCTCTCCATTAGTGACCTGTACCTCCATCACATCAGCCCAAAGGGTTCATCTGTTACACACACATTGTGTTAATGGAGCGCCAGAGTGTAATCAACCTAGAGTTTAACATGGAATATGCCTCACAGTTCAACTTAATTAAAATCTAACTTTTATTAAGGGTGCAGGTTGTAACAATGTTGGTCTAAGGACATGGGCAGGCAAGGTTCTTTGGGTAAATCCAGTACCTTTTATTAGACCGACTCAAACAGCTGGAAAAATTCTTAGCAAGCTCTTGGGTGCATCGTGGACTAAATATAGACACTGGATTTATGATGCGCAACCTGCCTGACCTCTGACTCCCCAAGTAAACTCTCTACTTTTTACCAGCTATTCTCATCCTCTTCCCTCTCCCCACACTCCTGTCTCCCATCCTTTGACTACAGTTACATTCATTCCTCTTTCCCTGCCCCCTGACCTGTTTCTCATTTACTGACCACCTCAATTTGTATTTTAATGGATTTCTTGCATACATACTAGTCTTTGGCTGCTTTACAGCAAAAGCACAGACCATCTGCAGACACTTTCTCAGCCTGTTGAAGGGTGTTTGTGCCCAAAAGCTTGCTAAGAAGAATTTTTCTAAATATCTGAGTTGGTTTAATAAGATATTGGATTTACTCAAAGAACCTTCTTTAACATCTAATAATACATTAAATTTTATCTTAATAACGTCTACATCGGGAGAGAGGAAAAACACTTTAGTCCAGTGGTCTCGCCCGATCTCAGATTCATAGATATTAGAGACCACTGGACTAAGTGGTGGAAGGGACCTCCGCAGATCATTGAGTCCAACCCCCTGTGGGCATGATCTGTGGGCAGGAAGGAGCACTAGGATCAGATGACCCCAGCCAGGTGCTTGTCCAGTCTCTTGAAGACCCCAGGGCAGGGGAGAGCACTACCTCCCTTGGGAGCCCATTCCAGATTCTGACAACCCTTACTGTAAAGAAGTTCTTCCTGATGTCCAACCTGGATCTGCTCTCTGTTGGTTTGTGACCATTATTTCTAGTTACTCTGAGGGGTGCCCTGGTAAACGGTGCATCTCCTATCCCTTGCTGGTCCTCCCTCCCAATGAATTTGTAGACTGCCACAAGATCACCTCTCAGCTTTCACTTGCGGGGGCTGAAGAGATTCAGGTCCCTCAATCTGTCCTCATAGGGCCTTACCTGCAGGCCCCTAACCATACGAGTGACCCTTCTCTGGACCCTTTCAAGGTTATCCACATCTCTCTTGAAGTGCGGCGCCTAAAATCGCACTCAGTACTCCAGCTGTGGCCTCACCAGTGCTGCATAAAGGGGAAGTATCACCTCCCTGGACCCATTTGTGGTGTACCTGCTAATGCATGATAAAGTGTGGTTAGCTTTACTGATCACTTCATCACATTGACTCATGTTCATGTTGGAGTCAACTATGACTCCGAGATCCCTTTCTGCTACAGTGCTGCTGAGAGGGTCATCCTCCAGCCTGTAAGTGTGCTGGTGTCTCCGTCTCCCTAGGTGCAGCATTTTGCATTTGTCCTTGACAAAAAGTAAAAGGAGAAAATCAGGAAGATAAAAGGCAGAACAAATAGGGAGGAGGGGAGGAAAGGTTGGGGGGAAAAAGAAGAACATCAGAGGTGGGGTCAGGCAGGTGCCTGGTGATGAATCGGATGTCAGGCGGGTTGTAATGTGTCATAAATGTTTATGTTAAGTCCGTGAAATACTGAGTCTGTGAAAATAAAAATGAGCATCTTTGTCTGTATAGGTTTTATTTATTAAAAACATACCGCCAGGATGGAAAAAGAGAATGCAAATGCGGGAACCAATCTCCCCACCCCACGGCAGCATTACAGGCAGCAATGCCAGCTCTGCTCTGTGGAGCCTGCAAGGGAAGCCTTGCACTGGAGGGAACCCCCCCACGAGACCCCACATAACTGGGGTCCCAGGTAGCCTCGGGGGAGCGGGTAAAACCCGAAGGGCAGCAGGAATTCACCTGCAGCCCTCCCATCCCAGCCCTAGCACTGCAGGGAGAGCTGACACTCTGGGCTAGGGGAGGTCATCTCGGAGACCCCCAGAAGTCCCACCCAGGGGCCCATGCACACTGAGGAGTGGGTAAAACAACCCCACCCCCATCCCACAGCACACAGAGCTCATACCCAGCGAGGGGGGGAACCCTCCAAAAGACCTCCCAGAAGCCCCCCAGACCCTGGGCAGCATGTGGATTGCAGGGTGGGCACTGCTCCCCATATCTGCTCCAGCAGTGTGGCCTGTGCCACCGCCACTCTCCCAGCACCAGAGTTGGGGCTGGGGCTGCAGGTGGTACCCCTGCCAGCCCCAGAGACTCCCAGCAACCTCCGTAGGTGGTTTTCTTGCTGCTTTCCGCCTGACTACCTCTTATGGATTTCCTGCCCCCACCCCCTGCTGTCTTTACTAGGAGGCTGGGGGTAGAGGATCTCAATTATATATGGCTGGGGTGGGGGAATGCTTGGGACACTCTTCCCTGCCTAGAAATTGCAGCTGGGAATGCAACAAGTTAGAAGACACTCAAATGATTTCTTTCTTATTTCCATCCCCGGCCCCTGCCAGAGTCAGGCTGTTCAGTTTGGGTCGCTGGCGCTCTGGGTGATAAGAGGCTCGCAATCTGGCCTCACATTCAAAAAAGTTGGACACCCCTGGTGTATCTCTTCAGGGTATGGCCTGTGCTCCATTGGGGGGAGATGCCCAGGGAGCAGTCCGTTGCCTCTTTCAGGAACTTGCAGACTGTTACTGTGCTTGGTCCTGGCTATGTAGGGTGAAGAAACTATGACTTGTACAACCCTTCTCGCCTCACCCAAGCTAGGAACAGTTGGGATCTGTCACTACGTTGGCAGCAGCTTCCGAGATACTGCTTTGGCTCTATGCTTCTAGCTTTTGTGAAAGCAGCTCCTTGCATTGCAAGCTTCTTTAGGGTAGAAACTATTTCTGCTCTGCAGAATAACCTGCATATTACCCCCAGTGCACTCCTTTAGGGGAGTCTATATATTTGGCAACCCCAACTTGGACATCAATGTTGTAAAGTGGAGCAGCAGGAAAGTCTGCATCTCAAAAGTGGCCTCAAGTGTTTCGCAGCACAGTCAAGTGTTGGTGCAAGGGAAACATTTAGCTGTTCCTTTGCATCAGCCAGTGAGTTGTCTACAGCCTAACATACTGAACTGCAGTTAGTTATAAGCACACAAAACAGAGAGCCATCTGAGGCTTTTTTGAACTGTGTCCTTAAATGCATCCTTGGGCAATACAGTGCATCCGTGTGAGCTTTGCTGTTCTTAAAAAGGCTTGGACTGTAACTTCCAAATTGTCACTGATAATGTACGCATGCTGAGCACTTCCAATATTAAAACAACTAATCTGAAAGAGAAGTACTATATGTGGGATCTTGTCAAGCTTTTAATAGAAGGCAGCTTTGTATTTGACCAAATGAAGTCTGGCTTTGCATTACCTATACAGTCCCTGTGGTAGGACTGGAGGGCATCATTTGAGCTTTCAGAAAAAAGCTGATGCGGTCATAGGAGCATGTTTCCATGAGTAGAATAAGAAATATGTTTCCTGCTGGGTAGCTGAAATCAAAACAGTATCCTTAATAGTCCCAGTGTACTAGCCTGAAGTGAATAAGCTTGAGTGATGAAAGTGAAGTTTTAATCCATGCTCAACAGCTTGAGGGGGCAAGGGAGGAAAGTGTTTCTTCTGCACCTGTTGATAATGCCTCTGTAACAGGGGGCCTTCTTGGGGCCGATTTCCATGTGGCCCATCCACCTGTTTTTGGGCTAACCACCTACCTCCTTGCCCACCACACCTTGTTGGTAATTAGTTCATGGATGTGATTAAGTGGGAGGCTGCCAATTTTTGCCCTGATGCCAGGGGGTGCTATCTGCGGCTCCGTTCCTCACTTACATCGCAGCTCAAGCCTCGCAGATGGCATCCAGATGTTCTCAACAGTCCCACGCTGGGCCCTAGATTTCTCCGATCAGGACCCCTCTAAGATCCCTCCATTCTGGCAGCCTAATCCACCTTCATCCTGGGCAGCATGGCTCCCTGAACTGCTTCCCCCCTATGTCACCCGCTCCCGGCAGGGTGCAGTTTTAGGTCGTACCCAGGACCAGGAGACTCCTGACCATCCCCTACAGCTCCTCTCTTACCTCCAGATGATACCAGCAGCCCTCTGGCCAGTTGATGTTGTTGCTTCTTCTCAGCAGCAAAATGCCCTGTTTATTTGGGCAGCCCTGAATCTAAAACATCTGCCCTAATTAGGCACCTGCCGGCTGCTGTCTCAGGCCCTGAAAAGTGGCAGGCACAAACGGTGCCCTGTTGCAGTCTCCTTGTTGCATTTTTCATTCTTTCAGGACGCTTCAAGCCCTAGATGGATCTTCTTTTGGTGTGGATTTCCCGAGTCCTCTCTTTCCAGGGACTTTTTGCAGATGATGTCAAACTCTGGCATACAAGGGTCCTCTTTACATCTGTGGCAGGGGCCTGTAGCAGCAGTGCTTTTGCTGGCTGGTCAGGGCCTTGAACTCAGAGAGAGAGAGAGAACACAGGAGTCCATTTTGCAAACCTCTCTGTAACTCCCTGCCCCGTTTCCTCAATTTTTTGGAGTCTAAAACCTGCTCCATGTGGAGTTGTACCAGTTCAACTAACTGTTCAGTGTAACACTTACAGCTGGACAACCTGCTGCCACTTTTTTTTAAATGAGCCCTAAATCTGTTTAATGTTACACTTATATAGCTTGGAAAAATATGCGCACTGTAACTTGTTTAAATTAGTTCTATAGTGAGCTCTATTTTTCCAGTACAGTATCCCTCCCCTTACCTACCTCGGGGAAGCAGTCTGCACCCTGCAGATACTATCTATTGCATCCCTTAGATCTTGTTCTAAATAAGTGCTGGTAGAGGAAGGCATCAGATCGTCTCAACCTTTTTCTGCCTTGGCAATCTAACTCAGCCCGCTGATGGGCTGGGGCGTCAGCAAGGCACCAGGCTGGGATGTGCCTGGGAATGGAAAATGCTGTCATTATTTTGATGAGATTTGTGGTAGATCTTTACTGAAGGGGAGGGGGGAGTTAAGCCAGCCAATGTAAGCATTTGTCTGTCTGTCTCGAGGTGCTTCTTCTTAATTGGAAAGTTAGAAGGTAGAGGGGGACCCCTCCAGACCAAACGCTTTCTAGAAAGATTTAACTGTGCTGTTCAATAAGTTATTCAAATATACAAGGAAGCTTTGTTCACTTCTGAGCATCTTGGAGGTAGGTAGTTAGGATGCAAGACTTCCTGTCACGGCGTTTGTAGAGTTTGATCTTGTCCCTAGTACTGGCAGTTGGCATGCCACTTGTCTTTCACCACTGTAGGATCTGGGCTTTGCCCTTCTGTGGACTGGGAATAATGGTGCTTACCTGCCACTGCGTATGAATTAACCAGCTGATGTCTGTGGTGCACTTTGAAGAGGAAGTGCTGGTGCTGTTTTCTAAGGGTGTCTGGCCTCATTCCTGCAGGTGGTGGACCTCTCTAAGGGAATTGCGGACGTCCCAGAGTGGTTTAAGGGTAGTCGGCTGAACTATGCGGAAAACCTCCTGAAGCACAAGGAAAATGACAAAATCGCTCTCTATGCAGCAAGTAAGTATGAGCTGTGACTCTCGATAGTAGATCCCTGTTTTTCACTTAAAATTTAAACAAGCTGTACTCAGTAGCACAACACAGCCCTGTTGATCAGAAGGCACCGGGACACATCAAACGTGATTGGTCAAACATGCCTTTGCACAAAGAAAAGATGAGGAGGGCAAGCTGCTTTGGAAAGCTTGACTTGTGGCCTCTGCTTTGGAGGATGGGGAAGATGTGACCTGTGGTAGCGGGCTGTTGCCTGCAGCAAGCCCTGCGGGGCCTTAAGCTTTGCTGTGCTGAGAACCTAATACTGCTTTTTGTCATTTTAATTCTTTTCATATTGCTCAGATTTATTTAACGTAAGGCCATTTGATAGAGTTTGCCTCTTGGTGGCTTTGGGATGTACTATTGGACTGAGGATCTCTGTGTAAGAGAGTGGATATAGTGTTTTATTTGAGCTTGAAACTGAATCTAAGCAAAGTAGCTTGGGTCTAAAGGAGAGGCAAGCGATACAAAATGGACAGCGTAGCTGTTACTCGCAGGATCTCTGGGTGAGGGGAAGATCAGAAGCAGGTTAGGTAGATGGGCAATTGCCTTTCCACCATTCTGTTCTTTCCCAATGGCATCTTGTTGGGAGCCTCTTTCCGGGGCTGTTATTCTAATGCTTGCTTGATTGTACACGTCTCGAGAGCATCCTCCCTTTGTTTAACTTTCTATCCTCCCCATTCATTTTGACACTGCCATTTGTCATAGTTTCACATTTAACCTCTAGTGTAAGCTCATTAACAAATTTAGTACTACTGTTATAATAACAGTACTTGTGGTGTACACCCATGACTGGTGGCAATGCACACTTCCTTAAAAAAAATCCCCAAACCCCCATGCCCTCTGTCTGCAGTTACTGCTTTATCATCTTCAGTCTTTATCAAAAACTGTGATGGAAGTTCACAAGTTGGCCCTTTTTTTAGGCTTAAAGCCTACTCCCAGCAGGGTTGTAGTTTTGTTGAGCACCTTCTAGCACTTGTCCTGTTTAGTGCACATTAGTTATCAGTCCTTTGAGTGAACAGTTGGTTGTGCAGCATGATTGGACTTTCTAGAATAAATGCTTTACATAACGGTTTCCCTGTACCTCCTCATTCTCCATCCCGCTAGTCTGTTTCTGTAATAGCGGGTGATTTATTGTGGGTGCTTGAATACCTCTTTTTGCGTTTTGTAGGAAGGCAAAAGCATTGCTTGTGCGCACAAACATCAAAGTCTACCTCTATCCTATAGTACTGGGAAAGTCTTAAGTCCAGGAGAATAACGGTGGTAGGATTTCCTGCATTATCCTTGTTTGCCTTCTTCCTATAGCAGGGGCTTGATTCAAACTCCACAGATGCTTGCAGACTGCTTTACACCAAATCCCTTGTGTTCACAAAAAGTCATTGTCATTGTATGAACTGAATGCTGAAAGCTTGTTTGCGCTGGGTCTGAGGACTCCTATTTAGACAAGTAAGATATATTGGAGTATTGGGAGTTTTCTTGTACCTTTTTTACTACCACCGCGGTTTTTGAGCTTGTACACCCATCTCTGAGATCACCTTTTTCAGACCTGTCCAAATAACTCTTCATTGCATACATCACTGAGTAGCTCTTTGTTACAGTGGAGGCTAGATGTATCCCAGATTTCGTTTCTTATATATTTTTTAAATGTATCCCTTTGATCATATTCATAATCTGCATCCAGTCAAGAATGCATGAAGGTCAAACCTAATTCAGTTGCTCGAAGAAGTGACTGCTAAAGTCTCACAGAGGTATGTAATGAAAATCTAGCTTCAGTCTTGAAGGACTGCCTCATTACTTGAAATATGTGGGGCCATTGGATGCTTTTTTGTGTATTACTATTTAAAGGAAAAAAGATGCAGAATTGCTTTTAAACTAGCCCTCTGCAGTGGTTGCCAGTTAAATGCTAACCACAAAAACTACACCTAAACAAATGTAAAACTAACTTTAATTATCGTTGTTTTATTCCTGCTCTCCTTAAATTGTGGGTGGCTTCAAGCCATACCTCACAAGAAGTGGGGGGCTTTAGACAGCAGGATTGATGGCTCTGGGGTACCCTGCCTTTTTATTTTCTTCTGTTTTCCTTCTTAAGGTGTCCCAAGAGGAATGCAACAAATTGTATGGCCTGACCAGAAAAAAAGATGGAGTTTTAAAATATTTTCAGTCCTAGTAATAGAAGGATTTTTTTGGTGATTTAGATGAGTGAGTTAGCTGACACAACTTAGTAGTAACTTTTTAGTTCCTAGCCTCCTTGGTTATTGCATTATTAAATGTGCCAGTCTCGTTGCATCTTGTAGGATTACTTCATGGATATTATCGGCCAAAGAAGGGAAATATTCCATCATCAGCCAGGAAACATATTTGTTATGCCTAGTTATATATTCCGAACAATTAGTACTGGTATTTTCAGCTTGCCAGGTTAATGAGCACATTATGCCTCAGTATTTTTGCCGCCAGTATAGAGTTGCAGCAACTTTTTTCCCAGCCTTTTGCTGCAATGTATTTTTTTTAAACTTCTCTCTGGTAGGCCAGAACAGAGCTCGACGAGGCTGTGTACGGCTCCAGGACGGGGAGAGTTGTGGGTGCCTGGGAACGGTGGCAGGGAACATAGTTTAGCCCTTTCACTTTGCCACACTTTACACCTCTTCCCACAGCTTCTGATCTGCAGTGCTGCAATGCTAGAGCAGGGGTCTCCAGCTTCATGGTGGCTGGGGGCTGTACATCATGGGAACAGCATAAATGGGGACCATGGCCATGGACCCCCCCCCAGATTGCATGCCCCACATGCGTGTGGGTGGGTGCTTTTTCTAGATGGTTCACAGGTGGGTGCTCCCCTGCATACCACCCTGCCTCACCTGCATCTTCTGGTGGGCTTCTCTGTGGCACCTCGCCATGTGGGTGCTCCGGGCTGCCGGCTCCCCAGACTGCAGGCCCTGCTATGCCGTTGCTTGCTGCCCCATGTTGTGGGGCAGGGGAATGCAACAGAAGCCAGGGGAGGAAAGGGTAGCCCCAAGACCCTGGCTGCTGCTGCAGTAGGGGCAGTGGGAGCCTGGGGGCCACGTGCAGCCCATGGGCCACCAGTTGGATGGTCCTATGCTAGAGCATGCTCTAAAAACAGAGCGATAAGGACTGCCCCTACCCTGGAAAGTTTGTGAACTTAAAATGACATTTTGGCTTTTGTTTAATTTCACACTGTTGACTCTCAATGTTTGAAAGTCTGCCTTCTCCATATGGCCCCAAACTTATATGAGGGTAAGGCTACTGAAGATGAAGAACAAAACTTGTCCTGGTCCTAACCTGGCAGGGTGCAACACCCTTTCTCTGCTGGGAGAGTGGTGTTGAATCTCTGGCAAGCTCTGCATATTAGCTGCTGCCTCTGTGGGGTACATTTAGTGGTGTTAGAGATCCTTATCCTTGGAGATGGAGCAGGTGCATCCATGCTGGGGACACCAGCTGTGAAGGAGGAGGAGCTCAAACAATACAGAGTTTGCATCTCCACATTTTTTATATTTGCTTCTATTTTATTTACCCAATGATTTATAAAAGGCTTATGTAACTTGTGACACCGCATAAAAAAACCTCAAATCGCCCTGTAGTTCTCCTCCAGGAAGAAGCTGGCCTAGCTTAGCATTTGTTTTGGAGACAGGCGAAGAGGAAATTTCTGTGCTCTTCTGCAGCCCTAGAATACCACAAGTCATAACATTTTAAGTCTTCACTGAGACTTCATTAACAGGCTTACAAGTGTGTCCAGTCACCAGTGATCTGCCCTAAATAATAACCTGCCTTAAACACTTCATTTCCCCATAGATCTAATTAGAACTTGTTTCCTAAGATAATAAAAATGTAAATTGACACCTCCTAGCATTGACAAGTGATATTTTTTATTTTTATTTTTTGGCTCTATCTTGTCTCTTTACAGATGCTAAATGTAAAAGTGGGGCAGAGGAGGGAGTGCTTTAATTAAAATGGCTCCAAGAGCCGCTCTAATTAAAGCACCCAGAGCGTCTTGTGTATCAGCGTCCCTATGCCATTTTGAAGAGTGGCTCCACGTGCTTGTTGAGCGATGTTTAATTGAAGTTCCTCCACCACCATTTTGAACTGCGGGGATACATGAGCCGCGGAGGCTGGCTGGAGCGCTGTAATAGCCACACTCCAGCAGACTCAGTTAATCGAGTCTACTCTGACATGCTGTAATCACGGTGCGTTGGAGCAGTCTCCTGGCTCATGTACAGCCACCCTTAATGACTTAAGTCTTACCATTTAACACTCCTCATGGCCAGCTGAGGGAATCCCCATGATTTAATACTGTATTTTTTTTAAATTAAAAAAGACAAGCTTTTGCACAGGATAGTGGGTGATTTTTGGTTCTGATTGTGCTTGTTTATTTATTTGGGGTTTTCTGCTTTGCTTTTGAAGGGCCAGGAATATAATTTGTCAGAATGTATTTTCCATTGCAATACTTCCTCTTTTCTCTTTCTTCCAGGGCTGCAACTTTGCAGTAGGCTACCTCTTTGATAGCCATGTGCCGTTTCTCATTGGTTGTTGTTTGTAAATCTTGTTTCTTCAGAGGAAGGGAAGGAAGAAATCTTGAAAGTTACTTTTGAAGAACTAAGACAAGATGTCGCTTTGTATGCTGCAGCCATGAGGAAGATGGGAGTGAAGACTGGAGACAGAGTTGTTGGTGAGTAAGCTTTTGTTGAAGGATGGGAGGGGATACTCCCTTGAAATGAGCACGTTTGGGGCTATAGAGACACAAATATTGGGAGACACCATTTCATGGAACCACTCTGAGGACAAGACCCTTTTGCGGGTGTATTTATATTGGTACGAAGTGCGTGTGTGGAGGGAGGGAAGCTGAGTTGGCTTGAAGCTTTCCGTCTCCAAGCGCTGAAGAAAATGCTTTACAACTTCACTGAGCTCCATTAATTCACCCTCTGGGGAAGTAGGAAGTGACCAAGGTGCACCTGTCAACACTGAGCTAGCTCTGCTCCAGTGAGTTACCCAGATTGTTTCTGGATAAATTGGAATAATTCAGTTCTTTCACTGACCTCTGTACTCTTACCTGGAGTTTCTGGAATCATTTCTTTGCTCATGAATTAATTGCAACATCTGAAGTCCAGCAAAGTATAGGCACATGTCATACTCCCAGTTGGCTCTGTCAGTGCATCTGTTGCTAATTTGCAATGCCTCTGACATTTCACTTGACTGAAGTTCAGTGACTGGCCTGTAGTTTCCTGGGTCCTCCCTCCTGCCCTTCTTATGGATGGGCACAGCATTGGCTCTCTTCCAGTCCTCAGGGACTTCTCCAGAGTGCCCTGAGGTGTGGAAGAGTTTTGCCAGGGTTCAGCAGTGACTTCACTCAGCTCCTTCAGCACTCTCAGATGAAGATCATCCAGTCTCAGTCACTTGTATGTGTCTGACTTTTTTAATTGGTCATACAGCAATTCTATGGCAATAACAGGAAGGTAATTATTTCTACAGTGCTCATTCTGTACTCTTCCTGGCAATGTTTTCCCCTTGGTCTGGTGAAAGACTGAGGTGAAGTAGTCATTCAGGAGTTCAGCTTTTTCCTGGGTGCCAGTAACCAGTTCTCCTGAGTTGATCAATGGCCCTGCACTCCCATTTGTTTTCCTCCTGTTCCCTATGTACCTAACGAAGGACTTCTTGTTGTCCTTGATTTCCATTCGGTCGCCGCTTTAGCCTTTCTTATCTGTTCCCTGCAAATGCAGCCGGTCATTGTATAGTCCTCTTTGGGGCATGCCCAGAGTTTCCATTGTTTGTAAGCCTCTTTCTTAAGAGGACCGTGATTTCCCTGTTTAGCCAAGAGGGCTTCTCAGCTCTTCTGTTACCTTTTTCTCAGCATGGGAATGGACTTCCTTTGTGCTTCCCTACTTGTTGATTGAAAAATTTGCGCCCCAAAGGACTTGCGCGCTCTAAAGGCTGTTTGCAGGCATGGGGTGGGGAACGACACTTTACTTAAAACTCTGTGTGCTTTTGTGCTAAGCCCAGCAAATGCCTAGAAGAAGCATCGCATTAGTTGGAGTTGCCTTTTCCAATGCCTGTATAGATCAGATGCATTAGTGGGGCTTTTTGGTACTTTTTCCTAATAGCTGAATGAATCAGCTATTAGAGAAAAGTGCTGAAAAGCCCTGGTGGAGTGCCTGATCTATACAGGTACAGTAGAGCTGGGTTGAAGTAATGCACGGCTGCTTCCACTAAAATGTGGGGTGGGTTTTTTTGGTTTTTTTCCCTCACATCTGTCAGCACCTGTACAGCTCAAGCAGCAGGACTTTCAACTAATTTAAATTGGCCTCTGCTCAGTGAAAGGAAAAGAGCATTTGTATAATAAGGCAGTACCAAATCCATTCTTTGGTGAAATATCCATCAAAGTCAGTGAGGCTTTGGCTCTTTTGCCCTGCCACTGCCAGGCTTGTTGCTGACAACTGGCTCAGGAAGATGGCGCCTAGTTTATATGTGAAACAGGCCTTGAGTGAGAGCAAGGGATGGAAAGCATAATGCAAGAAGGATGTTGAGATTCTAGCACTTAGATCTGTAGTGTCCGTGCCTTGCTGCTTATTTGGTGCATGGCCTGTCATTTGGTTTAATGTAGGTCACGCATGCATTGAGTTCAGACTGCTGCCCTGCCTGTACTGATTAGCTGCCTTGGCAAATAGAGTCGAGTCAGTACAAGTAACTGGAAACCAGAGCATTTTGAAAGCAGCACAAGTCCCGTAACAGCCCAGCCCGCTTCTGTAATGCTGTCTGTAAACACTGCTCTTAATTAGAGCATGCACTAAGCAAATTTGCACTGATTTTGAGTACTGATAATTCTGCAATGAAATTTAACCTTTATATGCACAGGGGAAAGTCTAGAGTTAGTAATCTGAAATGCAGCAGCTGTTGCTCAGTGCTGTGTAAAGGCAAGGGATTAACTGTAATGGAGATCTTTGGAAAGAGGTGTTGCAACATCCCCCCAAGCGGTGTTCTCTGGAGCTTTACCTGCAGCTTGCACAACTATTAACCCACCTCTTGAGGCTTTCCCATGGCTGGCTGTGGGATGTGCTGCAGGCTGAGTGCTTAAAGGGGGTCATAGCTCATGTATCTGCTACCAAGTAAGGCTGTTTGCTAGTCTCTTGATACTTACTGATTGGAGAGTCAGTGGTTCCAGAAGAGACACCAGTGGAGGCCCCTAAGCTCATCATTATTGGCTGTGAAGCTTTTCAGTAGGGATATGGAGGGGTTACTATGCAGTTCCAGCCCCCAAGCTTGAGAATTGTCCAGGGGTGGTCTTTGCTTCAGCTCTGTTGCCTTCTTGGGAGTAGGTAACTTCTCTACCCTATTCTTCCTATTAATATCCTTCTCTATTAAGAGGTGGTATATCCACACTACCACCTCTTAATAGCTCAGACAAAGCCCATTCCTTGGAGTTCATTAATTGACCAGTGAATTAACAAGTTCAGAGCAGTGAATTCAAATCGATTGCATTTAAACCATGGGAAGAAATAATTTCTCATTAGTCTGCGAATAGACAGATTAAAATTGCTAAATCCAGACCTTTTCTGATCTGAAGTGAACACGTCCATCCGGATAAAAGCATATCATCTGCCTGAGGTTTTGCCAGACTGATCTATATGACAGGGACTCCAGACTCAGGGTGGGGGGAACGGGAGTAGGGGCAGAAAATCCTGTGCTTGTCATGGTTACTTGTGTGTGCAGGGTTTTTTGCGGGGGGCTGAACACGGACGGGACACGGGTCCCAGAGCGACACTTGCAGGATTCCTCCTGTAGTGAGACTTCACCGAGGTCTGTGTTGTAGTTGAAAGGTAATTTGGGCCCAGCTTGCCACTTCTCTTAACTTCTGTGATGAGAGAATTTTCCTTAGGTGAACTGCAGCCTGGCTGAATCTTGCTTGTTCTTGCTTTGCCAGCTCTAAGTCAGAGACCATCTCGTTCTTGGTTTTAACTTGGAAAAATTTCATTAATACTTTAAATAAAGAAACATTAATGCCTTCTGGGTGGAGAGAGGTGCTGAGGTAGGATTACTAAGCCCTGAAAGTATGCATGAAATAACTTTTCTCCTTCCTTTCCACTTGAGGGCCTGATTCAGCTTCTTTTAAAATTCACGAGAAAACTCATTACTTCTGCCAGATGCAGAGTTAGGTTTTTATTAAATGCTTTACTAAGAGCAGCTCCTAAGAGGCAGAATCCTGAGGGTCTACTAGGAAAATGGTATCATTTTCTGACTACCAGGATGGGTCCTGGTATCAACAGTGGGATCAATATTTAGTACCAATAACTTATAAAATTAATTAAGCTGTGCTCAGAGGAACAAGTTGGTGGATATATTTATTGCTTACATTGGGGGTTTTCAACTGGAGGTACTTGGGATGGCCTCGGGGTACTCGGCAGCGGGTGCCGCTGCTGGCACTTCCTCTACTGCCATGGCTGTGTCCAGAGTCCTCCTGATGCTCCGTCCTAACTAATCCTAATGTTCCTATGTGTAGAGGAACAAGTAACTGCAAGCTTCCAGGTCCTAGACATGTTGGCTTAACATGAAAAAAAACCTGTTCCTGGCTTAAGAGGTGGGCTTGGAAGTTGGCAGTTGGTATTGCTTGCCACGGTAATCGTGACTTTATTGTAACAACCAACCAGATAGTACTTAAATTATAGGGTGAGATGCTGTGGTTCTGTGAAGAGGCCAGAATATTTCATTTCCAAGCATTGTACTTGCTGTATTTATATGAGCTATTAGTGCATGTTTGATTTACCAGAAAGGATTCATCCTTCACATATTCTGTACTTTTCTCTTCCTAAAAAACACAATGCCTTTGTAATAGCATTTTCAATTACTTTACAGACTTCCTATCAATTTATAAGTGTGTATGCAAAACCAATGAAAAGACAACATTTTTCAGTTGTGCAGGCTACATTTTGAATGTTAAATTGTAGGCACTGCAGGTGCATGTTCCTGTTAAACCTTATGAAAACACTAATAAAGCTTTATCTGAAGAAGAGAGACGTTAAGAAAACCAGTGCACTACAGAACGTAATGTAGATGGAAAACTGTTGCCAGGGAAGCTTGGCTGGGCTTTAGGTTTTTATACTGTAGAAATTCAGTCTTGACCCCACGCTTGTTTAATACATTATTGACAAATGCTGGCTGCCTGAGACCCCATGTGTCAGTGCAAACCTGCCCCATTTCCTCCTAGCTAAAGCATACACTTGTGAGTCCTTATTTGTTCCTCATTTCAGTGGAAGCACATACATTCACGCTTTGTGAGGATCCTAACCATGTCAGCGCTGGGTGGACCTCAACCTGATGTCATTTAATACAGTGAAATGTAAAGTGCTCCATCTGGGGAGAAATAATCCACAACACACTTACAGGCTCGGCAGTGCTCTGCTTGCCAGCACCACAGCTAAACGAGACCTGGGTGTCATGATTGACAACCCAATGAACATGAGCCACCAATGCGATGCTGTAGGTGGCAGAGCTAATCAAACACTGGCATGCATCTACCGAGGCATCTTGAGCAAGGCTAAGGATGTCATCCTCCCGCTCTACTCGGCCTTGGTGAGACCGCAGCTGGAGTACTGCGTTCAGTTCTGGGCGCTGCACTTCAGCAAGGATGTGGAGAAGCTTAAGAGAGTCCAAAGGAGGGCCACGCGCATGATTAGAGGCCTAGGGACCAGGTCACATGAGGAGAGGCTGAAAGACATGGGACTGTTCAGCCTGGAGAAGAGAAGACTCGGAGGGGACTTGGTGACAGCCTGTAAGTGTATCGCGGCATGCATCAGGACTTGGGGGAACATCTATTCACTAAGGCCTTCCAGGGGAGGACATGAACTAATGGGCACAAACTGATTGAACATTGCTTCAGGCCAGATATAAGGAAAAACTTCTTTACAAGTTGAGCGCCGAGGGTTTGCAACAGGCTCCCTCCAGAGGTGGTCCATCTTGCTGGGGTCATCTGATGTCCGCAGTCTTTTCTGCCCAAGTGCGGGGGGCTGGATTTGCTGATCTGTAAGGTCCCTTTCAGCCCCTAACAACTATGAAATGATCAGTCTCTGTGCACTTGCTCATATTTTACTGGAATCCTGTTGCTGGGGTAGACAGTCTTTCATCTCTGAGAAATACAGCTATCCCACATCTTCACAGGCAAGCCACTCGGGGAGGGAAGAAGATCCTTGGTTTTGGGTGTGGAAGGCTGCTGTTTGGGGTATCTCCCTCGCTTGTGATTTTGCAGCCCAGGTCCTCCAGAATCTACCAACCTATCTGATACACAGCAACAGCAAGTGGAAAGTTTTGCTGGGGGGGAGGGTTCTTTATATCTTTCAGTAACAACAAGGGACAGAGTTCCCCTCTCCCAAGGGTCCACTTTTTAAATGGGAAGAAATATAGGTTTACTCGGTTAGAGTTGCCTGATGCTTAAGCCATGGGAAGACATGCTGTCGCAAGCACCTTTGAAGCCCTTCAGACGGTGAGGGTAAAGATATGCGGGGCCCAATAAGTAGTCAGAAATGACCCTTGAAGAGAGAGGAACAGCTTTGCAATGCTTCCTGAAACATCTGCTTACTCTGGCAGTCCTTCAGCATCTCACAGTGCTTCACTCTTGCCACTTCCTCCATGGGGAGTTCCTTGGGGAAACTCTGGAGGCCAAAACTTGCAGGGATTCCTGCTCTCCTGCTGTTGCTTGTCTTCACAGCCATGTTGACATGCTCTGGATGGGGTGGGAGTTGAGGGAGAGCAGGTACATGTCTGCACAATGCTGAATGTGACATGCTCCAGGATTTGGAGCCCTTTGGATGTGCATCTGTCCCTACCCTCAGACTTCTTGCCAGGGCTTGGATGCTGCCTCTGACACTTTGTCCTGTAAAACATTCCAGGTCTTCAGTCAGTAGCAGTCTCAACTACATCCCAGTCCATACAGCTGACTCTTGGGATTTTTTTGCCTTCTATTTCATTGTTACTAAAGCTTTAAGTTCTTCAGCACCAGGATATATCTTCTTCTAAGTGCACTGTGCACTTGCTTCACTCTTACCAAAATCGGAGGCGAGTGGAGCAGGCAGTCCTGTCGGCACTTTCTTCTTCAACTTCATCTCTTCTCCTTGGTCTTTCATCACAGCGTAGCAGCTTGGAGGAGGTATTTAACAGCACAGGTAACTTTAGAAGCTGTCCTTTTTGCCTGGTGAGGTCTTGCAGCGCGGCTCGTGATGAGTACCAAGGTGGAAGATGCAAATCAGGTACTGACATTGGAACCATCCCAATCTTGAGGTACCGCATGCTCCGCCACGTGGCAACTGCTGCTACTTTTAGAGCTGGCAAAATCACCTGAGTTGGCAAACAGGTGTGACAACAATTTGGTGTAAAATGACCCTGGAATTGGTTTTTATTCTAATCTCCAGAGCGAGTGCCCTTATCGTGCTGCGGTTAGTAAATCCTGTCCTGCTGCCAGTCAGCAGCTCAAACCACTCTTTCCCTCCTCCCTCCAACCTGAAAGCCCTTGACTGTGCTCAACACAGCAGCCCTACATTATACTGTTTAAAGCTAGTCCTTTATCTATAGCAACTGTATTAGCCCTAGTAGCTTACATGGGTTTTAAAGTTAGCTTTGTAAGAGGATTAACGTGTGACTAATAGTCCCAGGCTGTGGTCATAAAGGTAGGAGACCATTTTAAAATCCCAACAGGAGCATAGGATACTTTGTCGAAGTCCAAACTCTGGCTTGAGCCCTGGCCTATGGTTGTTCTCTTTCTAGACCAGGAATAGGGGAAGTCCACGTCAGCTGCCTTGAGGGACTTTTTCAGCCTTTCACTCTCCACTGTTTCCTTGTATTGTAGTGTTTAAATCACACTACGGACATGAGAGATCAAAGGTTTTTTTGTTTGTGCCTAATTTGTCTCTCCTCAGAGAGGCCTGACTTTTCAGACATCAGGCTCCTTGCTGTTGCTTCAGGGTGCCCTTTCAAAATCCCTGGCTGCTTTTGAATGTGCCATGCCAGTGGTGCAAGAGGTTCAGACTTCCTAATCCAGCAGTGAGTCAAGAACAGCTGCAGGTAGCACACAGCAACCCAGCCTGTTCCCAGTCTCTGGCCCCCAGCATTGATCCGTGCCTGGGCAGAAATCTTCTGGGTGTTTCTTGCTCCCAGTGACCAGGAGTTTGAAAATAAAAGAGGAGAGCCTAGATCTGTTTCCCCTTTTGCCCCATCAGTGGGAAGGAAACAGTGCTGCAAGTTTAGGGCAGTGTTCCCAGTGGACCTGACCTGTTTTGTCATGTGAGGTTATTCCAGCATTGCTGGAAACCTGTTCATTTGGAGAAACATGCAGGTTCGCTCGCTAAATGTGCTTGGGAGCCCTGTGCTAGTGGATGTGAATGTCATGGTTGGTTTTAATGTAGTAATATCCATGGAGTTTTGATTCCCGTTTTGATGCTGGGGTAAAGTCTAGCTTTTCCTCCGCAAGAGTTTTACCTGCCTACAGAGCAGCTACAGCACAAAAAGCTGCACTGCAACCTGTCCCTTGCCCCCCCATGTCCTAGGGGCATGCCTCATGTCCTAGGGGCATGCTTGGCAGGACTGTCTCTGAGAATTGTAGATAAGTACCATTTCTATCGCTCTTTCTGTCCTGGACCTGTCCAAGAGGGCAGCTCTGTTGGTGACGCCTTGGCCCTGGACTGAAGCTTAGGAACTCTTGTTGTTACTTTAGTCCAGATGGGAATGACTGATGTCCACTGTTGACACTGGGTATATGTATCAGCAGTATGCAAATTCCACTTGCAAAAAGGCCTTGGGCATTTAAGAGATGACATCTCAATGGAAACCACTAGGTCTTTAGCTTCAAAGTGCCTTGGCAACTTTGAAAATGGGACATAGGATGGTGTGGGATGGTGACCTGGTCTCCACTCCATCAGTCCTTGCTTCCTGTATTTGTGGGCATGAATGGTGCCTCTTTTAGAAGGCACCTTATTTATTTATAGATTTCTTTTTCATATAAATGTATTCATTATTAAAATGTGGTATGTGAGGTTATTTTTTGTTTTTTGGGGTTTTTTTTTTCCTCCTCTTCTTTCTCTCAGACTCCAGTGGTGTCACTTTAGATTACTGTATTACTGCAGTTCCAGCCGGGGTGAAGGCAGGGGACAAGAAGGGTTAAATACTTCTGAAAATCAGGCCTTCAGAGTTTTTGCTCATCAGGGCTCCAGTTCCTCTCTCCTTTGGGATCCGCTTACTGTTACGTGAACTCCTGGAGCTCAGTCTCATTTGTATTTGGTTTCCTGCTATCAGTTGAAACGGCCAGTTGTAGGCTAAAAGTGACTATGTAAAAAATGGCTCCTCCTCACTCATCTGATCTTCTCATTGTTCCTTTGACCCTGGCAGCTCCCATCTAGCTGGGAGAGGAACAGGTTTACCAGGTTTCAGTTGCTGTGCAAGTGTGCTGAAAGCTCTGGGGATCTTCTTGGTGTCTGAATGTGGAGAGACCAGAACAGGTGAGAACAAGAGTGTAATTTGCCATGTTGAGCTGTGACCAGGCACCCTCAGAAACAATTGTAAGGTCTATTTTTACTACCACCACATGTCCCCAGAGGGGCGCACCACTCCTGGAAGTACTGCAAT
>JAGPOW010001167.1:20482707-20541140 GCA_030014935.1 Caiman crocodilus | reverse complement strand
GGGCCATTGGTCAGCCCTCCGGGAATTGACCAGAAATTGGCTTGGTAAAAAAAAAAATTTGGGTGTCCCTTCCTGGCACCTGCCCCCCCCCCCCCCCCCTTGCAGCCACTGTACTAAATATATGGGTTTGAATTATGAGCTGGTTTCTGGGCAGGGATTAGAGATAGAAATGCTTCTTGGCCCACCCAACATCATGACTCTCTGGCACTGGGGGATACTCCTGGACATCTCTGACCAGAGTCTTGCACTGCCCAAAGCGTGGCTTGGCCCTGCCAGGATACCAGCTGACAGCCCGCACCCCCTCTGCCCCCCACCCACACATACTCCACTAAATATAAGTGTTTGAGTAAGGAACTGGATCTTGGGCTGGAATAATGGTTGGAAATCCATTTTAGGACACCTCACAGCATGCCTCTGTGGCACCAGAGGACTCTTCTGGCCATCTTTGACCAGAGTCCTGCCTTGTACAAGACCCAGTTTGGCTGTGCTATGCTACCAACTGACAGGTCCCCGAGACATTGTACTAAGTATATTGGCCTGAATAAGGACCTGAGTTTTGAGCTGGGATGACAACAACAAATCCTTTTTGGGCCATCCTCCACCATGCCTCCATGGCACCGGAAGACTCTCCCGGACACCCCTGACCAGAGTCTTCCCTGATAGAGCACTTGCCAGGCACCAGTTTACTCCCCATCCCCACGTGCTATTTACATTTCTACCAATAAGGAGCTGCCCTTATGCTGGGATCCTGGGGCGAAACCCTCATGGAATGCTCCCAAAACATGTCCCCACTACCAAGGGAGTCTCCTGAAGAAATCTGGGCATGTCCCTCCCTTGTTTTTGAAGTGTGCGCCTGCCAGTTGCCACCCAGCCTTTAAAACCTTTATGTTGCTGTTCCACCAGGCACTGGATGGTAGGATAAATGTCTGCATGCAAACATAGGGCACCAGTACATGTGATGCACCTCTGCTTCAACACAGTATTTAGCACATGTCAAAGTAGACCCGATTAATTGAATCTGGTGCCAGTCTGCTGAAATGTGCTAATTAGCATGCTCCAGCAGCTTCTACATCATGTGTATTCAGTTCACTGTCCTCATGTTTTAAAATGGCAGTGGCAGCACTTTAACTAAAACTCTTCTAACAAGCTTTGTTAGAGCACCCCTGCCACCATTTTGAAGCGTGAGATGCTGAATACATGTGACACTGCAGGCAGTTTATTTGGAGTGGCTCTCAGAGCCGTTCTGTTTAAAGCAGGCCCTCTCTCCACCCCAAAGTATGTATATAGAGGCCCCTAGGGATTTTTCATCAACTTTTCACATTTATCTCCAGCCATCACCCAGAAACTTGGTAAAGTAACTTAAAGTTGGGTGTTGAAATTAAATGCAAGGTGCTCACTCACTAGCAAATGTTAAATTAGACCAAGTTTATTACAAGGGAGAAGGTGAACAGTGGTACTCCCCGAGCAAAACCTTAATTATTAACATTCAACTGTAACTAAAAATGGATCGCAGTCAGCGGAAAACGAACCTAGAGAGCTCCCTCTTAGCCAAGTCACTGGGGAAAGGAGTCTCGCCCACAGCTGCCATCCAGGGACCATCTGCAGTCCAAAAGAAATTCCTTACTCAAGCCCATATACTTAGTGCAGTGGGCATGGGGGGCTGCCAGTTAGCAGCCTGGCATGAAGAAACTGTGCTCTGGGATGGGCAAGACTGATCGGGATGTCCGGGAGAGTCCTTCGGTGCCACAGGGGCATGGTGTGGGGTGGCCCAAGAAGCATTTCCATATCTAGTCCCAGCCCAAAAGCCAGTTCTTGATGTTCACATACAAGAGGGTGGTGTTCCTACATCAGTAAAGTCTGTCTGCTCCTGGGGTGCAGCCCTATGTGACCTAGATCAGAAATGAACTGACTCAAAGCAGGTTCTGGAGGTGAGAAATAAGCAGTGTCTAAAGCAAGGGAGGTTGGCTGTGGGATGTGCTCACTCCTTCCCCCTGGGGATCATTGCCATCCTTTGGGGCGGGGGGGCTATGCAGGACCCCAGGCCTTACCAGAGGAGAGGTCCTAGAAATCTCAGCAACAAACTCATTGGGCTGCACTGGTTTGCTCTCCTGAGCCCTTCTTCAACACAGCCAGTGCTTTATAGTGCAGAAGGTACTGGTTTCCTCCCGCCCTGCACTTGGTGCCAGAGGCCAGCAACAGTGATGTGTGCCTGAGCAGCCTGGGCTGTGCCAGGTGTTGAGAGGCTGTGCCTGGGTCACACACAGGTCACAAGAGGGAAACGTTCCCATAAGCGTTGCTCTTGGGTTAGTCAAAGAGGGCTTTATGGCCCTTCAGCTGGGATTCAGCCACAAGAGCATCTTGATGCTGGGGAGCGCAGCATGGGAGAAGGTATCTCTGCTGCAGAGCATGCAGGGGCAGTTAGTGGTGTGAACCAGGATGGATAGAGGGTCCCCGAGTGCAGGAGCAGCAAGGTTGGGGGGTTACATTTCTGCTTTGTCTTTGCAGGGGGTTCCCATGGGTCTGGCTGTGGGAGATGCAAAGGAATCAAGTCCAGGCTCTAATGTGTCACTCTGGGCCCTGTTTCAGCCCCCAGTACCTCCCCAACCAGCTCCAGGATGTGCATGAGGCCCAGTGCTGATGGCCTACCTGGGACCTACATCCACTAACCTGAACATGAAGCAGGAAGGGTCCCGGATGCCAGAGCCTCCCTAGAAGTCTGTGATTTCCCATCCTTTCCCTAGCCTGCCTGTGCCTCTGTGCCCTGGAACAGAGGCTCCAAGCACAGCTATGTCTGCAGTGCTCCAGGCTGAGCCAGGCACCTGGGGAGCCAAAAACCTCAGGGGCCGTTTCAAACCACAGTTCGTAGCCCCAAGAGATTCAGAAAAGCTTCCAACCCCCGAGCCCTGGGGATTCATGCAGCTCAGCCTTCCCCACAGCTGGGGAGAGCACTTCTGACATGCCAGTGACACTTCTCTGCTGTGTTAGAGCTACCAAAGACTGAGGGGTTAAACCCTGCAAGGTGCTGGGTGAAGAGACTGTGCTTCCACAATGCTGTCCCATGCGTCGGGTAATGGACCACGCTGACTCAACTGGCTGGATCCCAGGGAGGATGGAGCCTGCTCTGACCTTAGCAAAAGGTCTTGCTGTGTCCGGTGGAACAGCCGAGCCCTTTGCTTGTATTGATGAAAGCCAAGGTTGAAACCCCATGGAGGAGTTGTGATGGGCTGCTGAGCAGCACTTGGTGCACAGGCAGCTCCACTGTTTCCTGCTGCACTTGAACAGCAAAATAAGAAATCCCTGGCTGAGGTGTTACATGGTTTGACTCTGAAGTGCTGGGGAGATCATACAAACCCAGAGAGGGGGCCCTGCACACCTCACAGGGCAGAAACTTTGTTGTTCTGAGCAATGAGCTGACGGGACATTTTGTACATATGTTTGCTCTGCAATGCCAAGCACTTTTAAAAGCACCCAGTGCTGCATTGCATACATTTGTATAAACAGTGAAATGCATGTCAGTGCTGAAAAAACAGCAGTGCTGCACTTTTGAAGTAAAACGCATCCAAAGCGTTTTAGTTCAAAACCACACTGAACCACATTGAACTGTGAGGCGGCAGGAAACCAGGACTCACCAGCCTCCTACACATGGCCACTGCTAAGGTAGGTGCTGGTGTTGCTGTTCACTCCCCAAAGGGATACTCCCACACCCTGCTGGGGTGAGCCGAACAGTGGGTGTGGGGTGATGGCAGATGCACAGTGATATCACCCTGAAAACCTGCCTTTGTCTTGCCTGCCAAGTTCTCCTACACAGGACATCTCCAATATCCACCCACTCCAATGCTGCGTAGTGGAGGAGGGTTTGCACAGCTCTCCATGGGACTCTGCAGGCACTTCGGGGTCTACCCACCCAGAGCAGTGACATTCACTGCAGGGGAGCAGCAATCAGCCAGGAAAGAAGCCCTCTCCCAGGCCAGCTCCACAGTGCAGTGTGGAGAGCTGTATGACCTGGCTTTGCTATGCTATGGGCTCAGCCCCAGCACTGAGAGATAAAAGGGAGCCAGGGGAGAGAGACAACAGTGTGGCGGGTGCTGCAGGGATAGGAGAGGAGCCTGGCCTCTCTTGTTGCTGCAGGCACTCTCAGGTCTTCCAGAGGGTGTCGTTTCGTGGTCGCATTCCCACACCCACTGCACAATTCAGAGGCTGGTGGCATTGGTTCCTTGCTGCCCATATGCCTCAGTCTTCTGAATCCGGGCAGAAATGGAGATCAGACTATGCCAGGGTAGCACCCAGCAGGGGCCTTTTTAGGTCTACAAAGCAGGAAAGTGGGGCAGCGTCCTCCCCTGCATGACCACGCACAGGCTGTGCCACTGGTCTGCTTGTTCCCAATGTATTTCCCCTCCTGCCTTCCTGAATGTGCCAAGGCCTGGAGGTGCTGTGCACCAGCACTGGGGTGGGATGGGGAATCAAGGATGGTTCAGTGTAGCTACACGCACTGCACAGCCCAACACAAAGGGAACAGGATAGAACAACTTTTAGAATCGGGTCATAAAAGCACTGGATGCAGGTGTCACCATGGATGTAGTCTTTCTGGACTTCAGCAAGACCTTTGACACTGTCGACCACACCATCCTCATTAAAAAACTAAGCAACTGTGGCTTCGATGCCTACAAGGTCAGATGGATTGCAAATTGGCTGAAGGGGCGTACTCAGAGGGTGGTGCTGAACGGGTCATATTTGACCTGGAGGGGCAGCAGAGTCCCCCAGGGCTCAGTCCTTGAGCCTGCACTGTTCAATTTCTTTATCAGCGATTTGGATGACAGCAACCTGTTTAAATTTGCTGATGATACCAACATTTGGGGTGAGGTGGGCACACTAGTAGTGAGGGAAGGACTGCAGCAAGACCTGGATAGGTTACAAAGGTAGGCTAACAAAAACAAGATGTGTTTTAATATGGACAAGTGCAAGGTGCTGCACTTGGGCAGTAGTAACCAGCAGTACACTTATAAGATGGGAAACTCCCTTCTTGAGAGCACAGAGGCAGAAAGGGATCTTGACCTCATCATTGACTCCAAGATGAACATGGGCCGACAGTGCAAGGTCACGGTCGGCAGGGCTAACCGGGCCCTATCGTGCATGCACAGGTGCATCTCAAGTAAGTCCAAGGAGGTGATCCTCCCCCTTTATGCGACACTGGTCAGGCCAGCTGGAGTACTGTGTCCAGTTCTGGGCACCCCACTTCAAGAGGGATGTGGACAACATTGAGAGGCTCCAGAGGAGGGCCACCCATACAATCCAGGGACAACAGGGCAGACCCTACAACGAGAAGTTACGGAACCTGAACCTGTTCAGCCTGCACAAGAGAAGGCTGAGGGAGGACCTGATGACTGTCTATAAACTCACTAGGGGGGACCAGAAGGGTTTGGGGGAGACCTTGTTTCCCATAGCATCCACAGGTATAACCAGGAATAACAGCCACAAATTGTTGGAGAGTAGGTTTAGATTGAACATCCATAAGAACTACTTCACAGGGCAGCTAGGATCTGGAACCATCTTCCAAGGGAAATGGTGCTGGCTCCTATCCTGGGGGTCTTTAAGAGGAGGCTGGATGAACACCTTGCTGGGGTCGTTTGACCCCAGTGCTCCTTCCTGCAATGGCAGGGGGTTGGACTTGATGATCTGCCAAGGCCCCTTCCGACCCTACGACCTATGAAGCTATTAGGGAAAAAGCTCTTGTAGAGAACAGTTTTGGCACACAGCAAGGAAACCTTTGAGAACAATGTTCCTGCTGCCACCGTGTGAAGACTTCTGAGCAAAATCGGCACAGAGCACAAGTTGTGCAGGGAAAGCAAGGTCCAGTGACCGTGCACCTGGGGAGAAGCAAACCAAGTTGCCAAGAGTATAAAGTGGGTCCCAGCTTGTTCTCTGCTCAGACGGCTGCAACGGGCCAGGCATGCAGCGAGCAGCAGCCCCGGGGAGGGCGGCAGAACCATGCATACAAGCAGGAGCCGAGATATGCGCTGCCTGTGCCAGCAGGACCCGCCTGCCTGGAGCCAAAGGGATTCCCTGAGCCTGGGAACAAGACACCCACCCACCTCCTGATCACTCCAACCTCGTGGGCCCAGAGGTTAACACAAGTTATCAGGTGTCTGTGGCTCGAACATTGCCTCTCTTGCTTGTCACAAGCCCCATCTGAGTGCAGCACTCCCTGTCCTAGAGACAGGCCTAGGAAAGAGCCTCAGAGGGTTCTGGTGTCAGGGAAGCTGCAGGGCTGGGCCAGGGCAAGAGGAGCTGGGGCTACAGGTGGCCCAGAGGGGCTGGGGTAGCCTGAGCTGAGGCAGGAGGGTCAGGGGTAGGGGCTGGGCTCCATGTTGGGAACAGAGGGGTGGCCGTGGGCTGCAGATCTCTCCCCACAGCCTCCAGGAGCCATCCGTAACCTGCCTTGGGGGCACCTTGCTCTGCCCCTGCTGCCACCCCCAGCCCTGCCCCAAGCACTGGTCCAGGAGCAGGGCCAGGAGGAGCAGGGCCCAGAGCAGGGGGTCATGGTGCTGCAGGCAGGAGCCCAGACCCAGGAGGGAAACTCAGGTCCTGGTGACCGTGGTCCTGAGCACGCAGGGCAAGTCCTTGAGCAGGATCTTACTGGGCTTTGCATAGAGGGGTTGCACCAGGGCCTGGCCTCGGAAGGCCGGGACAGGTGGGAGGGGATATCTGCCTATCTGACCCTGGGCAGACCCCCCTGTCTCTGCTGGGGAAGCCTGAGCCAGCTGTGTGGGACTCAGCATCACACTCCTTTGGATGTTACATTGTTGGGCCCATCCCTGGGACTTCGGCTCATGGGACAAGGCCACAAGTGTTGTGTCAGCCATTTGGTTGTACCAAAACTATCAGCGTGCCCGTCCCTGCACCCTGTTCTTGACTGACAGGCCACAGGAGTGTCCCCTGACCTGATCATATTCATCCCATTCCCTTCTTGAGCCGGGGGTGGGCACGGGGACAAGGGTCTCATCAGGAAAGCCCACTCCCGGTGACTGTACTGTGCTGGGGGCTGAGCTGTGTCTGAGGACGGAAAGAGGAAACCCACCCGGGGATTATGTGGGACCCAGGAAGAGTCTAAGCATATGGGACCTTTCTCCTTCCACCTGTAGCAGGGTAGGAGGTTTAGGAGGTGTCTGTAACTCTGGATTTGCAGATGGGAACGGGCAGATGTACATTTGTGAGTGCCTGTGTGTGTGTACCTGTCTATCACTGCTGTGTGTGTGTGTGTGTGTGTGTGTGTGTGTGTGTGTGTGTCACTGGGGGGGGTCTGTGTGTGTGCAGGTGTGAGTGCTATGTGCAGTGCCAGGAGAGGGGAAGCAGCGGGCATTGCCCACATGCTGCGCCAGGCCCAGGCCCAGCACCGCCAGGCAGGGGAGCCCGTATTGGAGGCAGGTCCGTGCTGACACTTGCTCAGGCCCGTTGTCCCCGGGATCCCGTCACTCCTCCCTGCACACAGCGGGGCTCAGGCCGAGCTGAACCGTGGCCCCAGGAGCCGCTCTGTGCTCCCAGCCCCAGGCCCTGCCTGCATGTGCCCTGACCCTCAGGGCAGAGAGCAGAGAGGCTTGAGGATCTGGCCCCGGGGGCACTAGGTGAACCAGGACCCTGCCCCAAGGCTGCCCCTGTGCTTCACTGCCAGCCCCAAGAGTCGTGGTCAAAGGTCGTCCTGGGCTGGGGACGCCCATAGGCCAGGCCAGGCCAGACCCCCAGCGCCCACAGCCCCCGCGCTCAGCACCTTGCCCCAGGGGGAAGAAACACTCTGGTTGCCGTAGCAATGCTGCTGTTCCTTCCAGTGTGACATCACAATCCTCAGCCTGTCAGCCCAGCTCCGCCCAGTGTGCTCGTGGCATCGCCACAGCCAGTCCCACGTCCCAGTCCCCGTGTTCAGTAGTTAGTGTCTCAAGAATTAGTGGATTAGCTGGTTAGTTAGGTCTCTAGTTCGATAGTTTATTGGTTCAGTAGTTCATTAGTTCATTCATTAGCTAGTTAGGTAGTTAAGTCGATAGATAGTTCATTAGTTCATTATTTCAATAGTTTGTTAGTTCAGGATTACATTAGTTCAGTAGTTAGTTTGTTAGGTAGTTACTTTGTTGGTTAGATATTTGGTTAGTTCATTCGTTAGTTGTTAGTTAATTAGTCCTTAGTCCAATAGTTCAGTAGTGTATTAGGTAGGTTGGTAGGTAGGTAGGTAATTTTCCTGAGTTCCTCACATGAGCGGTGGGAGCGCCAGCTGTGGGAGCCGTGAGTGCCCGTTCTCTCTCGGCCATGGGCAGCACCAGGGCACCCACGGGCCCGTCACAGGCAGTTGTGGGCAATGGGGCGAGGTGGGGCAGGGGCTCACGATGTGCCAGGCCCAGGACACGGCCCCGTGCCTCGTCCTTGCTCTCGCCAGCCCGGCTCCTCTCGCCCTCCTGCAGCTCAGGGCTGTGTGTGTTGCAAATACTGCTGCGCGAGAAGCTGCCACCGCTGCACCTGCGCTCCAGTACCCCAGGTGAGGTCTGGGCATGGACCCCACAGGAGCAATGTGGGGTGGGCGGCACGGGAGGCTGCAGGCCCGTGTTACCTCCCCTTTTGGCAGGCCGGGCCTGGCAGGCCAAGCCCCGCTGTGCTAGGTCCAACTTGGACAGTGCCCCCAGCTGTGCCCCCTGCTCTGCACCAGCAAGGTCCTGGGGAGGGGGGAGCAGGACCGGCCCCCATGGGCTCCTCACTCTGCGCCTGCCCTTGCCTCTCCCCCTGCCCGAGTCTTGCCCCTGGCAGTGGCCCTGCTGCTCTCTGCTCCCTTGCAGGGTGGTCCACACGGGCTCTGGGACCCCGTTCTCACAGCGGTGCTCAGTCCCTCCAGCCTGATGCTCAGTCCTCGTCTCCCCTCAGCACCAGATGCCACCCTGGGCACAGGCAGGCGGGCAGCAGAGTAACTCCTCCCATTAAGGGCGCTGTGGGTTTAGCTTCCCTGGGGGCAGGCCAGGAGAGGAGGGAGCTTGCACACGGTGAGTTTGGGTTCAACCTGAGCTGGGAGGCTTGTGCGTTGCATGGGGAGGGGGAAGGTCTCTGCATGGGGGCACCCCCTCTCCCTCCTCGGTCTCCATTCCCAGGGGCTGACCTGATCCAGCCCCTCCAGCCCCACGGCACTTTCTTTCACCTGCCAGATGCCTGTTTGAGCCAGGAGACCCCTCTCTAGCCTTACTGCCCCTCATCCCTAGTCCCCTAGCACTCTCCCCCTACCAGGGGCATTTACATCTCAGGCGATCAGCCATATCCCTGGGGTCTCTCCCAGACCTGTTCCCTGAAGGGACTTCCCCCGACTCCCGTGGAGGAAGGCCCTGCCCTTGCGGCACGCAGGACTCCTGGCAGGTGCCCCCACGCGCCAAAGGGGCTGGTCGCCCTGCGCCCTGGCAGCAGAGTGGGTCCAGCTGAGGCGGTGCCCCTTGTCTCCCCCCAGGACCAGGAGCAGTGCCGGGGGGGAAGTGGAGGGGTGGGGGAGACCTTCCCAGCTGTGCAGGGCAGCCCTGCCAGGGCTGAAATGTGGCCAGACCCTTCTGCTGCCATGGGTCTCTCCCCTGCCCAGGGCCTGGGGGGCTGATCTGGGGTCCAGGGTCTCTCACCAGGTGTCCTATACCCCTCTCACCCCCATGCAGTGCACAGGACCCTGGGGAAGAGTCAACTCCACGGGCCCTGCAAGAATAAGGGAGGGGTTCATGGGTTCATCACCCGATCTCAGGGACAGTCCTTCCCAAACCAGAGTGTCAGAGGGGACCTGGGACCTTAAGCTGGGAGACGGGGGCTCACCTGAGATGGGTGGTAACCAACCCTTGGCACCCCGGCGGCTCAATTCTCTGAGCTCTGCCCGGCCCCAGGGTTATGGGGGCTGTCATCCCTGCACCATGGGGAATGGGGAACTCGCTGCCCAGGGGTGTGCATTGCCCCAGCAGGTCTTTCCTTCCCCCAGAGGAGAAACCCTGTGGCGGGCATCACCGTCAGCAGATGAGCAGGACCCAGGCGGGCTGGGGGCTGTGAGAGAGACTGAGTGGGCTGGGCGATGGCTGCATGGAGGGGTGGACCAGAGGGACAAGGCTGGGGCTGGGCTGCGGGATGGTGGGTGAACGCAATGCCAGAGGGACTGATGGGGGCAAGAGGTGGCTACGTGTGCAGGGAGACAGGCCGTGGCGTGATGTTTCCATAACCCGTGCTGTTTCATTTGCTGCAGCTGGAGCTGAAGGTGCTTTGGGCCCGGCTGGCACAGGCGGAGCAGGACATTAAAGTCATCGTGTCCTGGTAGGTTTGGGGCTGGGGAGGGAGCTGGCTGTTCCCGTTGTGCAGCACAGGGCTCAGGGCACAAGCACAGGGACCATCCCTGCTTCTGTGCATGTCTCTCCATGGGGAAGGGGTGTTTTCTGAGACGCTGCTATCAGCCTCTCTGAGCCCAGACATGTTATTTGTCTCCAAAGCGCAGGGCAAAGGGAGGAACATCTCCGGCTGAGTTTGCATGGGGCAGAGGAGGGAAGAGGCTGAGGCCAAGCTTGGCCAGGCTGGGGGACATCCCAGAGGATGCTGAAGCTGGGAGCAGAGTTCCAACGCATGGCACGTGGGGAGAGGAGGGACCTGATGAGTGTGCAAGAAGGTAATGCTGGTGGGTGCAGGGCCCGATACACAGGCGCAGGCATGGACAGGCTCTGACAGACTGGGGGGATTCTCATGGAGGCGCTGAGGGGCCAGAACCTGTTCCTGGTGCTAGCCCTCCAGGCCCAGAGAGAATAGGATCAGGATCTGGACGACAGCCCCATGTAGGAGAGCCGCTCTGCATGCCCCTGCCCTAGGGGGAGGGGGAGTGTGCGTGTGCCTGTGTGTGCTCAGGGCAAGAGTGGCCCCTGCTGTGCCAGCCCCGCAGTGGAGGGGACAGGGGGTTGCCCTGGCTGTGTAGGTGGCGGGCTTGTGTGTGCAGTGCTGGGCACCACGTGAGCTGTGTGGATGTCACAGTGGGACCGGTGGGGTGACAGGTGTGTGCTGCATTGACCTCTCCTGCTCCCTGGATTGCTGTCCACCAGCCTCCCTCGATAGTCCGCCATGTGCCAGCTCTGGGCCCATGGGCTGCATTTTCTCTTCACTTCTGTATTCCTTTTTCATTTGTGCCAGACTTCCATGGATATGGAGGGGACAGCGGAGGAGTGCTGGCCACCCTGGAGGGGGTAAGTGGAGGACAGGGAGGGAAGGGTGAGGTGCGGGGCTGTCCTGGGTAACTTGTGAGCTCTGGGCCAGGCTATGGGGTGTTGCAAGTGGTGCTGTTTGCAAGTAGGGGAGTCCTTCTATCTCTGGTGCTGGTGGGGATGAATTCAGCCCAGGACCCATTTCTGACCTTTTTGTGCAATCAGGAGCATTATCCCCGACCAAGAAATGGAGGTGGGGTCTCATGAGGACAAGGGGACCCAGACCAACCTGCCCCTGTATGCAGAGGCCAGCACCCAGGCAGAGGGCCCTGGGCATGAATACTCCAGCACCCAGAACAGGGCCCTCTGCTGGCCTGAGATGGGATGCCAGACCGAACCCCTGCCCGTGACGGACACAAGCACCCAGACAAAGGTTGGCCAATGTCAAAAAAGAACAGGACAGGGAGAGAGGTATGGTGCTTGTTGTTGCGTTAATTTGTGAGCCTGGGATCAGAACTGGATGGGACCTGGGTGATGATCAGGGCCTCTTCTGCCTCCAGGCAGGTCAGGATGACCTATGATGCCCAGCCCTCAGGGTGCCAGCACCCCGAACCAAGCAGCTGTCCCGTGTGTCAATCCCACATCATGTCTTCCTCTGGATGCTGTGCTCAGGCAGCGTGGGGCCATATCTTGGGAGGGGATTAGCCCCGGGCTGTATTAGCCCCAAGAGATGGGTGGGAGAGCTTCTTACCCTTACCATAAAGAAGTTCTTCCTTATGTCTAATGTAAATATGCAGTTTGTGGCCATTACTTCTACTTATCACAGGGGACACCCCGGTAAATAAGGGTACATCATCTTTCTTTCCACCTCCCGCCATCTCCTGATGAATTTGTAGACAGTCACAGGTCACGTCTCAGCCTTCTCTTGTGGAGGCTGAAGACATCCAAGTCCCTCAATCTCTCTAGGACCTTACCTTCAGGCCATAAACCATATGAATGGCCCTCCTCTGGACCCTCTCAAGGTTACCCACATCCCTCTTGAAGTGTGGTGCCCAAAACTGGACGCAGTTTTCCAGCTGCAGCCTTACCAATGCTGCATGGAGGGGACGTATCACCTCCCTAGACCTGTTTGTGATTCACCTGCTAATGCATGACAGAGGGTAGTTACGTTTACTCTTCTCACTTTGTCGCACTGATGACTCAAGTTCATCTTGAAGTCAACTATGACTCCAAGCTACCGTTCTGCTGCTGTACTGCTTAGAAAGTCTTTCCCCAGTTTGTTAGTGTGATGGTGATTCTTCCTCCCTAGGTGCAGCACTTAG
The DNA here is from genome assembly GCA_030014935.1 of Caiman crocodilus. NCBI lineage: Eukaryota > Metazoa > Chordata > Crocodylia > Alligatoridae > Caiman > Caiman crocodilus. The sequence continues at coordinate 20,528,650 of JAGPOW010001167.1, read as the reverse complement.
CACTTGACTTCATTAACGTGCATCCTATTCTGTCCATGATCCATCTCTAACCAGTTACTCCTGTGCAATCAGGAGCAGATGTCCCTCCCAGAGGATGGATGCAGGCACCCAGGCCAGCCTGCCACTCACCAGAGGGACCAGCACCCAGGCAGAGGGCCCCCAACATGCAGCACCCAGACCGGGGCCCTCTGCCTGGCTGAGGTAGGATGCCAGGCTGGTCCTGGGCCAACACTGGAGGCAAGCACCCAGATCCAGGGGCATCATGGTCTAAGATGGACACAACAGGGGGGAAAGGTATGATGCTTGTCCTAGGGCTAGCTTGTGAGCGTGGGATCTGTGTGAGGAGCGGAGGGCGGGCTGCAGCCAGGACTCTGTCCCTGGTCCTCAGAAGGGTCTTGCAGTTTGGGAGAAGGATGGGTTGAGAGCCAGGACCCCTGGTTTCTTCCCAGATCTGGAGGCCATGGGAGGGAATAGGTTAGTAAAGGGGACATGTCTTGTGTGTCTTCAGTAAGTCCCTTTAACCACAAGTGCCTCCATCGCCCTATGTGTCTAGGTGGGGCAGGGCTAGGGCAGGGGGTTGACAGCCCTGGGCTCTCCTTTATGGGAGCCCTCCCCATTGTATATATCCAGAGCGCAGCCAGGAACCAGCCCTAGGCCCAGCAGCATGGGGAGGAAGGGAGATGGGCCTGGCAGGGCTCCCAGGGCTGGTCAATGGGACCAAGGCAGTGGTGGAGAGAGGGGAGGCTGGGGCGTGGGCTGGTGCAAGTGGCAGGACCTGGTGGTTTGGGATGTCTGTGAGATGACCAGTGTCTCTGCTTCCCACCCCCAGTGCTGACCCGGCGGCAGAGGGGAGGAGGTGAAGGTGGGGAGCAGTAAGAAGGTGAGTGTCCCCCCTCTGCCTCAGCAGCCCCAGGCATGAGGGGTGCCCTCTCCCAGGCCACATGATGATCGGGTGGCTCCTGCCTCCAGGCCACTCAGGATAACCCATCCTCCCTCTCTGCCAGGGCTCTAGTGCCCCATAAGGACCAGCTATCTTCCACTGTGGCCCCTCATTGCCCACCTCTGGGCACAAGGACCCTGCTGCCAGGGCTTCACCCCAGAGTTTGGAGGTCAGAGCTTCTGGCCCCGGTCAGGCCTGCTGGGTCAGAAAGCTGCACTGAGCCAGGTGTGACAACCACGTACTGCTCCCTGCTGGGGAGACTCTCCTTTACCCTGTGGTTGTTCCTGGTTGTCAATGTAGGGGTCATGATCGACCTCGTCTCCCTCACACTGGTTTCTTCTTACCTGGTTTGCACCCTACTCTGAGTGTGCCCTGACTCTGCCCCTTCTCCCACAGGGTGGCCTGGATTGTCCCATGCTGTATTGCCCCCAGGAAATGAACACCTGAACTCCTTCCCTCCACACGCACCCGTCCTCCCCTCCCTCCATCCTACCGTGCCTGATCCGGGCTGGGCCCACAGGATACCAGTATTGGTGATTCTGCCTCTCTGAGCATGTAAGTGGTTTCCTGTTCTTTCTAGGTTTCCACAGCCTCTTCTTTTGTCTCGTTGTCTTGGGCCTGCACACTCCAACTGAGGGGCCATCATTACTTTAGTGCTTCTTCAGGCTACAAGGACCCATGTCCTTTGAACATGCCCATAAGCCAGGCAGGCTGCAAGTACACCTGAGCTATAAGGCAAGGAGGATGCACAAGTGTGAACAGTGAAGCAAGGGGCATGGTATGAGCCACTGCTGATTTTACACCTGTTCAGCTTTCTGGCTTTAAATGGAGTGCCCTTGGCCTAGATCTGGACCATCAGAAGTGGACTGGACAGTCCAGCCCAATGCCATCAGACTGATGGCAAGATTTTCAAAAGGGCTTAACCTTGGCATGTCCTGCTTTGATCCTTCCGAGTGAAGTATGGTTGACTGGTGCCTTCTGAGTTTGGAGGCGTACTTCCCCCCAGCAGCCAGTCTATGACCAGGGATCGCTTCTCTTGGCGCCCCCACATCCTGGCTAGTACTGTCAGGGGGAGAACAGCACTCTTCCCTGCTCCCCCACCCATACCTAAGCAGGAAATGCTGCTCTCAGGAGGTGTACTAGCACTCTCAGGGGGTGCACATGCACCCGTGAGTGCCCGCTACACTTCGCTACTGTTGAAAGAAGTCACAATTGCCTCTGGAAAAGAAGGCGCTCTTTTGAACTACTTCACAGTGCACCGGTATTACGTTGCTGTATGATGGATATCCCCCCAAGTATCCAGCTGGAAACTCCATGTTCCCTAGAAATAGTGTCTCTCTGCCTTGTCCTCAAAGCACAGATGTGCATATGGGCCTAAACATTTTTGTGGATGACTACAGCTTTTATGAGGAAGGAAAATGCTCATGACTGGAGGTCATCAGTCAGACAACCCTGGAGAAGATAAAGTAACCAGGCTATCTGCAGGCTGATCCATCCCTTACCACTCCTCCAAACCCCAGCCCATCATGTCCCCATTTGCTTGTAGCATTCAAAGCCTTAGAAAATCTTAATGTAGAAACTGGCCCCCTTACTCTCATGTATCCTCATCACAGGCCTCCACCCGCCGCACCTCGGCACTGTGGCTCAGGTGGCCCGGCTACAATCAAGGCAGGCAGTGCCATGCCAAACTGAGGACCTCACCACGATTGCCCTAAGACCAGTGGGAAGAGCAGACCTGAAGAGAGAGGCACCCGGGGCTTGCACTGGGGCACTTGACACAGGATTGGATGCTTTCCCAGCTGCCAAAAGAATCTGGCAGTTTTCCCCAAGCCCACCACACTTGGGGAAACATTGGATGATATTCTGGCTTTTATAGCATTTAGGAAAAACCCGGAGGCTCAACTCACCACTGCAAGGAGTCCAGCAGGTTCCCAGCACAGACCAAAATACCCAGGGAAGCACCACACTGCTCTCCAGACATCCGGAGCATCAGGTACCCAAGTGGATGCCCTCCTCCCAACACAGATGCAGCAGGAACCCGAATTGCACAAAAAAACCCTGTGCAGAAGACTCCATCTCAGGTGGGAATAGGAAAGGGCTGCCCAGGGTGACCTAAAGTGGGAAATTTGTGAAGGACTCCAGCAAGGAGGCTTCCCAACACCACTTACTCAACCGGTACACCTGTGAAGTTGGAGCAGCCCAGCAGGAGGCCAGCAGGAAAGCAGGCCTCACTCAGGCACAGTGGTGCCCACAATGAGACGGTGCCATGCCTGGCCTAGTGCCTGTGTGGGAAGAACTCATGCAAAAATGGCAACAGGCCAGGAAACATAGGGGCCCGGTGGTGGGTGAGAAAGGGGAGCACCAGCATGGGACCAATCCATGCCCAAGAAAGGGATCGCACAGCAAGGAGGCATCGTGCCCTTGCCTGGCTGTGCAGTATGAGCTAATCAACTTACATGACCTTTTTAGTTGTGATTTTGCACGTAGAAGGCAGAAGCAGAATCCTTGTGATCACAAGTCTCGCCAGACACCTCGCATAAAAAAAAGACATCCTCATCATGTCAAGATGTCACCAGGGCTAATTTACAAGAGCCGAGTAGAAAGGGGTGAGCTGCAGGGAAGTAGGAACTCCAGACAAGTCGTGAACATGCTGTCACACCTGGACCGTCAGGGAACCACTGATCCCCACCTCCAGGCAACTGAAAGTTCACCCAGTGGAAACAACAAAGTTGTGGTGTGATGTGACCCAGAGGGGTGGGAGGTGCCTGCAGCCCAATGTCAACTACAGTGAGCATGAGCCTGTCACAAATCCACTCCCCACTGCAGTAAAAGTGTCTTCCTTCAATTTGTCCTTCCCCCTTCTGACACTAGGTCAAGCCCAGGATGATTGCAGTGACGCCTGATGTTGGCAGTGGGATCCTAGTTGAGAACCATAAAGGGGTGAGGATGCTGCAGCATTGCAGACTCCCTGTGCAGGTGGCCCAGGCACAGCAGGATGCCTGATCCAGCCCATCGCCTGACTTCCCATTGCATCCAGAGTTGCCCTGTGTCCCAGGGCCAAATATGAAGCTGTCACAGTTTGTCTTCTCTTAAACCTTTCCATGTTCTGGGAATTGTAGGAGAATGCCTTGAGGGCTGCCAGACGTAGGTCGGAGTTGCCTTTTCCTTCTGGTGCCTGTCATAGTGCCCCGCATACAGCATGTGCCACAACATAATACACGCCTTGTTCGAGGAAGACAGAATGGAGAGAAGAAGCTCTTTATTTGTAGGACCTAAAACTGGGGAGCAGCAGCAAAGCCCCTCAGCTGACTCATTGCTCTGCACCCTGTAGATCACATGAAGGTTTGACTTTTTTGTTCCCAAGAGCTGGCAGAAACTGCTCTTAATCTATGTCTTCGAGTAATGAATGGGTAATGGGATTTCCAGCAGCGGGTTATTTTTCAAAGAAGGGGTCTGTTGTATTTTGAAAAAGACAATACTTTCTAGGCTGAAATATTAACAAGCCCCTGATCCTGCACAAGATGATTTCCTGGGAGTGAGGGAATGTTGCCCAGGGGGAACCTGGAGAGCTGGAACAAGCACAGCAGGACCTGGCTGATCCTCTCTGAGTTTTGCTCTCTCCGAATACACACTTTGCTGCAGCAAGAGGTTGCAGGAGTCCCAGTCTTAGTGGGGCACTGCAACTCAAGGCCCAAAGCTTTGGCCCTGGCAACTAGCCCTGCAGCTATCTTTCCCTCCCTGCAAACAGGCAGGCATTCATCCCCTGACTGGACTGGGGAGGGACACCAGGACACCATTTGAGCTTATATTTGAAAGGCTCTGGCTGGAGTGGGAGACGAGCTTTTTCCTTTTCCTTCCTGAAGCACCAACCCCACATGATCCTTCCTCAAAGATTAGAGTGTTAAGCAAAGTGTCTGTGTGCATGTGTGCAATACACTCGCTAGTAGCTGTGGGTACGACAGAATTAGCCTGTCCAAGTGCCTTCCTGAAGGGTCTTCATTTTCCTGGTGTGGAAATAACGGGATTGATTTCACTCATACAGGCTTTTTGTTCTGCTTTCTTTCTCTCTCTCAAAGGCTCTTTGACCTGTCCTCTCAAGCTATCCTCACAAGTGAAGCAGTGTGTGGTTCCTGGTGCACAAGGTCATTCCCATGTTAAAAGAAGATATGCATAGGCCTCTTGCTTCAAAAGCAAGTCCCACACTGATGGGTGAATGGCAGTGGGAGCAGACATGTATGATTACCAGAAGTCCCTGGTCCTGGACCTTCCCCTGGTCATGGACCTGCACATACAGAGCCAATGACTAGATGATGATGATTTGTACTTTGAATTGAGACAGGTGTGTAATTAGGCAGCTGCAGTTATACCCCTTCTCCTCATACCCCTCCTCATCTTTGACCTAAATAGATTACAAAAATTGTAAGAGTCTACAAACAACTGCTTATAATCAATTCACTACCAATTTTTGAGGTTATTAATGACTCCCGTAGACCAAGGCTTATATCGAGAAGGCCATTTTGATATCAAGGAAAATGGATCCAGAAATGGAAGAAATTTGACATCATTAATAAATTTCTTATCATGGACCCCACGTCTAAACCTCCTACTTCCCTTTTCCTAAGGCAGAGCTGGACTATATTAAACAAGGTTCATAGTGCAAAACTACCTATTTTTAAAAAGAATTGTATTCAAGTCCCCAAGTGTGAGTGTGGCAAAATCTAAACTGTATCACATATCACAGAGGACTGTCCTACTGTCCTATCTGTCTTTGTAATGCTTGCATTGAAGACCTGCACCAGGCAACTGATGGTGCCTCTCCATGAGTAGCATACCTGATACGGTCACTCTCGCCTTATCCCTCAGTGCCATTGCTGATAGGATGCTTAGAGCTTGTTCGGTTATTCGGATGCTGTATTCCATAGGAATCAAAGCAAAAAATGGAAGCCGTTGTGCTCTGCTCATAACCCTGGCTCCTAACTGACTGCATCATAGTGCCTGGCAAAGTCCACCTCAGCACGGCTATGACCCGAGCAGTGCAGGAAACCAGCTGCTATAATGGTTGTAGCAGAATCGCTCACGTCGTGGCCTGGTCAGATCCTGACAATCTGCAGTTCTGCTGAATCCCTGTCATGATGGCCTCAGGCAGGACACGAGAAGTGGAGGAGAAGAGAACCAGCCCAAAGGCTGCTGGATAGATGTTTGTTTAATATGTTCCACCATGCCCATCCGCTTGGCCACAAAATGATGTCAGCAAAAGAAGCAACCAAAGAAGAGTTTCAATGTCACGTGCTTCAAAACCCTGCTAAAAGACATTACCTTCAGCAGTGTCTGAGTGAGAAACGTGCCAAGTTCCCATATCCTCTTGACACCACTGATCAGTCAGGAAAGAGTGAAAGTTTCAAGAAAGGCATCCATGAGGCATGCTGACAATCCAAGGCTTCTCTACCAAGAAACGTCAGGACTGGTTCAATGAGAAAGACAGCTTTCCAATTCATGCCTTTCAAATAGACAGAAGACACAACAACATCAACTTTAAATAGAAGTACCTTCATCCGTGATCTTCCGTACAGATAATTCCCTCAATGGCCTCTGCTACACCATCAGTTTTGCACACATATGTGGAAAATGGTTTTCCCCTTTTGTGTGTGTTAGGAAAAGACTCCATTGAATAAGTGTTTAATGTGTAATATATAATAGAAAGATGGGATAATTTATTATGTCAGTGCTGCAAATCCTGATGAAACCTTCCCTGGGCTCACATAAGGTCTTCATTGAAGAGAAGGTGCTTGGGTTTGGTCTAGCACATCATCCTGCACATTCCCCTAGTCATTGCTTTCCATTTGCCCTGAGGGTTTTCTCCCCCTCCACTTGCCAGAGGAGTCTGATCCCTTCCTCAGGCTGCAGCAGGGCCAGGTTTCATATGGCAGATCACACCAGGATTTCTTTGCAGGTACCGTCCATGTGAGAGATTTCACCTCTGGGGTCCAGCTCTTTGGCCTGACACATGCAAAGTTCCCAGTAAATGTGTGGACATGGGGTCCATCAGCATTGTGGCAGCTTGTGGGATCTAAGCCTTCCCTCTTCCCCTCTTGTGTCACCACGTGATATAAAGGTGACCTGGGAAACATCCGGCTCATCCTGTCCTTGCTTTCTGAGTGCTCAGGATCAGTCCTGCCTTGAGCGTCTCACCAGAGCACATCCACGTGAGGTGCCAGGGCTTGAATTCCCCTGGAGAGGCCATGGCGGGTCATGGGCTGTTCTGCAGGGCGCTGCTCTATCCAGTCATCGTTTAATTCTTGTACTGGTGTCACTGGGGTCACGGCAAGAAATCAGGGTCCCAGTTCATCCCACCTGACTACTCCGGTAGGGTCCCCTCCAGGATACCTTGCATGAAGTCTTCCCCAGGACCAGGACCAGGAAGACAGAGCAGGCCAGAGACCACAAGGGAAGTCCAAACTATGCTACGTTTGCCATTTCTGAAGGGGTATGTTGATGGGCTCCATTAAAGCAGATGTGTCTCCAGGGACATGGGATCATTGAAAAGGAGGACTGGAAGGGGCCGCACAATGTCATCTCATCCAGCCCCCTGATCCAGGTGCTGTCATCCCTGAGTAACCCATCCCAGTCAAGTGTCCGTCCAACCTGCTTCTCAAAGTTTCCCGTCATGGAGATGCCACCGCTCCTCTAGGCAGCCTGCTCCAATGTCTGGCCCTTCTCATGACCAGAAAGTCCCTGGTGAGGCCTCCCCAGTGCTGAATAGAGGGGAAGAGTCCTTTCCCTTGACATACTCATGACACTCCTGTTAATACAGCCCAGGACGCTGTTCTCTTTTTTGGAAAAAACAGGAGGGAGAAATGGGAGACACAGGTTTGTAGCTCAGTCTTGGTCAGACTGTCCAATGGGCCCATGGGCCATGAAGCTGAGACCTGGGTCGTCCCTGATGTGACCTTGGAGCCATCCAGGTTGATTGTGGGTCAAACTGGCCTCCATCTCTATTAGCAGGGTCGGGGCCAGCTCTGCTTTCACCCTAGCATGATTGTCCCTCTCAGACGAGGACCCATGATCCACCCATCTCTGACCACCTGTTTTGCAAGGAGCATGCAGCAAGCGGGACCTAGTTTTCCCCCTGCTTCACAGCCAGCTGTTTAGCCTGGGCATCATGCATAACCTGCTGATTTTCCTGGCCCTGGGGAGGGGGAGAAGGTCAGATGAAACACCAGCTCTTTGATTCCCGCAGAGCTGCACCAGTTCAGTTGCTCTGGCAGCATGCGAGCTCAGCCCAGGCTCAGGTGGCAGTCAGGACCCCTCTGCACACCCCCAGCCAGGCCAAGCAAGCTGATGTTTGGCTGTGGGCTTGCAGCACTGCTCAGCTGGGCGATGTAAAGCCTCATTGGGGTCCTGAACCTCAGACAAAGCCAGCTTGCTCAACAGTTTGCAGCATGGACCCAGGACTAAAGCCCTGAATAGGCATTGGGGAGAGCTGTGCACAGCTCAACAGTTGTGACCTCTCTGTGCCTTCCTCTACATGTGGAGTAGGGCAACAGCAGCCCCAACCTCTGCTGTGACAGCCCTTTGGGATGTGCTGCTGGGAAGTGCTAGGTGAGACCTATGTAACATTGTGGCATAAATCAATGGATCCCGCAGCATCTGACCAGACAACAGAGGCTCCATTGGTGACCCTGGCGAGTAGAGACACTCAAAAAGACCGAGGTGGACTTGATCTAAATTATGGTTTTATCTGTAAGCGGTGTAAATTAGATTGGTAGCAAGAAGAGCACACCTCTGCCCTTGCAGGGGTGCAAATCTTACACCAGTTTCCTCCACTTAAATGACGTGTGCCAAAATCTCTTCTGCCATGGGTATAGACCGGACTGCGATCACTTATTCCAGTTATAGCATAATGTCTGCCCCTGGCCATCTGTCCAGATGTACTGAGTAGGATGCAATGAGGCCAGGCCAGAGGCTTGCAGCTAGGCAGTCCCAGTAAGAGACAGGCCCAGCCCTGGCAGGAAAAGGACCCCCCTGCACTCAGCGCAGCACAGCAGCCTGGTCCCAGCGGGGCTGGGGACGCAATCCGGGCAGCCGGTCCTGAGGCCACAGACAGCAGGGCCCACACGCTGCAGCTCTGGCAAGCCACCGTGGCCTGCAATGACCTTGGCTGGGCTACACTGAAAGCTCTCGATCCCGCCCCTGTGTGCATGATGCTCAACAGGTGATGCTATATGTTCAAAGTGCACATGTATTTTTTCGTGGCATGAATTTATTGATTTCTGGATTCACAGACATTAGGGCTGGAAGGGACTTCAGAAGATCGAGTCCAGCCCCCTCCCCTGGGGCAGGAAGTCAGCAGGGCTCGTAGGATCCAGTGGGATAAATATCCAAATGTCTCTTGAAGGCATTCAAAGTCAGTGCTTGAACCACGTCCGGCAGCAGGCTATTCCAGACCTTGGGGGTCAGACAGTAAAGAAATTCTTCCTTATGTCCAGCCTGAAACTGGTCCCCAGTTCTGTGCTGTGCACGGGGCAGTGCCAGCTGCCCACCCTTGCAGTCCCAGGACACGGGGCCGGGGCCTTCTTCCAGGTGCTCCGTGCCGGGAAAATTGACCACCTCCCAGCCGGGAACGTGGGGTTAGGGTTCAACCCCCTCAGCGCCCTGGCCGGGTGCAGCCAAAGGCTCCAGCTGCAGCAGGTCCTCAAGCCAGCTGCTACCCCCACACCTGGAGAGCACATCTGGGCACATTGCCCATGTCCACATCCGGATGGGCACAAGTTTCCTCACCCCTGCTCCCAGCCCAGCATTGTCGGGGGCAGGGCTCGGCAGCCGTCTCGCAAGTGGGCCAGGTGAAGCCTGGGCTGAGATATCGAACCAGCCCTGTTGAAGGGGAACAACAAAATGGTTCCAGTCTGCCATTTTGTTTGTGAGCGAGTCATGTAGCCAGGTCTTGACCTTGCTGTTACAGACTGGTTTAAACTAGTTTTTTTTTTTCTCTTTCTCCAGTAACAAGTTGAAGACCTGTGCAGAGTTGTCTGTGTCGTGGCTAATGCTGATTGGTTTATACTGTTGCTATGCGTATGACGTCGCATTTTCTATATTACCCCCTCGCTGCCTATGTTCAGAGTCAGACCTCATGGCAAAATTATGAATTGGTGTATGGCGCTGCCCAGGAATGCATTCTTTATTAAACTAAGTCTTTAAACTCCAATTGGCCTGTTATTTGAGCGAACCCGGGGACGAAGTTTTCCCCCTACGGTATGAGTAGCCAGGCTTGGAGGCACTGGTCAATGGCCTGCCAAGGCTGCGGTGCTGGGAGCGGCTGTGTGGGCCCGGGCAAGGCCTGCCACCACCATCACCACCTCCAAGAAGCTGTTGATCAAGACTGAGGACATGATGAAAACAGTCCTCAGTCTTGATGGCTGTGATGAACGTGATGTAACGAACAGAAGAAAAAGACTTATTTGCACAATATTTTTGTAGGATAGTTTTGCAGAAAATCCAAGGATTTGAGGTTCCCATACAATAACTTCAGATTTCTGACCTGGCAATGGCAGAGGGCAGCGTGGCCTGGAGACCCGGACACCTGGGGGGGGTCACGCCATTCCTGCCTCAGTTTCCCTGCCGCCCCGAGTTGGATGTGGGGGGCATCGGGCTGGGTATAATGGGTAGGAGCTGTGGCTGGGTCTGGCAGGGGTGACCAGCTGCAAGAAACGGGTAGGAGCTGCAGCTGGCTCTGGGGCATTGGGCTGGGTGTAACGGGGACAGGAGCTACGGCTGGCTCTGGGGGTGTCAGGCTGGGTATAGCGGGGATAGGAGAGGTGGCTGGCCTTTGGGGGCAGACATTGGCCTAGGTATAAGAAGGGGCCAAGTTTAGGTTACATCAGAGGAAAAACTCAGGAGGCGGGTAGTAAAGCACAGGAACAGGCTCCCAGAGAGGCTCTCTAATCTCCATCCTTGGAGGTTTTGAAGCCCTGGCCAGAAAAAGCCTTGGCTGGGGTGACGTAGTTGGGGCTGGCACCCCTGGTGCCCTGTCCAGGCAGAGGTGCTCTGTTCTCTGCCCTGGGCTCAGCCCTTTGCCCTTTCCCCATCCAGCTTTTCTGCTTCCCCTTCTCCTTATGGTAGGCAGAGACATGGCGGTGGATGAAGACCGACCTCAGGTGGGTGAGCACTTGCTGGGGTGTGGGAGGGGACCCAGGTGTCTGGGTTCCCAGATCCCCCTTGTAACCCTCCAGGCCCCTCCCAGAGCAAGGGGAGCTCAGGTGTCTGACCTCTTGGCTTGCCCCCAACTCCCTCTCCCCAGACCCCCCAGGGACATAACTCAGACCCCCTGGCTCTGCTGCTTGGTGCAATCTCCCAGCATGCTGTGGGCTGGGGCAGGACGCCTGGGGTGGGTCAAGGCTCACGCTGGACTGGTGTCCACTGGCTTGAACAAAGCCCATGCAGATTAGGGGCTGATGGGGATGGGAGGGCACGGTCAGCTGTGGCTGCCCGAGATGGGCACCAAAGTCGCAGCTCCCACCCCTGGACTCCTGGGTCCCAGGCCCAGCTTGTGTAGTGGTTGAGGGTTGCACGCTTCCACGAGTGGCTGCATATGTCCAAAGGGCGACAAAGCTCTCATTTGCGTGATACTCTGGAGCAAGATCCCCGGTGATCTCCAGCACAGTGTTATTGGTCACCCTGAAGATCTGCAGCCTCTTCCTCTCCCCTGAGATCTATACTATCATCTTCTCCCACTGGGCAATGCTTGTTCTGCAAGTCCAGGCACCACCTGGGGCAGAGCCAAGCTGCTCTTGGAAATATTCCTTCACAGGCAGTGCTTAGTTTTATGACCTTTGCACCTCTTTGTACTCCTGACTTGTTTTCCTCTTTAGGCTACTGCTTGTGATGCAAAAACTGCAGCCAGGACTGCCAGGCATCTTGGCAGCTGGCTTGCAGAACAGCAGCCACCCAACGTATCCTGTTCAGTGTCTGTATGAGTGTGCATGCACATCGGCGCAAGCTGGTACTTAGTTCTTGTTAGGATGGTGAACCCTTCCATTTTCCCGCACTGTGTCTCTTGCATTTTCCCACCTTTTTTCTGCTGACTTCTTGCAGCTATTGCACTGCTTGCTAATGCTTGCTTTTTCCTGCCTTTTTTGCAATCTGCTCTTTCTCGTGCCCTTTTCCCATGTTGAGCTGAGCCGAATCTAATTCGCAGTGCTCTGAGCAGTGTGTGTGGTGGCTGCACCAGTCTGAAGTTGCGTCCACTCTAATAAAGCAGTTCAACGCAGCATGTGCTGGGGTTTGCCCCCACTCTGCTCTGGCTAATGAGTATCAGGATCCCACGGGCAATTGGTTTGTCAGATTCCCTAATCATTGGGCCTTAGGTGGGGTTGAGGTTTAACACTTCTGTCTGCTGGTGTTGCAGCATGGAGATCTGGTCTGTCCACACTGGTCTATTGGAAGTCTGAAAATGACACTGGCTATCCAAAAAATTGGATGTTTCTTTGGGGGTTTTTGAGTTTAACCTGAGCTCTTGTTATGTCTCCCATCATGTACTGCAGGAACGATCCTACAAAGCACGGTGCCTGGCAACAGCGGAGAATAAGCATGGGATGCCTTTGCATAATATTGAGTATACACTTCAGAGGAAATTACCCTTCATGTGGAAGCAAAAACTCATAATAAAATACAAGCCAGATGTTTGGATACTATATGGGTGATTTTACTGAGAGGGACAAAGTTGTAGGGACAGTCCAGCTTGGAGCAGCATCTTGGTTAGCCCTGTTGTTAACAGGACAGGAGCATGCGTTCACAAAACCTGTTCATAACCAGATCTTTATCCAAGGGAACAGGATGTTGGACTGCTGGATCCCCATTTCTGGATACTAAACTGAAGGCTGCCATAACTTTGAGCCCTGCCAGAAGAGAAGGGCAGTGCCTGGGTGTGTTGTTCATCATGTAAAAACATGCCAGGGACAGCTACCGCCCCTGAGCCTTGTTGTGCCATGAATGCACAGGCCCACAGTGGGGAGAGCTGGAGTCTTGCTGCATCCAGGGATCTCTGGAAATCTGTGCCTTAGACACAGAGCTGCTTCCTAGTGCACCACATTGCACATGGCGTATCCCTCCAGGGTCCGGCCTGTGCACCATCTGGGGCAGACGCCCAGTGAGCAGTCCCTTGCTTCTTTCAGGAACTTGCAGACCATTTCTGTGCTTGGTCCTGGCTGTGTGGGGTGAAGGCAAGATGACTGCACGACCCTTCTCACCTCGCCCAAGTTGGGAACAGCCGGGATCTGGCACTACATTGGCAGCCTCCGAGATGCTGCTTTGGCTCTATGCTGTTGCGTTTTGTGAAACCAGCTCCTTGCATTGCAAGCTCCTTTAGGGTAGGAACTATCTCTGCTCTGTATTTGTATATCTAGGGCAACAGTGTCCTGGTCGGAGACTGCAGCTTTCAAGTAATACCCAGTGCAGATGAAGAAGGATGCTAGTGGTGTCTGACTTGCATATCACCCCTAGTGAACTGCTTTAGGGGAGTCTCTATATTTGGCAACCCCAACTTGGACATCAATGTTGTGAAGTGTAGCAGCAGGAAACTCTGCATCTCAAAAGTGGCCTCAAGTGTTTCGCAGCACAGTGAAGTGTAGGTGCAAGGGAAATATCTAGCTGTTCCTTTGCAGCCAGGGAGTTGTCTACAGGCTAACAGTGAACTGCAGTTAGTTATAAGCACACAAAACAGAAAGCTGGCTGAGGTTTCTTTGAACTGTGTCCCTAAATGCATCCTTGGGCAATACAGTGCATTCCTGTGAGCTTTGCTGTTCTTAAAAAGGCTTGGACTGTAACTTCCAAATGGCCACTGATAACACACGTGCAGAGCACCCTCAATCTTGTGCTGAATGAGGGCTGCCAGAGGACGGCATCCGATCCTCTCATCCTTTCTCTGCCTCAGCAATCGAACTCAGCCGGCTGGTGGGCCGGAGCAGCAGCAGGGCACCAGGCTGCAATGTTCCTGGGAATGGGAAATGTTGCCATTCACTTGATGAGATTTGTGGTAGATCTTTACCGAGGGGGAAGGGGACCCCTCAAAACCAAATGTTCTCTAGAAAGATTTAACTATGCTGCTCAATGAGTCATTCAAAGACACAAGGAAGCTTTGTCCACCTCTGAGCATGTTGGAGGCCGGTAGTCTGGCTGCAGAACTTCCTGCCAGGGAGTCTGTGGAGTTCTGGTCTTGGCTCTGACCGGCAACCAGCATGGCACTTGTCTTCCCGCAGCGCAGGGTCTGGGCTGTGCCCTTCTCTGGACTGGGAATAATGGTGCCCACCTACCCCTGGGTCTGCAGTAACCAGCTGATGTCTGTGGTGCACTCTGAAGGGGAGGTGTGGGTGCTGTTTTCGAGGCATCGTTCCTGCAGGCGCTGGACCTCTCGAAGGGAACTGCAGGCGTCCCAGAGAGATTTAAGGATAATTGGCTGAACAATACAGAAAACCTAAAGTGCAAGAAAAATGACAGCATTGCTCTCTATGCAGTAAGGAAAGATGAGCTGTGACTCTCCCTAGCAGATCCCTGGTTTTCACTCACAATTGAAGCAAGCTGTACCAGGAGCACAACACAGCCCTGTGGGTCAGAGGCACTGGGACACATCACACGTGATTCACCACATATGCTTTTTCACAGAAAGGATGAGGAAGGCAGGCTGCTTTGGAAAGTTTGACTCATGCCCTCTGCTTCGGAGGATGGGGAAGAAGTGGCCTGTGGCAGCAGGCTGTTGGCAGTGGCAAGCCTCGTGGGGCCTTCAGGTTTGCTGTGCTGAGAACCTAGTACTGCCTTTTTTTTGTAATTTTAATTATTTAAATATCGCTCCGATTTCTTTAACATAAGGCCACTTGATAGAGTTTGCCTCTTGGTGGCTTTGGTACGTACTCTTGGGCTGAGGATCTCCGTGTAAGAGAGTGGATGTAGTATAGTTTTATTTGAGCTTGAAACTGAATCTAAGCAAAATAGCTTGGGGCTTAAGGAGAGGCACACGGTACAAATGGCCAGCGTAGCTGCTACTTACGGCATCCCTGGGTGGGGGAAGGTCAGCAGCAGGCCAGATAGACAGGCGATCACCTTTCCACCGTCCTCTTCTTTCCCAAAGGCATTTTGTTGGGAGCCTCTTTCCAAGGCTTTTATTCAAATGCTTGCTTGATTGTCCATGTCTCCAGAGCATCCCCGCTTTGTTTAACTTGCTATCCTCACATTCATTTTGACACTGCCATTTATCACGGGTTCAAATTCAACTTCCAGTGTAAGCTCATTCACAAATTCAATACTACTGTTGTATAACGATACTTGGGGCTTACACCCATGACTGGTGGTAATGCATACTTCCTTAAAACACCCACACGCTCTGTCTGCAGTTACTGCTTTAGCATCTTCAGTCTTTATCAAAAACTGTGATGGAAGTTCACAAGTTCGCCTTTTATTAGGCTTAAAGCCTACTCCCAGTGGGGTTGGGCTGCAGTTTTGATGAGCACCTTCTAGCACTTGCACTGTTTAGTCCAGATTAGTTATCATCCTTTTAGGGAAGAGTTGTCTGTCCAACATGATTGGACTTGCTAGAATAAATGCTTTACACAGCAGTTTCCTGATACCTCCTCCTTCTCCATCCCCCTAGACTGTTTCTGTACTAGCGAGTGATTTATTGTGGGTGCCTGACCACCTCTTTTGGGGCTCTGCAGGAAGGCAAAAGGACTGCTTGTGCGCATGAGCATGGGAGTCTACCTCTGTCCCATTATACTAGGAAAGTCTTAAGTCCAGAAGAATAAAGGTGGTAGGATTTCCTGCATTCTTCTTTTCTGCCTTCTTCCTATAGCGGGGGCTTGATTCAAACTCTACAAACACTTGCCAACTGCTTTACACCAAATCCCTTTTGCTCATGAAAAGTCATTGTTGTCGTGTGAACTGAATCCTGAAAGCTTGTTTGCACTGGGTGTGAGGAGTCCTATATAGAGAAGTAAGATATACTGGAGTATTGGGAGTTTCCTTGGGCCTTTTTATTACCACGCCGATTTTTGGGTTTGTATACCCATCTCTGAGATCACTTTTTCTGACCTGTCCAGATACCTCTTTGTTGCATACATCACGGAATGGCTCCTTGTTACAGTGGAGGCGAGA
Organism: Caiman crocodilus; assembly: GCA_030014935.1. NCBI lineage: Eukaryota > Metazoa > Chordata > Crocodylia > Alligatoridae > Caiman > Caiman crocodilus. The sequence continues at coordinate 20,512,575 of JAGPOW010001167.1, read as the reverse complement.
TGTACCCCAGAGCTTGTTTCTTACATTTTTTAAACCTATCCGTTTGATCGTATTCATAATCTGCTGCATCCAGCCAAAATGTATGGCAAAGTCAAACCCAGTTCAGTTGCTCCAAGAAGTGACCAGTAAAGTTTCACAGAGGTATGCAATGAAAGTCTAGCTTCAGTCCTGAAGGACTGTCTCGTTACTGGAAACATCTACGGACATTGGATACTTTTTTGTGTATTACTATTTAAAAGGAAAAAAAGAAGATGCAGAATTACTTTTAAACAAGCCCTCTGCAGTGGTTGCCAGTGAAATGCGAACCACAGAAACTAACCCTAAACAAATGTTAAACTAACTTTAATTCTCTTTTTTTTTTCCTACTCCCCATAAATTGTGGGTGGCTTCACACTATACCTCACAAGGAGCTGGGGCCTTATTTGGCAGGACTGATAGCTCTGGGGTACCCTGCCTTTTTTATTTCCTTCTTTTTTCATTCTCAAAGTGTCCCAAGAAGAATGCAAGAAATCAAATGGCCTGACCAGGAAAAAAAATGGAGTTTTAAAATATTTTCAGTCCTAGTAATAGAAGGATTTTTTTTGGTGACATAAATATTTGAGTGAGTCAACTGACATGCACTTAAGTAGCAACTTTAGATCCTAGCCTCCTTGGTTACTGCACTATTAAATGCGCCAATCTCGGTGCATCTTTACAGGATTTTATCAGCCAAAGAAAGGGAATATTCCATTATCACCCAGGAAACTAATTTTAATGCCTAGCTATACATCTGGAACAATTGTTACTGCTGTTTTCACCTTGTCAGGTGCACAAGTATATTGTGCCCCAGTACTTCTGCCTCCAGTGTACAGCTGCAGCAGCATCTTTTTTTTCCCAGGCTTTTGCTGCAAATGTAGAGGTTTGTTCAGGACAACCTGAAGTTTGGGTTCATGGTTCATGGTTTGGGTTCCATGTCCTGTTTTTAAAAGTTTGTTCATGTTTTTAAATGTTTTTAAACGTCCTGTTCATGGTTTGGGTTCCATGTCCTCTTTTTAAACGTTTCTCTGCTAGGTCACAGCGGAGCTCGGGGAGGCTGTGCAGGGCTGCAGGACAGGGGAGAGTTGTGGGTGTCTGAGGACAGCGGCAGGGAACGTAGGAACCTTTCTTAGCCCTTTCACTGGCCACACGTTGCACCTCTTCCCACAGATTCGAATCTGTTTTGCTGCAGTGCTAGAGCAGGGTTCTCCAACTTCCAAGTGGCTGGGGGCCGTACACCATGGGAACAGCATAAATGGGGACCACGGGGCCCCCGGATTGTATGCCTCACATGTGTTTGGGTGGGTGCTCTCTCCTGATGCATTGCATGGGTGCGCGGGTGGGTGCTTCCCTGCATACCAGCCTGCCTCACCTGCATCTCCGGGTGGGCTTCCCTGTGGCACCATGCCACATGCATGCTCTGGGCTGTTGAGCTCCCCTGACTGCAGGTTGTGCTGTGCTGTGCAGTTCCTCACTGCCCCATGCTGTGAGCAAGGGCATGCAGCAGAAGCCCTGGGAGGAAAGGGTAGCTCCAAGACCAGGGCAGCTGCTGCAGTAGGGGTAGTGGGAGCCTGGGGCCACATACAGCCCATGGGCCTCCAGTTGGATGGTCCTATGCTAGAGCATGCTCTAAAAACAGAGCGAGAAGGACTGCAGCTACCCTGGAGAGTTTGTGAACTTAAAATGGTGCTTTGGCTTCTGTTTAATTTCACACTATTGACTCTCAGTGTTTGAGAGTCTGCCTTCTCCATATGGCCCCAAACTTGCATGAGGGCAAGGCTACTGAAGATGAAGAACAAACCTTGTCCTGGCCGTAACCTGGCAGGGTACAACACCCTTTCTCGGCTAGGACAGTTGTGCTGAATCCATGGCAAGCTTTGCATATTAGCTGGTGCCTCCGTGGGGTATGTACAGTGGTGTCAGAGATCCTTATCCTGGGACATGGAGGTGCATCTGTTCCTGGCACACCAACTGGGGATGGTGTGGGAGAAGGAGCTCAGACAATGCAGAGTTTACATCTCCACATTTCTTATATATTTGCTTCTATTTTATTTAGCCAATGATTTATAAAGGGCTTATGTATTTTGTGGCACCGTATACAAAACTCAAATTGCCCTGCAGTTCTCCAGGATGAGGCTGGCTAGCTTAGCATATTTGTTCTGGAGACAAGTTAAGAGGAAATTTCTGTGCTCTCCTGCAGCCCTAGACTACCACAAATCAGAACTAAGTCAGACACATTAGTGGGGCTTTTTGGCACTTTCTTCTTGTGGCTTGAGTTTGCAAGGTTGGCAGTCAGAGGAAAGCTTGTTTAGATGAAGTATGTGTGATTCAGAAGGCATTGAGACAGTTATTGTGTGCCCCATGGTTGGGAAAGGGGCATTTTAAATTCTTATCGTGAAATGTTCTGGGATTAAAACAAATGCAAAAAGATCTTCCATGTGCAGGCTGCTTGCCTCATGCTCTGTGTCTGAGATTGGGAAATGCATGCATGCGTCTCCTCCGTCATCTGTATGCAGTACTCCAACTGTGGTGTGCCCAGCGCTGCATGGAGGGTAAGGATCACCTCCCTGGACCTGCTTGTGATGCATCTGTGGATGCACAACAAGGTGCAATTAGCCTTGCTGGCCACTTCCTCACATTGGTGGCTCATGTCCATCCTGGAGTCGACGAAGACTCCAAGATCCCTTTCCACAGCTGTGTTGGCAAGAGGGCTGATTCCTAGCCTATAGGTGTGTTGCTGGTTCCTGCTCCACCCTGCACTTGTCTGTGTTGAATCCCAGCCTACTCTCATCCACCCACCTCTGCAACCTGTCCAGATCTAGCCGGATCTTATCCCTCCCCTCCAGCATGCCCACCTCACCCCACAAAAGTACCTTCAACAAGGATGGGAGTTGAACCCATGCATGCTGAGCACAATAGAATAGCAGTCCATCACCTTAACCACTCGGCCACTGTGTCACACCTTTTAGGGTGCCCACCACAAAAGAAAAAACCTTTCCTGATACCAAAAAAACCGCATCGGTGCACCCATACAAAGGCTCACCACCCACCCGAACCTGTTATAATATCCGCATCACTCGCAACACACCCAAAACAACTAAGTCCACCCTGTCAGACCTTTTGCAAATCTCGCCCTGCAGGTTGTAGTGCTGCTGGAAGGTGTTGGGCAATTCTTGCAGTATTGAAGTGGCTGAGTCAGATGCTGGGATCATGAAGAGGGTTGGCCCTCACCAAACCACTGGTCATCAAAATGTCGGGGGTGGGTGGAAAGAACAGGTTCAGTCAGTGCTTTAATGTTATTCATGTACATGGCCCCTCTTATTCCCTTATTCCTCCTTTGAGACTAGGCTTTGGATTTAGCACCAATGGATTCCCCCCCCGCCACAGCGATTCAGGGTGCAATTGTTTATCTCTTTTCTCTTTCTTCCTCAGGGAGTGCTGGAAAGGTGCTCTCAAATTCAGCCCAAGCTGATCTTCTTGGTTGAAGCTGTCATTTACAAGGGCAAAGCACATAACTGTGTGGGGAAACTACCGAGCGTGGTCAAAGGTATTTCACTACGTTGCACATGAACTCTCGCAGAGCTTGTTAGAAACCTCAAAGGTAAAACACAGGGAAGTAGAGTCCAGATTTGGCAACTTAACCCTGAATATCATAGCCCACTTGAGACCTAAGTACCTGTGTAGAGGGATCCCGCAGGGTTTGGGGACACAGGCTTGCAGCCCAGCATAGAGCTGGCCTCTGGGTCCCTCTGAATCTTCCTGGACTCATGTCCTCTCCACGCAAAGAAGGAGAAGGGAACTCGTGGGGGAGGAACATGTTATATGTGTTTCTACTGGCCAGGCAGGTGAAGAGAGATGTTCATTTGGCCAAAATCCACTCTTGCTTATACCCAGGAAGCCTGAGACTGGCTGGGGTTGTGTGGGCTCACCTGACAGCAAAACATGGCCCATTGGAGAGCTGATGATTCATAGATTCATAGATTGAAGAGTTGGAAGGGACCACAATGGATCATCGTGTCCAACCCCCTGCCCCTGGCAGGAAAGAGGACCTAGGTCAGACGACCCCAGCCAGGTGACTATCTAGCCTTCTCTTGAAGACCTCCAAGCTAGGTGATAGCACCACCTCTCTTGGGAGCCCTTTCCAGAACCTGGCCACCCTTACTGTGAAAAATTTCTCCCTAATATCTAACTTAAATCCACTCTCAACTAGTTTACAGCCATTATTCTTAGTCACTCCCTGGGGCACCTTAGTAAACAGCGCTTCCCCTATTTCCCATTGACCTCCCCTAATAAATTTATAGGCGGCCACAAGATCTCCCCTCAGCCGTCTCTTCTGAAAGCTGAAGACATTCAGCTCTCTCAACCTCCCCCTGTAGGGTCTATCATGAAGGCCACTAATCATGCCAGTGGCCCTCCTCTGGACCTCTCGAGATTCCCCATGTCCCTCTTGAAGTGTGTCACCCAGAACTGGACACAGTACTCCAACTGCGGCCTGACCAGTGCCACATAGAGGGGGAGCATCACCTGCCTTGATCTATTAGTTATGCACCTGCTAATGCACGACAAGGTGCGATTGGCCTTGTTGATGTCCTCGTTACACTGCCCGCTCATGTTCATTTGGAGTCAGTTATGACGCCAAGATCCCTCTCTGCCTCTGAGCTGCTGAGAAGGACACTCCCTAACCTATAGGTGTGCGGGGGGTTCCTCCTTCCCAGGTGTTGTACCTACATTTATCTTTATTAAGTTGTATCCTATTTCTTTCTGCCCAATGATCCAACCTGTCCAGGTTGGCCTGAATCTGCTCCCTGCTCTCCGGTGTACTAACTTTGCCCCATAATTCATTATCATCAGCCAACTTGGAGAGGGTGCTCTCCACGCTCTCGTCCAAATCGCTGCTGAAGATATTGAATAATATTGGTCTGAGGACTGAACCCTGCGGGACCCCACTGCCCACCTCCCTCCAGACCGAGAAGGAAACATCCACCACCACTCTGGGTGCGGTCCATAGCTGTAGTTTCCTGGTGTAAGCTTCCTTCATATGGAGGCAAAGTTTTGGGAGCAGTTTCTGAGGTCAAAGATTTAAACAATTTCAGCCCAACAAGCCTCATCTCACAATGTTTTCGAGTTTGTTTGAGAAGTCTGAGCAAGACCCTTCCAGCTCTGCACAAGTCCAGCAGAAATGCCAGTGTTTCCTAGGAGGTGATTGTAACTCGTGCTGCCTATGGTGGTCTGTATGGAAAGGCTGATGTTTGAAACTTGACATCTGGCCTGGTTTTACTTCTCCCCAGGGATGTTTGGGTTCAAAAGAAGTGCCATTTGGTTTAAGAAAGTACAAAATATCTGGAAACGACCTGTGAGCCTGGACTGGAAAACACTTCCTTGTGCATACTTGAACGTACGCTCATCTCTCTTGCACCCCAGATGTCTCTGTGTGAAGTTTCGGAGGGAAGGGTGGTGATGAACATCTCAGGGAAATGGCTACTATAATTTATAGCCTTTTAACACCTGTGGGGGATAATGAGGGCCCTGAGTGCACGTGTCATCTCCTCCCCTTGGTGGAAAGGACAGGGAGACTTGCACCAAAGTGACCCCTTTGGTCCCCCCTGCTCCAAAACCCCTCCTGTCCATCACCAATGGGATCATCCACATGGTATCATGCTCTTCATGGGAGCCATCATGGGAAGGGAATCCCACCTGGGCGGCAGAAAATGGAAGAAATTCCCAAGCCACGCAGGGTTTACAGGGTCAGGCTGGAGGAAAAGAGCCAGCGAGGTGAACAAGGGTGCATGATAAAACACTGAGGGGTGAGACCTGCCACTCATATGGGAAAGAAATCCCATTATTGTGGAGGTTTGTTCCTTCCTGGTGCCTGTCCAGGCAGCTGCTCAGCTTGCTGCCAAGTGCCCCCCAGCCCCAAGATCCCGGTAAGTCCTGGGGCTTTCTAAGCTACACCAGGGGAAAGGCCAGACTGTGAATGGGTGTGTGGGGAGCACAGTGCCCACTTTGTGTTCCCACTAAACTGCTCTACTATAACCTCTTATGAAGTGACTAGTTTTTGAGGTAGGATGACTATTATGTGGGCTGGTATGTGCGTGGCAGGTGTGGCTGCATTGGCCTGCTGCAAACATTTTCCCACTTGGCTGGAGCCCAGAGCCCCCAGAACACACATACGTCCAGGGTTTCACAGTGCGCGCAGGTGCCCAACTCCCACCATTTGTGAATCTGGCTCCTGGTGAAGTCAATGGCAAGACTCCTGGGGAGGGCAACAGAGGGACAGTCAGGTGATTAGTGCTTCAGCCTGATTTATACAAGTGACTCACAATAAGGATGAGATTCAAACCCACATGCAGACCACAATGGATTAGTAGTTTATCACCTTAACCACTCAGCCACCTTGTCATAATTTCTGATGAAGTAAATTTTTACCCAGAACCCAGCCAAAAGTTAGTTGAAGTTTGGTGACTAATTAAAATTAAGAGAGATGATGAAATGACAGCAAAAGTATATTCAATTACTGTTGATTGCAGTGGGCTTTTAAAGCAGCTTGATTATCCTATTGATCTCTGTCTAGTCATTGATAGAAAAAGGTTTCTTTTTTTAATTTTAACTTCATAACTGAAATTAGCCTGTGGTGCGACTTGTGTTGAGTTCATACATTGCCTCTGCATGCCTCTTGTGTCTTGTACTGAAACAACACATGTAAATCATTTGAATGAAGCCAAACTGTTGAAAAGACTTAAATTGTATTGTTTTGCAGGCAGAAAGATTGTTGGTTTTTTTGGCCTTTGGGAAGCAAAGCTGTGTTGTATTGCATGTTGATCCTGCAGTGAGGTCTATGAAAGAGAAATGTATGGAGGCTTTTTCCCTAATTTTTAAAATAAACTATCCAGTCGTTCCTATTCCTCATCATAGAAACGTTGGCCCTCGGTCTTATCTTTCTGGTTCGTATTTCATGCGTTTGTGGTTACTCATGGATTTCATGTAAAGGAGAGGAGACTCAAGCTCTACCGAAAGGTAACACAGTCACTGGTTACATAAGGACTTTGGAAAGCTGAGCTTCGTTCCACACTCTGCCACAGACTGCCTTGGTGACCTTGGGTGCATCATTTTGTCCCTGTGTGCCTCAGTGCTCTGACCGTGAGTGGGAATGATCCTTCTCTACCTCACGGGGAAGTTGTGAAGATATATCCACTGTAGGCCGTAAGGCACGTGGGTGCACTGGTAATGGGAGTCAGATGAGCTCCTAACATACAAAAGATAAAATTGTAAGACTTCTGTCCCCAGACTTCTGCTTAAACTGAGTTTTTTCCAAGTTTGTAGTCAATGGCTGGACCCCTCATTTAAAATTTCAGTCCAGTGTCCAAGTTCTGTGTTAGTCAAGTATAAACTGGAATGAAAAAACAAAAAAAAGCTGAGTTTGAACCAGTGGGCTGTAGTCCTGCTACAGGAGTCTAACTGAGATGCTCATTTGAGATTCAATTCTTGCAAAGTCCTTACTGCACTTACATACTCCGGGTAGTCTCAGTAAGCCTGTGAACACTGGTTTTGCATTATATGGATTTTAATTCTGCTTTTAAGCACCGGGTTGATGAACACAGTGTGTAGCTAGAGGGCAGCCCTGTGATACTTCAGGGCAGAGCAGCAGTGCAGGTAAAATCGAGTCATGGCTCCTGTGGGAAGCTAAGGGAAAAGCAGGTTTGTTCATATATTTCAGTAATTTTTCTTCCCACAAAGCATGTGCCATTTCTGTCCTTCTTCCATTTTATTGTCAGTTTTTACCGGTAATGTATTTCCTTTCCGTGTGCATCTTGTTTGCATGTGAAGACCCTACTAGCTTCATCAGGAGCCCCTCAAGATGTCATTGTGTACTATACAATGCCAAGTGTGGATTATTAAGGCATTAATAAACTTGATCACTGTGCTGGTTTTTTTTAATGAATCTTAAGAGCAGTAATATTTCCCACAAGACTTCAAATACACTTCCACATATTTTTGATGCATGTTGTCTGAGGGAGGGATGTGTGTGTAAGTGGCTTTTTGTTTTCAGTGGCATTAGAAATTGGGTGAAGGAGTAAAATGCAATTGGGTGATTTAATTTTAAACCTGTATTTCAGGTGTAATTGGAGACAAAGTGGCTCTTGCAGCCTCCTGGGGCTCTTACTGTAAATGTCTCATCAGGTCCATGTCCAGAGAGTATTCTGCCTTCCTGCACCACACAGGGATCTGGACTTGTGGGACTAAAAGAAGGATCACTGTATATCTCCCCTCCCTCCCTGCTTCCTCGAAGACACCTGATACCAGTCTCTGTTGGAGACTGGTTACTTGACAAGATGGATTACTGGTTTGATTCAGCCTAGACACTCACGTCTTCCAAGTCCCTGATGTTTTTCATACTAATTAGGTACAAAGCGAGGAAAAAACAAGCTGCTCTTTTGTGACGTGTTAGAGAAGTGGTTCCCAATCCACTGTGCTGGGGCTTTTAACAATATGTTTAAGTGAACATTGTACTGCAGGGTGACACACTTCCCACATCCTGGGATCATCTGCTGTAAGAAAGAAGCATACATTGATTTTTGCTAGGGTATTTGCATGGTTTGGTGCAGTGCTGAGGAAGAAGAGAGGCTCTAGTAATATATCTGATAGAGCGGGAGGTTTCATGTCTTTGCCAGTCTGTCTTTTCCCCTGGGGCTCCCTGTAGGATTGTGTGGATCTATTCATCTGCTTACAGTAGGTCTACAGGGTGTCTCGTTAGTTTTATCTCCTCCTCCCCAAGTGTCAGTGGAGACCACAGCGACACACACACAAGGCACGTGCGGGAACAGGGATGGAATAAATCCTTCTTTCCGCCCTGCATAGAGATGCCTACAGAGCGCATGAGCTGGACGCCTCCAACACTTGCTAAACTTTCATTGAGAAATACTGTCGGGTTATCAGAGAGACATGTCATAAGGCTCCCTGTAAAGCAGCAGGGAGCATCATTTAACACATGTGAGATACTACCAGCTATGTCAAAAATGGCGTTTTAATTGTTTCCTAAAAACTACACTTCCCTGTGACGTATTTTGGTGAAATACTAGGACAAATGCAACTAATTATATATATCTGCCTCTCTCTATGTATCGGGGTGCCCAACCTTTTTGAATGTGGGGCCAGATAATGAACTTTTTATCACCCAGTGGGCCAGTGAGCCATATTCAGAGATCTCATAGGAAGTGACATCACATCAGGGTGTGATGTCTTGTGAGTTGTCAGTGAAGTTGCAGGAAGAGACAATGAAATGGGTCTGGAAATGTGGTTTAAAATCCAAACTAAAAACACTATAAAAGCCAGGATGAACTAATACCAAACCCTTGACTTCAATTAACACTGTCGCTTCTGCTCACTTCTCAGGGAATGAAAGAGGCATAACGCAAGTCGACAGAGCACTTGTGGAAAGGACAGCAGCCAGAGCAGAAACTAATCGAAGCAACAAAATATGGGCATTTTTGAGAGTAATCTTCAAGATTTCCTTTATTGCAGTAATAGCTTGTTAGTAACACGCCTTTAACAAGCTGTACCCCCAATCCCACACAAAGAGAAACAGAAGCAAACACAACCCAAACCCTGGACAGTATTTGTACACAGATTTTACCTGCTCCAAATTCACGCTGGAGCCCAGATCACTCTGCTCTTGAGCATATTGGTCAGTGTTAAACAAGCGTACAGCACAGCTATCTAGTGCAGTTCATAACTGAGGACATTCGGTTACAACAGGAACTATCCAGGCAAAAAAAGAGACAGGTGGCAATACAACCGTTGTTGAGTTGCAAGAAAACGAGCAGCCTCTAGTCCACGCTGCACTGTTATTTGGGATGTCAATTAGTGCCATTTGGATCGTGTCAGGAGCATTGGTGGCATCTGCTCCAAATGGATCTGCAAACAACTCTAGCTCATCGCCGTGTTCCCTGAAATCTGCACATCTCTGTTTGAATTCATCCAGCGGATGGCCGATTGGTGCAAAAAACTTGTCATGAGTCACAGTCCCAGCACATCTTGTTAATAGTATTGTGAGATGGGTAGCATTCTTCTTATTCAACTGTTTCTGAAACAAGTCCAGCTTATGAATGGAGGATTGGGTGTGTGGATTGATTGTTTATCAGTAAATCTGCCCAAGCAATCTTTCACAGATTCTCCATTGGACAGTGGTTCCGCTCTCTTAGCTATTGCCTCGGATATCGGGAAACGGATCATAGTCACTGCCTCAGACTTCTGCCTCGCAGCTCTGAAAAAAGACGGTTGCCTGGTCCTGCTCCATGTTAGAGAGTTCACCTGAGCAAGTCTAATCGGACCCACTGGGCTGTCACATTTCTTTGTGTGTTTTGTAGAATAACGTCGCTTCACATTGTGCTGATTGCCGACAGCCACTTTCTCTTGGCAAATCAGACAGAGGATGTTCCTGTTTTGTTCAAAAATCAGCAGTCCAACTCTCTCTGAAAACTCAACATTCAACATCAATTTTTGTTTCTTCTGATTCGCCATTTTTTGAGCGTAGCATAGGCCCTGTGGCTAATAGGGCTTTTCAATGAGGATGGAGTGGGAGACAGTGTCAAAGGCCAAATGGTGCAGCTCTGCACTTCGGCTGCCCAAGCCATGCACAGAAAAAAGTGCAGGAATTTCTGTCGCTGACTTCTGACGGCAGGTGTGAGCTCGTGTCCTGGTGCAAGGACAGGGCAGACACGGTTTATGGGGTGACTGTGATCTCTTTTATTGCACTAAATAAATAGGCAGGAAAATTCTTCTTTGCAGATTTTCAGGCACAAACTGCCTTGGTGAGCCTGAGAAAGGGTGTGCAGATGGTCTGTGCTGCTCCTGGGTGGAGCGGTGAACCAACACAGACACAAACGAACGCGCACGTGCGCTCTCTGTCAGGGGATCGCTGGTGCTGCTCTGGAAGTCCGCGCTTCAAGGATGCGAAACCCCTAATTCCTCCTCGTGTCTATGGAACAGTTACAGGTTTCACAGTCCCAAAGTGCAGAGCCCAGAGCAGCGCCAGAGATCCCGTGAGTGGGCAGCACTGGCGCACACATGGGCAGGGGTGAGGCAGGGCTCATCTCCATTTAACTCCCAGCATGTGTCTACTGCAGGGAGCGAAGTGCTGTCCCAGTCCCAGCGCTGTCCAGGGCTCCTCCCATCACACCAAACCACAGCCTTGCACAAGCCCTGGGGCTGACCCATTCCCCACCGCACACGCAGACTGGACATGCACTGCCCCCCAAGACCCACCTCATCCCCATGCCCAGGCTTGGGTGGGGTGGGGGGCAGCTTCAGTCTCCACCCTTGGGCCGTGGAAGAAGTCCTTTGCTCTCTTTCTCCGTCTCCTGGCCTAAGACAGCCTCAGCCCAGCCCCCTCCACATATTTACACAGTTGCGTGATTTAAGTCCACCTGGGCCATGGGGCCTGACTCGGAGAAATACCTGCAGGAGGGTGGACTGGCTCTTCCTTTGTCCTGGGAGATGCAAGTTGGGGAGAGGACAGGCAGTCATTGTGGATCTCACTCACAGCGAAGGATGCTCCTTCTTCTACCCTCTGGATGTAGAAGGGAGCAACTTACCTGACATTCAGCTAGTGTATTAGGGATATGGATTTTAGTCGCGTATTCAAAGGGTCCTCAAACCTGGCACCGGAGCATCTCCTCCTCTGCGGGGCCCCAAAACATGTGGGCTCTCATCCTGGCCTTGGAGGTGTTGGGCGGTGGCTGGGGATTCTCGCTCCCTTGCTTTACTTCCACCAGGGGCAGCTGAAGAAAGACAGCAGATACTTTGCAGAAATCAATCTGGGGCCTAGCTGCTCCCCCAGGCTAGAAACAACTCCCCAGCAGGATGTGGGAAAGCTGCAGGGGCTCATCCAGCTCAGCGCTGCCCCAGGGCCCAGCACTGAAGTCTCCGTGTCCTGCTTCCCCAAGGAGCAGGCAAGGACGAGAGGCATCGCTGCTCCCCAAGGGAGAGCTCTGCTCATTCAGTGCCCAGGCACTAGGACGGCCCGGGGAGGAGGTTGTGGGGGACTGGGGGAGACTTTCACCTTGGCTAAGAGAAGGTGGTCGAGTCCTAGCTCTGCCTCTTAAGGCTGCAGAGCCTGGGGCAGGAGGCCCTACCCATTGCTCAGCCTGCTCCCACAGGAGACCCCGTGCAGTCTGGCTACAGCAACTGGCTTGGGAAGCCCCAAACCCTACTGCTGGGCCCAGCTGCTTGGTCCCTTACTGGCAAGACCATGCCTGAATCCAACCCTGGGGGCAAGGGGGCCATGAGTCCATCTAGCGGCCTTGTCAAATGGATAAGGAGACCCATCTGTCACCGAAATATGGTACCAACGAACCCTGAGCAGAAAGACAGCTCCATGCTTTCCTGCTGTCTGTCATGAGCCAAAACCCCAACCCTAATCCCAGCATGAACTTCTCCAGCAACCTCAGGCAGGAGACCCTGGGCAAGCTGCTGACAGGCAGTAGCTGGGAAAGCCCCCCAAGGACCCTGTGGAGGCTGACATTGCTGCTTTCCAAAATGTAAGCCTACGCAAGGAGGTCCAGGATTCTTCCCACTTCCACTCAGCAGGGACTGGGCAAACTGCTCATGTCCTGGGAACAACGCTCGGACAACTCCCGTTGCCAAGGGAAAAGCAGCGTTAAACCTTCCTGTTCTCTGACCCCGCCTAGGCTCAGCTGTCTCCAGGAGCCCCTGGGACGTGACCACAATATCTGCAGTACCCAAACCTGGGGAAAGCCCAAAAACTCACCACCGAGCTCAGCTGGGAGATCCCTCACTGGCAACATGCACCAGGAGGAAGAGGAACCCTCCACAGCCAAGCCTGACCCCACCACTTTCAACCTAGCAGACCCAACCCCGTGTGGGGGCCCAAGTTTCATCCTGGTAAGATTAGGATGGAGGAGCCTACCTACACACATCCTAAATAGCCCTCCAGGCATCTCACCAAGGCAGCTCTGAACTATCTCATTCCCTAACCCTAGCTCAGGCTACTCCAGCAGCCCCATGCAGCACACTGCCAACAACTTGACTGAAGGAACCTGCTTGCAAAGCCCTCAAAGCCCAGGGCAGAGCCCCACCAGGAGGTCCGGAGATTCCCAAACTGCCCTGGAGCGAGAGGATCCCTCCAGTACCCAAGCCTCACCCCACTGCGAGGAGCACTCCCAAACCCAGCCAAGGTGGGGTCCCAGGGACCCTCCCACATGAATTACCTGAGGCAAACCTACCTACCTGTGTCCAAAATATGACTCCAGGCAGCTGACCCATCACAAGCACAAACACAGCTCAACACTTCCCATTGTCTAACCCTGCCCATCGCTCCTGTTGCTCCAACAGTTCCCGGCACACGTGTCTGAGAAGTGTGAGCAGAGGAAGAGCTCAGCACTGTGGCATGGGTAGTGTAGCCCAGCAGTTAGTTTCCCAAAGCACAGGAGTAGTCCAGATCGGCTCCCCAAGGTGCTAGGTTTCGGAGGGACCTGAGTGGGACTGAGGTTGGAAGCCATAGCCAAGTCAAGACAAACCAGGCTCAGACTGTGACCCAGAGACGACGGCAGCCGAGGGCAAACCGGGAGCAGAAATGAAAACCCAGAGGCAAAGGGCAAACCAGCATGAGGAGCAGGGGATGCCCCGGGTCTGCCTGGAGTCAGGGCCAGGAGGCAAAGCCCAAGCAGGAGGGAAGTGAAGGAGCCACGAGGAGCAAGAACTCGCCTTGGTCTGGATGAGGAGACTGAGGCCTGGCTCTGGCTTTTACGGGCTGCAGAGGAGAGGCTGGGCTGCTGCCTGCTCCTGCTCCAGGAGAACGGTGCCCGCATTGCCTCCCTTAGCCCAGCTGGCACCGGGGCCCTGCTGTGGACTGGCTGCAGGTGCCCCTTGTTCTGGGGATGCTCTGACCCCGTCTCTTCATGGCGACTGCCTGGGCCCAGGGTTTTGGCTTAGCCCCATGTCATGAAGTGTCTTGCAAGGTCCCAAAACAACATCATCGACCCCAGTGGGGGGATTTTTAACTGCCAAAATATCCCAGCAGCAAGAAAAGCCTTTCTGCACTGCCAGTGACAAGGAGAAAGATGCCTTTAACCCTCTCCCATTCTCTGCCCTGCACACGCACTCACACCTGGACCCCAGGTTGGAGACCTTGCCCCAACGAAGTGCTCTCGAGCAGCAGCATGACAGGAACTGACTTGGACAACCGCCAAACCCCAATGTCAAGCCCAGCCAGGAGATCCCAGGGGACTCTGACAGCCCTGGAGCAAAAGGAGCCCTCCACCATGACATGCTGACTCCACACGTGGTGACCCTCCCAGCCCAGCCCTGTGTCCTACATCCACCTCCACCGGTTGTGCCGAAGCATAAGCCACAAACCTACTCTGGAAAGCCCCAGCCCCATCATTCAGCCCTGCTGCTGCAGCCCTACCCACCAAAGCCGCCCTGCAGGGGACCAAGGCCCCCGCCCACAAGCATCGCTCCACCGCGAGGCTGATCCCAGGCACATGTATGCTCTCTGATTTGGATTAGGAGTTCAGGAGAGTCCCAGCCTGAACAACCAACACCGTTCGGGATTACTATGGCTTTCCACATGAAGAGAAGACCAACATGAAGGCTTCTTAGAAAAAGAAACTTAAAATTAGCTTTAGAATAAGAGTAACATTAAATTTAGAATAATAATAAAGTAAGATTAACTCCTACAGCCTCTCTCTCCCTGGTGCCTTTGGTTCATTGTCTCTCCCTGCACCGCCTTCGAAGGATTGTCCCTTCAGGGGGAGCACTAAGGCAGGCTGCTAACACAACAGGTGCCGGGGATGGTCTGACTTTGCCCCAATGCCTCAGAGGAAGGTGAAACGCCCCAGATGATACTTCCCTGGATGAGGGGGGAAAAATTCCTTCCTGGCCCCAAATAGCAACCAGCAAAAGCCCTGAGGCAGAGGTAACAAAATGCCACGCGCACGACTCAAGTGTCCTCCCTTTGGCAACCTGGGGACCACGAGCGCACGGTGTCTGTTTGCAACCCTTGGCGTGGCAGGGCTGATGGATGATCTTGTTGAACCCTCCGCCCATGAGGGGCTTCTCAGGCTGCTTCTTTGGGCACAAGCTGAAGTCTGGTGGGGGGAGACAGCTCCGAGCGGGTGGATCGGCTTGGGTGGTGACTCTTGTGCGGTGGCTTTGGCACTGTTTCAGGATCTCTCCACAGCCGTCAGGCTCCCGGGGAGGTGCTAGAGTGAGTCCTCCTCGCTCACAGAGGGACTCGTGCTCCCAATGGCTTCCCTCTGCTCAGCTGCACACGGTGCACGGGAGGTCCTGTTCACCCTCCAGTGGGGGCCTGGCTCCCTTCCTTGGCTCTCCCGAGGGCTGTTTGGCACCTGTGTCCTGCCCTACAGTGGTAAGACAGTGCCAGTGCCCCCTCTGCCTGCACAGCCTGTGGCAACTGATAGTGGGTCCGAGGTCTCAGGCGCGAGATGCCTGGTCCTTGTGCCTGAGGGCTGTTCTCAAGGCGAGGGGGATGAGCTTGGGCAAACACGTGTCTGCTTTCTTGAGATGGGTGTGATCCTGCCCTGAGAAGGAGGCTGGATGAGATGACCTCCTGGGGTCCCCCTTAGCCCTGCTCTTCTGAGTCTCTGGCGCTGGTGCCCATGTAGTGACCTGGGTCCTGTGTGGCTCCTGAGTAATCCTGACCTGAGCCTGGGAAGGGGAAGCTTGTCCTGATGGGGCCATGCTCTTGTTAGCCTGGTGGCCGGTGTCCTCACAAGTCAGGGGAGATCTGCAACTTATAGACAGTTGCAGGCTTCAGCCTCTGCTGACGTGACCTGCGGGTCACCATTATCTTGGGCTTTATATACATATCTCACAGATTCAGTTCATCTATATAATGCAAATCAACCTTGCCTTGTGCTAAAGCAGTGCCATGGCTAATGACCTCTCTCTTCTCCTTGCAATGTGGGAGAGAGACAAGCCGTGGCACAGAGGGAAAGGGGCCCTTTCTCAGTCCCCTGCATCCAAGGTCTACCTGCCTACCTTGTCCCCGATCAGGAGGCTGGTTTCCCCCAGGATGATGTAGATGAAAACCAGCTCAGCTCTCTTGATGTGCATCCACCCATGATGAATTGCCAGAATAATCTGCTTCAGGAACGATCTTTTTTGTTCCTCGGACAAGATCTTTCCCAGCACCTGAAAGCAAGAGGACGCAAGTCTTGGCCCATCTCAGAGCCAGGCTCCATCTCTGGGGCCTGGGGCCATGTCGCTCTGCACACTTGCAAGGCTCTAACCCACTGCAGGAAGACCCCTGCAAGCTGGAGAGAAGCAGCAGGCATTTCTCCAGAGCCCAGCACGCATCCAGCCCAAGGAGACAGCCCCAGCCCTGCACCTCAGCACAGCATCCTCACCTCTCCAACTCTCGCCAGGTCCCTGTAGCACTGGACCAGGCTCAGCTCCAGTTGGCACTCGCCGAACATCTCATCTGCCTCTCGTATGTTTCTGCCTGCAAGGAGTGGAGACACAAGGCTCTGAGCTGCTATCCTAGCTTTTGACCAGGGTTTTGGGGGACACCGTTTTCACTGTGACCCTGTGCTTGGGATGGGTCTCCTTACCCCTCTGGTGCATGAGGATTTAAGTAAGCCAATAAAAGCTCTCCATGGTATTGCAGCTGATGGTCTCCACTGGGTCACTGATGGACAGACCCAGGCACACTGCCACGTCCCCCACTTCAGGCTCATCAGGAAAGCTCTAAGCAGAAGCAGAGAAGGGGGGAGTCCATGCCTGTCCTACTTTCCCAAACCTACAGCTTCCCAAAGCCTACCTGTCACTCTTTCCATCTCCCCCCCCACCACCATTACAAAGCAGGAGGGGGCCAGAGATCATAGTGCCAGGGCATGAAATCCTTCTGTTCCCACAGGGACCTGGAGCCCAGGCACTGGCACAGGACCCCAGCATGATTCCCCGTGCCTGCTGCTCCACAGCTACAATGGCCCCAAGACTCCACGGGGCAGGGACAGTGTGCCCGAAGCAGGCCAGGGAAAAGAGAGCCCAAAAAGAGAGCCAAGGGGCACCGATGAGACAGAAGCAGAGCCCTGGAGCGAGGTTCAGGTCCCAGCTCTGACTCCTCTCTCCCTGACAACTGCAGGGGACCAGGACCCTGGGGTCCGGGCTCACTGACCTCAAATTTGTGATAAAGTGAAAGTGACCAAATGCCAAACATGAGAGCAAGTTGTGCTCGTGGTGTGGGGGAGGTGATGGATGCAGCCTGGTAGCCACGTGATCGGTGATCCAAGCCCACAGAAAAACCTATGACATAATGTCAGAGACAATCTAATTGGCTGAGCGACCGCTTGTTGGGAGCACAATCAGTGCATGCAGCAAAATCCCCAGCTCATGCAGCCCGTTCAGCACGCCAAAAAGAACTTAATCCTATTGCCTATTCAGGCAGTATAAAAACAAAACCCGCTGAAAAAAAAAAAAAAAAAAAGGGAGGGACCCACGTGATATCAGAGAGGCCTGATCACCCTCACCGGAGGTCCTGCATCCATGAAATTCCTTCCCCTGGATGCCCTCCATTGCAACCGAGTATATCATTCAGACATCTTTAGAGCTCTTGTGTTACCGACAAGTTTAATCTTGAAACTGCTGTAAAGGAAACCGCCTATATGAAAGTGTGAGTAAAGCATTTATTTGTTACATCGGCCTCCTTAATTGTTTTCTCTCAACAGGAAGAGAGATAAGAGAAGGAGAAACAAGGTCCCGTAACCCTTTTGTCCCTGGCCTGTTTGCACAGCACCTTTCTGGGCCCAAACACCCACCGTCAGGTTGGTCAAAATTGTGGGAGCAGGAGGGCAGCAACGGACATGAGGGTGGTGCTTGCCCTCATGCCCAGTGCTCGGTACTAGGCATCCACCACCTCCATCCACAAAGCAAATTGCTGTGGGAGGAAGGCATCAAGATCAGTGGCCACGTGCCCCTGCTGTACAGACCAGCCCTGTCTGCCGCCTCCTCATGGCTGAGGCTTTGAGCTGGGGCTTCATTGTCTGCCTTACGTCTCCAAAGGTGTTGAGAGAGGCTCGTGCAGGTCATGGGGATGGAGGCCATCCGTCCCTGAGCCCAGCCCCTCTGCATCCTGCTCACCTCCCACAAGAAATTCAGTCTGTCCAGACTGGGGGCACTGGACAGCAGGCATCACAGCAGGCCCTCCAGGTTGCCCATGTGCATCCTCTGCATGACCAGAAAGGGGAGGGAGAGCCCAGGGTCAGCACCAAGCAGCTTGTCCATGCATCTGCCAGGCACTGGCTTGTGGGACAGGGCAGTGCTAGGGGGACGTACCAGGTTGCTGATGTTGTCGTGCTCTATGGCCCCAAAAGTTTTGCAAGCTGCAGCTCGGAGGAGGCACGAATGCAGGAAGGGGTCTATGCACATCTCCAGGTTGCTGTCAGGAGAGAGGAGCCTGTGTGACACTGAGCTGTGCAGGGCAGGGGTGGCACTGGGCTTGGCAGGAAAGAGCCAGGAAACCTGGGCCTGAGCAGCGGGGATCCCCCTGGCCCATGGCAGAGCTAGGCCAGTCAGGCAGAGGTCCTGGTACCTGAGGCACCAGATGGCAGCTATGATGTCTGGGGTGGCATTTGCTACACCTTCCTCCCTGGAGTCATCCTCCATTAGCTCCTGCGAGACCCAAAGAGAAGGGTGAGGTTAGGGCAGCAAGGTTAGGGTCACAGCCCTGTCCCGCACGGGAGGCCACTCACCGCTCCAGGGGCAGGCACCAGGATCTGCCCACCCCATTGGGGTGTCCCACACGTTCCCTTGCCACCCACCCCTCTGGGCTGGTCCTCCCCCTCCCATGGCCACTCAAACATGTCACTCAGCCCACCTCCTTGGTCCCTGACCACGCCTTCATCTGCCCTGCAGACACTCCGTTCCCCCCTGGCCTCTACCAGGATTTCCCGTCTCTGCTGCCCCAGCCCAACGCCCAGGCCCCGGTGCATCTGCCCTTCTCTTCCCGGTCCAGCTCCATCTCTCTCCTCCACCATGGACTCAAGAAACCATTTCCCCTTTCTTCTCCTCTCCCTGCACCATCCCGTGCTACCTCCTACTCACCACGATCTTCTCTGGCACAGATGCTTTCCACCCCTGCAGCTCCACAGCCTCCGTCCCCTCTGCTGCACGGCTGCCTGCAGGCTGAGGAGCTCTTGCAGCAGGTGCTGCCCATCCCTCCTGCGCTGCATCTACCAGGAACGGTACTGGGGTAAAGGGAGGCTCTGAGCCAGGGACCTCCCCATACCCGCCAAACCCACTGTGGGACTCAGGCCTCTTGGCACCCCCAGGGTGCTGCCATGAGTCCTCTCCTGGGCAGGAACAGGGAGGAGCAGGGAAGTGTTTGTGGCGGGAGAGGACCCAGGTGGGGCTTCACAAACACACCCACCTTGAGCACTGCCTGCGGGCGAGCGTCTCCCCTTGTCAGCTCCGGGTCAGCGGGATGGGCTTCCCCAGGAAGGGAACAGAGGACTGAGGTGGTTTCCTACCTTCCCGTGGTCCTGCAGGCACTGGGTGACACTGAGCGCAGCTTCCTCCGGGGTCCCCTGATCTTTCCTCTCCTGGTCTTCCTCGTCCTGCATCTTCTCTGCGGCCAAACTGGGACTCACTGCAGGAGGAAGGAAAGTGGGGAGGTGAGTCCTTTGCCCCCAAGGGGAAGACATGTGCAGTGTGGGGGGCAGAGATAGGGCCATGCTCCCCTCGCCAGCCAAGGGCCCCGCATCTGCAGAGATCTCCCAGGCCCCTCTCCATCCCGCTTCTCCGCCCCTGCAACCTCACGTCCCCCATGGCTGAGAGCACACTGGACTGCCCCGCTGCCCTGGGAGGTCCCTGTCCCCCCCCACAAGTGACTCTGCCTCCCCCTTCACCCATCCCCACCAAGGCCACCCCACACATGGGGACCTGGATGTGGTGTGGCTCAGCCCCCTCACCTTGGCCAGGATCCCCCTGCCCAGCCCTGCGCGTGGTCTGCCTTGCCCTGGAGTGAATGGCCCCAGCGCGGCTCCACCTGTGCGGCTGGCGCTGGGCCGAGGGGTTCAGAGACCCGAGGGAGCCCTGCAAGTCTGCAGAGGAAGAGCTGCAGCTCAGGCTGGGGCTGCTGGAGGACAGGCTCAGCTCCTGCCCCAGGGAGTCTGGGCCCTACTCCGCTCCTCTGCAGGGGCCTGCTTCCTGCCGGGGGGCTGCAGGGCCGGGCTCCAGGCTGCTCCGTGCCCTGGGCGGGAGGCTGCATGGCTCTTGTGCCCGGCGCTCCTCTCCTCTGGGCTCCCTCCTGCCCAAGAGCACCCAGGGCCACCTCCACTTGCACCTGGAGGTGGTGGGCTGCTGCAAATACTCTTCTTTGGTGCTGGGATGTTTTTTACACCAGCACATGGGGCACAGCCACGTCCTTGCCTTGATGGGCCCCTCCTCTTCATGGCCAAGGGGGCCCAGATGTTCCTGCCCAGGCCCCCTGCTGTGATCTGCTGGCACGAAGCCCACCTTGGCGGTCCTCTTGCTCAGCACCCACCTCAGCCTGGCCATCCTGGCACCAAACAGGAGCAGTCATCAGCTGGGCTTTAAGGCACCCCTGTACACTCATCTGCCCCCGAACCTCCTGGTCTCCAGGACACAGGCCAATGTCCCTGAGGATGCCCCCATGCTGCCAGCCTCCTGATCACTCAGGGATCATGGGCAGGGAAAGCCCTGGGCTCAGGGGGAATGACTGGCAGGCAGATGGTTTGGACACATCTCCCTGCTCTGGCCCCTACCTCTGGCTCCACATGACTGGCTCGGGGTTGAAGCCCTTGGGAGTCCAGGCAGCTCCTGGGATAAAACCTGGGGCTGGGACTGGGACGTGGCAGGCAGACGAGGACAGGGACCCCTTCCCTGGGACCTGTGGGTGCCCATCAGCGCCATGGCTTTGGGCTTCCTCCCCACTCTGGCCAGATAGTGCTGGCTGAGCTGGGACGGCTAGGAGCTCCTGTACCTGGGGGTGTTTCCAAGCCTGTGGAGTGGGTGTGAGAGCATCAAGGCCACAGTCACCACCTTGGAGCGGGGCGGAGTTTCCTCCTCTTTCTGCAGTCCCCTGCACGGACATGGGACACCCCCATAGCACTGCTGGCCCCTCACCTGCCCGGGGGATGGAGCGCTGCTGGGCGGGTGCTCAGAGGCCCTCAGGACGCCGCACACTTCTCCTCTGGCTCCGGTTCTGAGGCTGCCTGCCTCGTCTCTAGGGAAGGTCCCTTGCTTCTGGGATCCACAGTCGCTGCCTTCACAAGGCAATGACGCCTGCCCCTGCAAGAGACTAGAGCATCCTCTTTGAAGCTATCTCTTTGTATACTCTCTTTCCCTGTAACAACTCTGCATCTCTCTTCCCTCCCACTTCTTTCCCCCTCTTTGTCCACTCCAGGAGTCCTGTCCCCACCCACACCTTCCCTTCAGGCCCTTTTCTGCTATTAAAGGAAACTCTGACCGCCCTCCGGCACATTTTTTCCACCTCAGGACTGCTCTTGCCTTCTCCCTGGACCTTGTCTCCATGCCTTTCATGATCCAGGGCAGCCAACTGCCCTGCTCTGCACCAACAAAAATCGTGCCTCTAGAGATAATGTAAGAGGGACCAGTGTTTTAATCCACACTGTCTGCAATGCACTCCAGCCATCCTGGCACGGATGGCAACCTGGGCCTGGGCCTGGTTTTGAAGCCCTGCGACACCTGTGCAGGAAAAGCTGGCCTTTAACACACAATGTTAAAGCACAAACATTTCTTATCACGGCCTGGGCAGGGGGTGGCCTCCAGAGCCTGCCCAGCTCCTGCCTCCTACACACAGAGCTGGCAGGGAGCATTACTCAGCCCCTCGCTCCCAAGGCAGGTCTTGTCAGCTCCGTCTCCATTCTGCACTTCTTTCCGAATGCAGCCACAAGCTTGGAGGCAGAAGAGCTCCTCACTCCCCTCCCAGAACTACTGCTGCTGCAGCCTCCAGGAAGGACCTCATCCTTTCCTGCTCACTCCTGAGTGAGACAGCAAAGAGTGAAATCCTCCCTGACCCTGGTTCTCCCACCGCTCTCCACACAGTGCACGTCAATCACTACAAGAAAGAAGATGGCAAGTTGAAATTGCACAAAATACTTGTGCCCCTGGACTGTGATTTCAACAACAAAACGAATCCTCAGGTGTTAGAAGCGATCCAGGTTTGTGCTTCAATCCTGTGCTGCTTGAAAAGAGGTGAAACCCCATGTCCAGGTGCCTTTGGTGCAGCCACTCAGCTGGGCATGGCTCCGTTTCCTAGCTCCAGGATTTACACAGGAACAAACCACCCCCGAGAGAAAGGCACTGGCCAGGTGCTCACACCTGGCTCGTCATGACCTGCAGGATCGGGCACCACTGCCCTGCCCGGTCCCTGTGCTGGTGGGGCTAGGGCAAATGCCACCCTGTTGGGTCGCATCCCCGGGGACACCTCGTCCTGGGGTAGGAGGGCGCTGTCCCCGTGGCTCTTTCACATCTGGCTCTAACAGCCCCTGGGGCAAAAGGCCTTGTCTCGACACCCACGTTGCCGTCAGGCAGGGGCATCAGGGGGGCAGTGCTCTCCGCAGCCAACTCACCCGTCTCTGCAGCCCCCGGGCACCCAGAAACACCGCCCCAGCCTCTGCTGCAACTGCCTGAATCCTGTGGCACTGCAATGATATGAACGCTGCCAGGGCAATGCCCGGGGACCAGCTCCATTGCCCCCCGCACCCAGTGCCGCAGCCCTACAAATGTCACCCCAAGTCCTTCCCACCACAATGTCCCACCCCGTGGCCAAGAGCCCCTCCCAGCCCAGCCCCCATGTGGGCTGCCCCGAGGGCCATCCCATTTACTATGATCACTGACTGCTCTACAAGCCTGTGCCCTAGACATAGTGCCGAGAGTCCTACCACACAAACCAGAAAGGCAGCTCCATCCCTGCCCTTCCTGAACCCTCATCCTAACCCAAAACGGAGCTGGAACAGCCCAAAGCCATACCGCAGGAAGGGATCACAAGCAGCCTGACCACAGGTGCTACGCTGAAGTGCCTAAAAACACAGAGTCCTAAACTGAATCAGGAGATTGGTAGCAGCCTCAATCCACGCTGGAGGAAGAGGAACCAGCAAACCCTCATGCCTGCTCCACCTCTAGGAGACCTCCCACCCACAGCCCTGGATGGGTGGTCCCTGTGCCCATGCCACTTACTATGAACATGGACTGCCCTAAACATGGCCCTGAGAGCCCCGCCGCCCCAGCTGGACAGACGGCTCTAGTCCTGGCCTGTGCTCTCATGCAACCCATAGCCCTAGCTCAGGCTGCTCAAATCCTAAGTGTTACCACTGGGTAGACATTAAAAATGTTGGAGAAGCAGGGCCGGTCAGCTACTCACTAAGTGACATGCTGGGGTCACAGAGAGAGGCTAACGAAGCAAGTCTTTTGGTATCTGAGAGCCCGATCTCTTGCTATGGTGAGTCTTGTGTCAGACCCTCAAGTGTTCACCTTGCACCCTCAGACCTGTCCCAGCCCCTGTGTCAGATACAGCCATCTCTCCTGGACTCCTCTGCCTCTGCACGCAATCCCAGGGGATCCTGCTCATCAGTTCCCTCAGCCAGTCCAAGTCCACTTGTCTCATGTCCAGGTCCGTGCTCTGCTGCTTTCTTCCTTTCCTGTCCTCATGATCCTCAACACTGTCATCTCGTGCTCAGTGCTGCCCAACTTGCTACATCCCTTCCTGCCTTCATCACCTATTCTTCCCAGTTTGTGAGCAGCAGGTCAGAGCAGCATGTCCCCGAGTCGGCTGCTCCAGCACGTGCACCATAAAGCTGTCCCCAGCACTCTCCAAAACCTTTCTGGATGATCTGTGCATGGCTGTATTGCCCTCCCAGCACATCACGGTGGTTGAGGTCCCCATAATAGCCAGGGCCTGTGATCAAGAAACTTGCGCTACCTGTTTGAAGAAAGCCTCATCCACACCAACTTCCTGATCTGGTGGCCTATAGCATACACCCACTACAACATCCCTGGTTAGCTAACTTGTCCGCCAGCATGCTCTTCCCTCTATGCATCAGATGGATCCCATCTCTTCTTATTTCAACAACATCCCGTGGCTGAAGAAGCCAAAGCATCTGTGCATCCACCTGGTGATCTGCAGCATGCATCTGCTCCTGCCCAGGCCCTTCCTCTTGAGTGCTAGGATTGAAGGCAACAGCACCTGAGGCCCTGTCCCCTTCAGCCTTGCACCCAGTTCCCACAAGCCACTTTTGATCCTCTCAGGCAGCATCACTGGTGCTGGCAGGGATGAGCAGCATGAGGGGCAGGTAGGGGCAGCGTGGAGTTGTGGATGAGCATGATTGAGTCAGAGCCCAGAGGCAAAAGCAGAGCAGCAAGGAAGTTAATGGGCAATATGAAGCAATCACTCTCACCTTTGCCAGGAGAAAGAGGCTGAGGCCTGGCTCTTGCTCTGCCTCATACGGGCTGCTGAGGCTGGGGCAGGTGACCCGAACCACCGCTCAGGCTACTCTTGCAGAAGACCCCGTGCAGCCTGCACATAGCAACTGCCTTGGAAGCGCCAAACCCCACCGCAAGGCCCAGCTGCCCGAGCCATTGGTGCCAAAACACCTCCCACATCAACTCTATGATGGGACCCCACACATTGCCCTATGGTGCAGCCCCTGTGGCAGCAGCAGCAGGCAGGGGGTCAGGGCTCAGCACCTGGGAAGCTCAACTCTGGACACTGCTGGAGCGGTGAGGACACAGGAATTCCTGCTGTTTTGCTCCATGTTGCACCTGGAGCTTCGTGCGCACACACACACCTTGGCACATGCACAACTCTAGCACACACACATCTACCATACACCCCATACTGCAAACACACACACCCTACCATACACGGCTCTATAAGACATGCTCGCAACCTGCCATATACACCCTACCAGCCACAAAGCGGTCTGGACAGCACTGTGTGGGCCAAGGACACAGCTTGCTCCTCCTCTCTGCTCCACACTGCACGCCTGCAGCTCCTGCACACACACACACACACACACACACACACACACACACACACACACCCCCCTAACAGATCCACCCCCACTATACACTCCCTCAACCACAGACACACACAATATAATAGAGAAAGACTGTGTTTTGCAGGATGAGCGAGACTTTCTACACATAATACACAAACGGCAAAGTTTTTTAATAGTAAAATGAAATGTGTTATCAGTGCTTGACTTCCAGTGCATGATTTGGCTTTCTTCTTCTAAAATGGCAATGACCCCTCTCAAAAGGAGTATTTGGGGGGCAAGAGGAGGGACTTTTGGTGGCAAAGGACAGGGGTCAGTGCTTAGTGCTTCTGGTCCCAGCATGGGAAGCAGGGGACGAGGCACCTGGCAAGGGGTAGGGCTCAGCTCACCTGCACTACTTAACTGGTCTCCACCCAAAATAATTGCCCACCCCGATGTAATCCTGGATCAAATGCTCCAGTAGCAAGACTGGAGAAAATGGAGTAAAACAGATTTCCCCCCTGTACCTGAGGAAAACATGGATTTCTCATTTTAATGGAGAAACCCATGGATCTTGCATGTTTGCAAAGAGCTCTCTGCAGGCTGACAGAGTTCAGGCCTGCAAGAGGGTTGTGGTGGGGGGGACCAGGAGGGTGGTCAGGCAGAGGGACTAAGTGCATATACATGCACATGGCTCAGGCAGCCTGAAGAGCAGCTTTGCAGGTAAATTGAGGGGCAGGGATTGAAGCCCCTCTAGAAAGGGAGGCAGGGAGCTGGGCAGGGCTGGGGTGGGGGCTGCTGCCCAGCCGAGCAGTGCGTGGGGCTCGGGGGCCACAATGCACAGCCTCAAGGCCCTGGTGGGGAGTGGGATAGGACCACATGTAGCTCTTCCAGGGGGTGGGGGCTGTAGCCAGCTCCCTGCCACTGTGTGCAGTCCTGGGGGCAGGGGACCCATGCCCCCGAGTGAGATCTGTGCGTGGGTTGGGGGCAGGGATGCTGCCGGCTGCCTGCTGCAGGTTCAGGCTCCTTTCCTGCTGCCGTCTCCTGGGGCCTTTGCAGCCCAGCGGGTGCAACCTGGCCCTGCAGGGCAGAGCAAGACTGCATGGGGAAGCTCCTTGTCACTGCAAGCTCCACACTGCTCTGGCAACATGCTCCCTGCCTGCACGGTTGCAACCAGTGGCACAACCCAACGCTGCCACCCCTGCTGCAGCCGTGTGGGCAGGGGACATGTCACCAGGGCAGTTCAGAGCTCCCAGAAGCAAAGATCTTTCCTGCACAGCCCTGCTTTGTCCTGCAGCACCAGGTCACACCAATCAGACTGTGCAGGCCCCAGGGGAGGGCAGCAGGGCAGGAGCCCAGGCCCACAACCCACTGCGCACCCACCCCCGCTTCATACACAGATCTGAGAGTTGTGGGTCCCTCTTGTCCTCCAAGAACATGCTCAGTAGCTGACTTCGCCCCTACCCGAGCCCCGAGCAGGTAGGCAGCAGTTGTGGGGGGAGCCAGGCTCTGCTTTACTGCAGCACTGCCTCCTGCAGCTTCCACACTGCCTGCAGTGGCTTGCTTGAGTGAGGATTAACCCACACAGCTGCCTCAATGACCAGATAGCAAACTTTGATAAAATGACATGCCTGGTTCAGCAACAAACTATCAAATCACACGTGGACACTCCCAGTGACTTGTGATGATGACACACTCCTGAGATGTTGGAGCTATTGTGAAGTTGAAGCCAGGGCTTGGTCTCTCATCAAGTCACAGGGATGTGCCACTCTGGCATTTGTGCCAGATGTGAGGATGACACCAGGAGCACACGTGGACTCCTGCGGACTCTGCCCGGGCCTTGGAGCGTGGATTCAGAAACATGCATCTTGGGAAGCGGCCTGTATGGATGGAGCCGCCGATACAAAGGAGATGGGTGGGACCTGCTGGGAGGGGGATGCAGCTGCCAGGTTGGACTCATGGAGTCGCGTTGGCTCCCCGGGGCTGGGAGACAGAAATGTGAACCCCAGGCCCCAGGTGCTGGTCATTTTTGTGAAGAATTTGCCTCCTCCTCTGCCAGCCTGCCCCCACCATCACCTTCTTTAGCCCATGCAAAACACTTCTGCCTTAATTCCCAAAGCAAACAAGTGCACTTCATGGTGGGGTGAAACAGCCCCACAGGTACTGTGGCTTAGTTGGTTAAAGCACTCATCTTGTAAATAGGGGATCCTAGGTTCAAGTCCCAGCAGTACCTGCATCTTTATACCTTACTGCAAGTTAGCAGTTTCCTACTATTGGAACAATAGTCTTCCTAGCATCAATAGGTAGCTTTCTGGCTCCTTTTCCACCTTGTGGGACTTTGGTAGACCCTTCACTTTGCTACAGCATCTAAACCTCCAAAAGCCACCCAAATTAAAGCACCTGGAATGTGTCATATATCAGTGTCCCCACACTTCAATACATCAACCAAGCTTTAGTTAAAATGCCCCTGCCACCATTTTGAAGCACAGGGATACTGCTGTAATCACAGCGCATGTGAGCAGCCTCCTGGCTCATGTAGTCACCAGCAGGTACTAGATTTAATGCTCATTAGAGCACCCTGGCTGAGACTCCCTCCAAACATGGGGCAAGGACAGCTTCTCTGCCACCCCTGCCTGGCTGTAGCTCCCTGGGGCTAGCTTCTGCCTGCTTCCAGCTCTTGGGGTTTCCTTGGTGGGCCTGTCTGGGCAGCAGCAGTGCAGCAGCAGTGCAGCATAGGCCAGGCTGGAGCAAGGAGGCTCTGCTACTTGCTCCCTGGCCCCTGGGTATTGTGACCCTGTGATATGGGTACATTCTGGCTCCAGCATGAAAGCCAGCCTCTGGCCTTGCTCTGCAGACCTCATGGGGCATCTGCCTGAAGTCCCTGGCAGAGGAACCCCGTGGACATGGCAGCTTCCCTGTCCCTGAGATGCTCAGTCCTCGGACCCAACTGGGCAGCAGAAGAAACCGCAGATCTTCTGGCGATTTGGGACAATGCCAAGGTACAGCAACAGTTCTGCCAGGGCAGGTGGGCCAATGCTCTTATCTTGGAGGACACGGCAGCCTGTGGCAGAAAGCCACCTTTGTTTCTCTCCCAAAAACCATGCTCTGTGGCAAATTTGATAACGATGGGCCCAGCAGACACACATCCTTACCCCATCTCGTTAGGTAACCTGAGCTGGATACATTCCTGAGGAAGGGGGGGAAACCTGATCCCTCTGCCTACCTGACTAATACCACACCAGGGCAAGGGGCATCCTTCTTGGTGGGCCAGAGTCTGCCCAGCAACCAGCAATGTATTTCAAATTGGTTGGCCGACAGCCAACAGGTGCTGGCCTCCATTGAACCAGGTAAACGAGGTCACAAAGGATATATAAATAAGGACTGCCCAGGAGGAGAGGCCAGAAGCCATGAGGGATATTCAGGAACAAAGAAGAGCTGTACCATCTGAAACTTGCCCTCTCAAAACTCATGATCAGCTGCCCACCTCTAAGGAGAGACAGTAAAGGTAGGAAAAGCCCCACATTTCTCTCACTGCTCTCTGAAAAAGTATAACTTGGTATTTTCCCTAAACATTTCCCTTACCTTAGCAGATGTTTTGGGGGGGGGGGAAAAAATCAGCCAGGCTCCCTCTAAGCCAATCAAAACACACACCGAGTAGCAAATAATTGGTTTTCCGAGCTCATCTCTCCTATGCCATTGGCAGGCCCTGAGTGGAAAGAGGGGATTAGCCATTGTAACAGGGGGCTACCTCGGGGCTGCCTTCTCCTCGGCCTGCCCACCTGTTCTTGGGCCAACTGACTGCCTACTTACCTGCCACATCTTTGATGTTAATTAATTAATTAGCAGGAGGTTGCCCTTGTACAACCCCCTCTGCTAGGGGGCGCTATCTGCAGCTCCTTTCCTCCCCAATACTGCAGTCCAAGCCTTGCAGATGTCAACTCGGTCTTCCCCATCTCAGCCCCTTCCTGTTCTCTCTGGGCCTTCGAGTGTTGCTAACGCCCTCTCCTGGGGCTCCCCATGCCCAGCTTGGGACTCCTACTAATGCTGCCCCCTTTCTGGGCTCACAATGCCCAGACTAGGGCCCTCCAATATTATCACCCCCTTTCTGGGGCTTGCCACACCCACACTGGGGCTCCTCAATGGTGCCCAACTTAAGCCTCTCAATAAGATGGTCCCCTCTGGGGCTCGCTGTGCCCCCACAGGGCTTCCTAATCCTTGCCCTTCTTGGGCCCCTTAAAATGTTGCCCTGTCTGGGACTGGCTGTGCCCAACTTGGGCTTCCAAATAGATGCAGCCCCCTATCAGGGACTCCCAGTGCCTGGACTTGGGCTTCTCAATAAAATGGCCCCCTTCCTAGGGCACTCCATGCCCACACTTGGGCTTCCCAATGTGGCCCCCTTCCTGGGGCTCACTGTGTTCACCTGGAGCTTCTCAGTCATGCAACCCCCCCTTCTGGGGTGCATCATGCTCACACTGGGGCTCTTCAACCACCCCTCTCTGGGGCTGGGGTCCAAACACCCTGCAAACTGCACCTCCCACTGGCACCAGGATCCCTATGCTACTGTGGGTCTCCTATGAGGCCTCCTCCAAGCCCTAATAGCCTCACCCAAACCACTGGCATTATACCCAACAACACCAATGCAAAACACAAGCCCCTAGGCTGTAACACACACTAGAGCCACCTGCCTATAACTTAACATCACCACTCAAGCCTCCAGAGCTGCCACAAGCTGTACTTGCAATTCTCACATCATAATTCCAGGAGCTCCTGCTCCTGCTCCTGCTCCTGCTCCTGCTCCTGCTCCTGCTCCTGCTCCTGCTCCTGCTCCTGCTCCTGCTCCTGCTCCTGCTCCTGC
>JAGPOW010001167.1:20462765-20482607 GCA_030014935.1 Caiman crocodilus | reverse complement strand
GGGTCACTGCAAGCTAGGCCACAAGGGCCTCCCTGCTCACAGTCCTCACCAGCAGCCTCTAGCTTAAAAAGCCAGCACAAAATCCCTCCCCACATATCTCCTGCCCCGTGGATTCAAGGCACTGGTTTCTGCCCTGTCTGTACAACCCAACCCCTCTATTTATGCCACCGCAATTCTTCCGCCATCTCTCCCTGTCGCCTTGCTAGCTGCAAGACAATGACTCATGATTTGCATAACACGATGGGTGAGGATGATGTCATTGCACATTAACCCTCTCCTCTCCAGCATTCCTCCAGCCCTGCTGTTTCAGCAGCAGCCAGTCTTAGTGCAGTGGTTTGCCAGGACCCGTTTGGAAACATTGATGACCAGTCCCAAGCCACAGACCCCTGGCCCTGCTGGTGCCCCTCACTCCCAACCTGCAGCCCCCTGCCCCCACCGCTCTGCTAGAGGGGGTCCTCAGCTGCTCCCCCACCCCCTTCAGGCCAGAGTGCTGTGGCTGCAGCAGTTCCAGCTCCTGCAGCAGACAGTGGAGTGAGTCTAGCCCGGCAGGGGCTGGAGGGAGGAGAAGGGGAGACCTGTGGCACCCCCCCTGCCCTGGTCATGGCCCTACCTGCCCCACAAGCAGCATCTCCTGGGCACCCTGCCCCTGTTTATACGGACCTCACTGCCCTGCCACCTTTCCCCAGTACCGGCATCTGCCCTCCTCTTGCACCTCCTACACACGGACACGGACAGTCCCCAAGCCCTGGACCTCCAACCCCCACTCCCCATACACTTACTGCATCCAACTGCTGGGGCTGCTTCCACAACCCTGCCTGGCTGCACGCCGGCTACCTGTGTGCGCGTGCATAGATGGACATGCACCCACTGCCTCCATTCGCCCTAAGCAGCGCCTTGCAGGCTGGAAGGCTGCCTGCCTGCAAGGGGAAACCCATGCTTTCCCAGGTTTTTCTGGGACTTGCTTTCAACCCTTTGAAATATTCTTGCGACCTACTTTTGGGTCAGGACCCACTGGTTGAGAAGCACCGCTCTAAAAGAGCACGTTCAGTTGCAGCTCCAAAGCCACAGTTTAAGTTTACCGCTCCAAGTAAAGGTTTAACTGTCTGACTCGAGCTGTGAGTCATAAATAACTGATAGTAGTTTATAACTGTAAGCGAAAGGCTGGCATACCTGCCCTCGGGGAAACACTAGAAAAGATGGGAGAACTCCCCCATAGTATAGCACAGGCTCTTCTGCTGTGCAGTCTGGTCCTTTTGAGCACAGTAAGTTTGTCTATGGATCAGCTTCTGATGACACTGAAGGCTCCCAGATGTTCCAGCAGTAAAATCTTTTTTATGACTGCTGGTCAGGACTCTGCAAGATTTGCAGAGGGTGACTCAGTACTAATAAATACACAGTAGAAATACACAATACAAAATGAGGGGACTTAGCCAAACAGCTGCTTTCATCATATTACACAGAGCATTTTTGCTCGTTTCCCTGCTTCCGTGAAGCCAGCTGCTATAGTTGCTGTAAGGGAGGTCAGGGACAGGGAAAGGAAAGTGTCTGCAAGAGGGTGTTTCCTTTTAAGACTTAAAAATGTCCAAGAGCATTTCAAGGTAAAAACACTGGACTCCGTATCAGAATAATGAACCCTGATCTTCCAGGGTGTGATTGCAAACTAACCTGATAATACGCTAGGCATTTGAACTTTTTTATGTTGCAAATGAAGTCAGACACGCCAAGTTCTATATGAACGAGCACCCTCTTTATAAACAGCTTATCCTTTACAGGATGAGCTACGTATTTCTTTCAGAAGTCCTGGACAGGGGCTTATTAGGGTGCTTTTATGGACACTGAAAGTAATGCTCCCTGTTTTCCAAAAGGCCCAGCCATTTATCAACTAGCAGAAATTGGTCAGTTCGGTTTAAAACAATGTACTTCAGTGCCTCTGAGGAGTGAGACCAAAACATTCATCATAGGACCTGCCAAGTGCGTCTGATCCTTACAGGCTGGAAACAGCCAGCTTCTCAAACAGCATCCCAAGCACCTGGCCAGAAAGAGCATTCTGTACCCCCCAATGTATCATTGCTGGATAATGATTAAAGCTAGAATGGGTATATCTAAAAAAGTCTCCAGCCTTGTCTGCAGAAATACTCTTCAGGGCAGGGATTCCTGCTCTGTTTGGAGAATTCCCAACACGTGGTGTACGCAGCTGCTTTGTGCCATGCTTGGCGCAAAGTCCTTGGGAGCTGCCTGTGGGTAGCGATTTTAACAACGAGGCCTGCAGCCCATTAGACACATACACCACTTGTTATCTTGTGTCTCTAATTAGAGAATTACCCCGGTACCCTTGAGCATTCAGTTGCTTCCCAGAGCGCACAGGCCTGGATTTGAGTCCCATGACTTAGATACTCATGTGAATTTTGTGCCTTTAATTCCTCTGCTCAGTCCTGATCATTTATAAGGATCCGTCTCAATTCCACAGTTGACTTTGTGGGGGATGGACTGAAATGGAGTCTGTTGAAAAATGGCCTCTCTTGACACTTCATTTCTTCTGCATATCTATAAACTGCATTCAGACCTTGAAATTAGGATGCACTTCAGCTTTGGGAAGATAACTTATTTTTAAAAGAAAAGATACTGACTGCGTTCCTTCTTGCTCAGGTCTGTACGCATACACAGAGCCTCTTACGTTAGGGTTTTCCTTATGCTTTCTGAATCACGTATCGATTCAAGGTTAGGGGTTTGGAGCCTTCAGTTGATCTCAGCAAGGTTTTAGCGATGTCATTTCAGCCCATAGAAACAGTGACTTCTGGCCAGGTAACCTAATTGACTTTATGCAAAATATGGGGGGTGGAAAGATCTCAGTGATGTGGCAGACACCTGCCGTATGTACACAGCTTTATTGCTCTGCAGCGAGGGTGTTGGCAGGGGAGGAGCAGTGACCTGACTTGGGCATACCTGGACTTCTTGGATCTCACAGTGCATTTTGTAATCCCACTTCCTGGTATCATTTAAAGTCCCTCCAGTATAGGGCTAGATCCTCAGCCCATCTATCGCTTGGCCATGAAATGACTCTCTCCTCCCTTTGCTCTGCTAATCTGACTCCCCGAGATGCTAATTAACAAGAGGTGAGATTCACTCCTCTGGGACCAGCACAAGCAGGGAGTAATTCGATTCACATCAGATGTGGAGTAATTGTTTTACTGAGGGCGGTGTTACTGCCAGGCTCTTTTAAAACAGGGGAAGAAGCGGAGCGCTCGCTTGTTAACCTCTGTGTATGTTGGAGACAGTGTCATTCAGCTTTATTAGAAGAGTCAAGGTTTCTAAGTCTCTTCCACCTTTAACTGTTCTCCAACCCTGTTGGTTGCAGGTTATTTGCCAAACAGCATTCATGCGGTGGAAGCAATGTTGGCTGCTGCAAGTATTGGTGCCATTTGGAGTTCAACTTCACCTGACTTTGGAATAAATGTAAGTAGAATTGCCCATCCCAGAGACATTTCAATCATGAACCTGCCTGGTGTGGAAGGGAAGGGCATTGGATGCATTTTATAATCCCAATTCTTTTTTCCTTTTGTTAGCAGGGAGGTAGTTAGTCCTCTTAGTCTGAAGTCAGAGTAGATTTGCACTATAAAGACTAATTAAATCAGAGGTGTGTACCATCAGCTTTTGTAAGCAGGGGGCTTTTGTAAACAGATACATCTGATGAAGTAAGCTGCCTGCTTACGAAAACTTATGCTATCCATTTCTGATTTGGTTAGTTTATAAGGTGCAAACCTACGCTGCCGTCCGCCTTTCCTTCTATTGCCATCTTGTGGCAAAATTTAGAAGACTCCTGGCTGCAGGCAGGTTTATGATTTTTTTTTTTTTCCCAATGTTGCCAAGCGATTTGGAAGGACAGTTTCCATTAATTTTAATGAGAATGAGGTGTCCAAAACCTGAAGCTGGTTCTGTTCAATTCCAAATCAAGGCCAGGTGGGTAACGTTAAACACTTGTTGCCACCAGCTGATTCTTCCGATATTAAATCAATTGGATCACGGTTTGCTTCCTACTGCGGAGGTATAGAAAAAAGTACATCGCAACAGATGAAAAATGGCACACCTCTTGAGAGGCCAGGGATTGAATTAGGCAAGGGGAGCAATGGTTGCCTTGGTGTAAAGGTGGCCTCTAGGGCATGGTTGAAGCATAAGAAACATTGCAGTATGCGTGAGGGATTCCTTCCTGACCTCTGTTGGCAATCTGTGTCTGTCGTGGAGCAAAGAAACTGTAGGTCTAACTCTCGTTTGGATTATTCGGAGCTATTAGCCTGGAATAATTTTAGTCACACCCAAGGTTTAACAGGCTTTTTACCATAAGAAAAAATATCTAGTCTCTCCCTTCCCTCCTTTCCTCCCCTCAATCCTTCTGGTAAGATGCTGGATGGGGCTAAGATCTGTCAACCTTTCTTCAGTGTAAAGGAACATCAGCCCCTGTAATAGGATAATGTGGGAATTCTGCATGGGAGTGTCTCTGTGGATAAGAGCTGCTTCTCTTCCAGACCGCTGACATTTGCGCGATAATGCCAGGCGCTCTGCAGTTAAAATAGCGGGGATTCATCTTCAGGAAGATGAAGCTTTAGATGATCAAGCCTCACTGAGTTACCGCAGACACATTTTTGGTTGCATCTCCCTGTTGCTTCACTGTCATAAGATCCTGAAGGTTATGCGAAATCTCCAAACGGCATTCTTCTACATGGATTAAACATTCGGGGCTTGAATAGCTCCTGTGTGTTTGGGCAAATGAAGGTGCTGCCTACAAAACATAAGAGGGCTCCACCTAGATAACCGAGGGCTCTCTGGCAGCTTTGGATATAACTTCTCTATTTAGGAAGCACCTGGCATGTCATAATTAGTGCCAGATACAAATTGCTAAAGCACATAATACTGGAGTACAAAATCCTCCTTCATTTCTTTCTTACAGGCATTCGGATTTGTAAGCGTTTCAAAGCATCTCGCTTGCTATGTATTTATATTGTGCAAAGCACAGGGAGGTCAAAGCGGTTTGAAACAACGTTTAGCTGATGTTTTATAATAAGAAGAGTCTTTGTAGTTGGCTGAAAGTAGAGCCCTGTTGTATTGCCGAGTGAGCACTGGAGGGCAGCATGGTGCTGTTCTCCTACACACGAGACTACATTATTGACACAACCTTAATGATACCTGGGGGGAAAGACGTTACACCTTGTAATGACCAATCTGCTCTACAAATGTTTTTTGCTGGGTCAGAAAATGACAGTACAGGACGTTCTCTTTGCAGTGTGATTTGATTTTTCATTTGGGGCAAGATTGTTCATTTTACTCCTATTACAGAGTACAAATATGTTTCTCCCCGCACCGATGTGCTGTTATTTTCGCTACCCAAGCTCATTCAATTTTTGTGATAGCTTTTTAACCAAGCTTAGCTTCAGAGTGGGGGTGCCATCAATATCATTTACACTCCTTTATTTAGAGGCTGGCTGGCCTGAATTCAGGGCCACATTAGAAAGCTCTCAGTGGACTTGAGAGAGACCCCTGATATATCAGCTTCCAGCCTGATGGACAGGTCATCTTCTTTTATGTGCTGGTATAACTCCTGTTAACATAAATGCAGATTCCATGTGTGGGTTGGGGGGTGCTGAGTGTCTTATAGGGTTTAACACGCTTCTGTTTTGTATCCTATCCAAATGGAAGTGGTTGCTTTGCAAAGTTTAGGATTTCTCTTGCACTGCTTGGAACAGCCTCTTGTATGCTGTGGATTTTAAGTCTTTTGTGCAAGCCTGGAAGAAATTGGTTGCCAAAGGTAAATGGAAGAGGGAACGTGGTGGATCCTTGTTATGGTGAACCCTGGTGCTGGGAGCCCTTTCCCCTCGTCTCTGGGTCTCCTATGCCCAAAGGGTACAACTGCAGGAAGAAGGGTCCGCTATTGCCCAAGTGTAAGCAGCTGTTTGAAATGCAAGCTTTAGGGTCAGGTTCTGCACTTGAGAATGGGGTGGATGGACCCTTGCAAGGAGCATGTTTGTAATCAAGGGGATTGTACATCTGGATCTAAGAGAATACAGCACAACCTGAGCTTTGAAGAGATCTGATACATACTGAGCCATTTTGTTGGATCCAAGAGCCAGCGTTACAACTGAGGTGACCTCCATCAGTTTGTAGTCTGATCACTCAGAGATTGCCCTATGGATCTCACCTTGTCACTGCTAATGAATCCAGCCTGGGGTGGTGGCAGTCCCCATTAAAGAGTGCCAGGATCAAAGTTGTCTCTCCTTCTTGGATGCAAAATTCTTCTCTTCCTTTTCCCCATCTCTTTCCCCCACAGAATAGGGACATCCTTGCTAGTTTGCCAGCTAGTTTTTGGAGCTTGAAAGTGGTTTCAGTATGGCCTTCAGCTTTCAAGCACAACAGCCTTTGAAGCATGTGCGCCCCTCACTTTGACATTTGGGCAGTTCCTGGAAAATGCTGCAAGCAAATCAATGAGACGACAGACTTGTTGGAGGCAGGTGGAAATATGACGTGCTCCCTTTAGAGGCTAATTTTAACGTTGTAATTAAATCACCATGCTAGAGTCTGGGACTTTTGTGACAGCTGATATTGTAGATACTGGTTTCCTGAAAAATCTGTTCCCTGTCACTGGAATGGACTCTAGGGATTTCTCGACTAATTAATACATTTAGATTTCAGACTTCGACACTACTGTTTCCTTTTCCCTTCCTTGCTCCATCTCTGGAGAAATGCACTTCGGTGCTCTTCTGTAGTTTGCACACAGCTTCCTTGTAGCTGGTAACTTGGAGAGGTGCTGAATGACATGGAATATGAGATAGCAGAAGACTCTCTCTCCTGGGTATCAGAGAAATATGTGAAGGGAGGGAGAAATGTTTTTTGGCCAAAATTTAGGAGGAGTGAATGTTTGCAAAACTCAGGAGCCGTGTGTGACACCAACTAGGAAGAAATTCTCCCTGGATTGGAGAGCTGGTCCAGTGCCTAGTGCTCCATCCTTTACTCTTTTATATCCTGCCTTGCGGCACCCATAGGGGGTACATGGAGAAATGATACAGGGTGGCTTCACAGTCCTTCAGGAGACTCCATGCCAAGCTTGACTAGGCCAGTACGAAGAAGCTGTTTGAGAGGAAGAACTTCACGCTGCCGGGCTGTGATTTCTCATCAGTTTTATATCAGAGTGACTCCTTTAACTTCCATGGACTTGCCCCTGTTCACAGTGGCATGAGCAGAATTGGGCCCTCCTCTCCTCTGATCCTGTTGCTCAAAAATATTCTGTACACAGTCTATATAGCAAGAACACACAGGGTATAGAAGTATCTCTCTTGCCCACGCAGAGCAACTTTGCATAAAGCCTAATTGCTCTGGTTTTGCGAGGGGTGGGGGAATTCATCATTATTCTTATGGCAGTGGTACAATTGGGTTTCCACTTCAGCTGATCTGGTCCCAAAGGCTGGTTCTAGTGAGGAGCTTTTTAAGCTGTATTATTACTTATTTAGTGAACTCAATTGCTTGCTGTGATACCACATTTATTGAGTGTGCATAAAAGGAATAATGGATTTATTCTTTCTGGGCAAATGACTTAAGGAAATTGCTCTCTGCGCAGTATATGCGAAGCCTGCAGGAATTCCCAGCAAACTAGCTGTTGCATCTCAATTGGACTGTCATGCAGAAGGCGAGGCTGGAGGCTGGAGAGGATGGGTAGTGAGGCAGAACAAACACTCCAGCGAGTTTGGTGGCTTCACAAAGTGTTTTGGGAAATTCTCTTCTGTTGTGGGTGACTGTCAATTTTGTGATGCTGGGCAGATTTTGCAATGCTAATGCTTCAAATAACCTAGCCAGAGAGAGATGAAGATGCTCTCTGCTGAGATGTTTTATTAATAGGATTTGCTTCTTCCTGTTGAATACAAAAACCCCATCTCGGGAAGGCCACAGCATGTGGTGCACCTGAAAAATCAACACAGTGTCAGGAGGCTTTTATTGCTCAGATGTGATAATAGTTGCAATTCATTCTTGAATAGTCTCCAGTTAACTGGAGGGTAACGTCTGAGTGTTTAGTTTTTGCATGTGACCTGGTACGAGATGCCCAAAGGACTGTTTTGACTTTATTCTCTTGCAAAACCAAATCATGCCAATAAAGCTGGTGAAATTGTGTCCTTGACTTAGCAGAAGGAATATCGCTGAATTCCTGGGAAGTTTCTGCCTTTGTAAATGACATGTCTTTTAGTGATTTCCACGACGTCTTTCAGTTCTACTATACAAACAAATGTAGTATTCTGCTGAAATGGGCTCAGACTCTGGGGCTGCATTTACAGAGATATGTTGGTACAAGCTAGCACCTATTAAGGTTTACAACAGTGCCTGAATGGGTGTAGTGCATAATTTTGCTTGGCATCAAGGCAGTTAGGTGCCTCACCTATGCAGACATACAAAAAACTAGAACTCTTGGTTCCAAAATGATACTTTTTATTAGACCAACTGGAAAATGGCAGGAAAATTTCTGCAAGCTTTCGGGAATCAAGTCCCTTCGTCAGGCCCTGGGAAAAGTGTAGATGGTACAAGATGATGAAAAGTCACAATAGGTTAGAAATAAACTTCATTTTTGCAGAGAGGGAGCTGAAGATGGAAGTCTGTCCCTCTGGGTCCATGAGAGTGTCTTTGTGAGCTGTGTTGAGTAGCTCTTTGTGTTGATCAGGTACAATTCCTTCCCTGGAGATGTCTGATGGTAGGCAGGGAGGCAAAAAAAACTTCCTTGTTGTTCTGCAATGCAGTTTAAAATCTAAAATCACCTGTGCAAATGCACTTGCATGTAGGTGCTACTTGGATTTACACATCTGTGCATGTCCTACCTTTTGCAAAACTAGCTCTGAAGGTAGTAGTGTTGGTAGAGTGTCTTGGGCAATTACTGTAGTATTTAAC
The DNA here is from genome assembly GCA_030014935.1 of Caiman crocodilus. NCBI lineage: Eukaryota > Metazoa > Chordata > Crocodylia > Alligatoridae > Caiman > Caiman crocodilus. The sequence continues at coordinate 20,473,694 of JAGPOW010001167.1, read as the reverse complement.
TGGCGCAGTCAGATGCTGGGGTCAGGAAACCCCTCACCAAACCACTGTTCATCAAAATGTTGGGGGTTGGGTGGAAAGAACAGGTTCAGTCAGTGCTTTAATGTTATTCATGTATGTATCCCCTCTTATTCCTTTATTGCTTCTTTGAGACCAGGCTTTGGATTTAGCAGCCCATGGATTTCCCTCCTGCAGTGATTCATGGTGCAATTGTTTCTCTCTTTTCTCTTTTTTCCACAGGGCGTGCTGGACAGGTTCTCTCAAATTCAGCCCACGCTGATCTTCTCAGTTGAAGCTGTCATTTACAACGGCAAAGAGCATAACCACATGGAGAAACTGCAGAGTGTGGTAAAAGGTATTTCACTACATCACACGTGAACTCTCGCAGAGCTTGTTAGAAACCTCAAGGGTAAAACAAGAGGAAATAGAACCCAGATTAGGCAAAATTACTTAACCCTGAAGATCACAGCCCACTCGAGACCTAAGTACCCCACGTAAAGGGATTCCTGCAGCATTTTGGGGGCGCAGGCTTGGAGCCTGGCGTAGAGCTGGCCTCTGGTTCCTTCTGCATTTTCCTGGACTTATGCAAAGAAGGAGAAAGGAACTTGTTATGGGAAGAACATGCTATATGTGTTTATATTGGCCAGGCAGGTGAATAGATATGTTAATTTGGCCCAGATCCACTCTTGCTTATACCCAGGAAACCTGAGGCTGTCTGGGGTCGTGTGGGCTCACCTGACAGCAAAACATGGCGCGCTGGAGAGATTGTGATCCAGCACATGGCACAGTTTGGCAATGTTCCATGGAGAAGCAGATAGATGGGAGAAGAGAAAAGAAAAGATTGAACTATTTCCGTTACCCGGGGCATGACATTACACAGGCCCACCAAGCAGAAAAGGGTTTTTGTTTATAAAACTGAACTGAAATGAATAGCAATTTTCATACTTTGCTTCTCCTTCCTCCTTCCTCCCAGGACTTCCCGATTTAAAAAAAGTGGTGGTGATTCCCTACATCTCCTCAAGGGAAACGATTGATATTTCTAAAATTCCTAACAGGTAATCGCATGAAGTAAATGTCTCTGAGCAACTGTTGCCCCTGTTTAAAATAGGGATTGGATGGAACCAGAAGCCTGGCAAGACTCTTACGACTTCTGTTGCCTTAACTTCTGCCCCATGTCGTCTCGGCTCTGAACACTGATGCTGCAGGTTTCTTTCTGTCGCGGCAGCGTAAGGGTCCCGGCAGGTTCCTGAAACCTGCTTGTACAGTGCCTAGCATAAGCAGAGTTGTTCCCTCTCCCATGAGTGTTGGCACGAAGGAAGTGTGTCCATACTTCACAATATACCATGAGATGTTATCCTCTTAAATCCATGGGATAACCTTGTTAGGTTTCTGTCAACATACAAATCATGTTTTATGGCTTGATTTGTTTTTTTTGGTAGCTTTTCAGTTGACTAAACCTGCAAGAAGCTCAGAAATCTAATCTTTCATTTAGTTTTCTGTATTTAGGTCATAGCTTAGGTTCTGCTCATCCATTTCTTATGCAAATAATTTTGAATGGTTCAGCTCCTGTTCCTGTCAACACATCTGCAATGCAGACGAATTGGTAGATTCATGCTAAAGGTGTAAGTGGAAGCAGAATTTGTGCCCTTGCCTCTACTGGAGCTGTTAATGCAGATGGTTGGCAGGATCATGTTAAATTTTGATTGAAAGGAAGTCCCTGCTCTGTTTAGTCAGTTGTACCTTTTTGTTTCCTCCTGTGCCAACATTATGTTTGGGCCATTTAATTTTCAACATTGTTTGGGGAGCTATATTGCTTTAGTTTAAAGAAATGAAACCCTGATTTGTCTGTTCAGCAGAGCTGAACCTGTAGTAGAGCACCAAGGGAGTAAAAGTGTGTAGAGTCCTTTGTGGGGACAGAAATAAGCTCTTGTATTATGTGTACATTGTATTGTTGTACTTCAGCAAACTCTTGTACTGTGCCTACTTTAGGGGAAACCCCACTATTGAGATGCATGAAGTTAAATGAGCAAGGCACTGAACTGTTCTCTTTAATTACAGTGCTTCTTATCTCCCTGTTTGTATTGACACAGCGAGTAGTTCTGCAAAGAGATGGAATTAGTTTGCTTTTAAACTAATTTACCTGTAATTTCAACTTGTCAGCACTGGATTTATAACTACTCTGTGCGTCTGTCTTCCCCTCTTTCCTTTCCCCTGAAATAGGCATCGGTATCTTTTTCTCATATATCGCCTTCGCTCTGAGCAACGGTAATTGATATAAAATAGGAGCATCTAGTAAAATTACATTATCCACTTCATTTAGCTTTATACCGTAAAACAAGCTGCCTCCATTAAACAGCTTGGATTTTGCTCCCCATTGCTGTTCATTTTTTTTTTTTTTGACTGCTGGATACTACAGATAAACATAAAAAAAGCCCACCAAGCTTTTCATTTTTATAAAAGCAGTGAAATGGCAGCTATTTAGTTGGATTTATTGATCATCTTAAGGAAAATGTTTGCTCTGTGTGAAATATCCTATTAGGCAGGGTGTTTATATAAATGTGATAGTGTATATTGGGGAAAGGGAAGCAAGCTTCAAAACTGAGCAATGAATAATTTAAATGACATTTTTAGAAGCAATTTGTTTTGCTTATTTACTGTTCTGGGTTAGGTTATTTGGATCCCTCTCTCACCTGATTACAGTTCCAAACCACGCATTGAGGGCCAAATTCTTTGTCACCCCAAAAGAGCTCCAGTGACATTGAAACTGCAGCCACAGCTACCTTCACAACTGTGTCAAGGGCCCCCATTACAGCAGAGTTGTCCCCTGACACTCTCTTCTGGAGCGCGCTGTAGGTTGGGCCTTAGCCCTTTTGTCTGCATGGCACATCGGGACTCAAACTGTTAGGACCAGAGGATGAAAAGAGGACTTGGCCTTCAGACCCGCAAGCACTTGGACTCCACGTCATTCCCTGTAGACTGAGATGTTTTGAAGCTGGTGCATCTGTCATGGGTGCAGTCACTGAGTCAGGCTTCCCTTGGCTGACCTGCTCTGTTTGGGGCATTTTAATTTTTAGGTGGACTTCACACGCAGAATAGTACACTTGTTCTCCTGGGGAAACCTTTTCTGGATTGTTATGCTGGTTTGTTGACACTTAAAAAATTGCCTAAAGCTGAACCACTAAGCAATTTAAACAAAGGGCTGAGAAGGGAGAGGAATTCAATGAAGGTTGCTTCTTCTATCTTGGGGGTCTTCAGGAGGAGCCTGGACAGATATTTGGCTGGAGTGATATGACCCCGGCACCCATTCCTGCCTGGGGCAGGGGGTTGGACCTGATGATCTATTTAGGTCCCTTTTGACCCTAAGCACTGTGATACTATGATATGATAAGAGGGCTGTTGCATCTAGAGATGATCTTGTAGATCAGTGATGCTCGGCCTCTAACTTATGGCCTGAATCTGGCCTGTGGGGCTGTTGTTCAGCTCCATAGCCCTCCTGGGTCCAGGAATTTGTTGGCAGCGGAGTGGTGGCAGTTTTAATCCCAGAGCCAGAGCAGTTAACACTGCCACCATTGCAGACCCAAGGGGCATGCTGGGCTGGATGACATGGCCCCGTTTGCAGGTTGCACCGTGATTTGGCAGGTGGGGCCGGACCTGCATGCTAAGCCCCTGCTGGATCAGGCCCACGAACCAACTCGGTCCATGGGGCTGGAGGCTTGAGCACCACCATTGTACATAGTTGCATTTGAGTATCAGTTGATCTTTTTTTAATTTTCCCCCTCTTACTTTCGCAGTGTATTCCTAGAAGATTTCCTTGGTGGCGGGAAAGGAGACCAGGCTCCCCAGCTGGAGTTTGAACAGCTGCCCTTTAGTCATCCCCTCTTCATCATGTATTCATCTGGTACAACAGGAGCACCTAAATGCATGGTTCATTCTGCAGGGGTAGGTATCTCCTCCTGGAGATGCAGTCTTTGTTGATAGCCAGCCACTCTTTCTTCTTTCTTAAAAGCATATTGTGGTATGGGAGGTTGTTTAATGTCATGCAAGGTGGTGGGTTGGCTTGGGGGATTTCAGCAACTGACTATAAAAATGTTCACCTTTGGCTCAGGGTTGGGGTCTCATATAGGTCAATAAGGACTCAAAGGCATGGCTGTCTGGGCCTTGTCGTGGCACCCCGTGAAGTGTCGTGGTGCATTTCCCAGTGGACAGGTGTCCGTCCTGAAAGGAGAAGCTTGCTTGGCATGGCTGATGCCCTCACTGCCAGAGAAGCCTGTAATTGGATGAATGACCCTCAGACTTAATGACTAACTGTCAAGTATGAGGCTTGCTGGCAAAGGATGTGGAGAAGGTCATGCTACTGGGCTGGACATCTGTGACTGAAAGACTTCAAACCCCAAAGCTGCCAATCTGATCATCTGTTCTCCTTTCATTTAAAAAAAGGAAAAAAAAAAAGCAAAAAAGCAACCAGAATGTTAGGGGGTGGACAGATCTGCAATTTCAAAGTCAGGAATTTACCACTATTCAGCTGAATTTACCAGCCCCTCCTGTCTTGCTGTAAGTACAAGTTTTTATCCTGTGTCACTCAGGGGTAAGCTGCCCTGGTTCAAGTGACCAGCATTTAGCTTCACTTGCTGTGTGACAGGAGCAGACAGATGATGCCAGGACAATAGATTGGCCGAATTGTAATGGGCAGGACCTCTTTTCACCCTGTGTCAAACAGTGCGCCTGCTAATCTGTCCATAGTCTTAGTTTCCTGGTGTAAGTTTTCGTCATATGGAGGCAAAGCTTTGGAGAACACTGTCTGAAGTCAAAGATTTAAACAATTTCAGCCCAACAGGCCTCTTCTCACAATTTTTCCAAGTTTATTTGGGAAGCCTGGGCGAGACCCTTCCAGCTCTGCACAAGTTCGGCATAAATGCCAGTGTTTTCCTAGGGGGTGATTTTAGCTTGTGCTGCCTACGGGGGTCTGTATGAAAAAGGCTGATGTTTGAAACTTGACATCTGGCCTGGTTATCCTCCTCCAGGATGCTTGTGTTTAAAAAAAAAAAAGTGCCATTTGATTTAAGAAAGTACGAATATCTGGAAATGACCTGTGAACCTGTACTGTAAAACACTCCCTTCCGCATACTAGAATGTACAGTCTTCTCTCTTGCATCCCAAATGTCTCTGTGTGAATTTTCGGAGGGAAGGGTGGTGATGAACATCTCAGGGAAATGGCTACAATAATTTGCAGCCTTTTAACACCAGTAGGGTTTGATTAGGGCCCTGAGTGCTCATGTCCTCTCCTTCCCTTGGTGGGAAGGACAGGAAATCTTGCACAGAGGTGAATCCTTTGCTTCCATCCTGTTCCCAAACATCTCCTGTCCATCACCAACAAGGGATCATCCACGAGGCATCATGCTCTTCACGGGAGCTGTTTTGGGAAGGGAATCCCACATGGGTAGCAGAAAATGGAAGAAATTCCAGAGTTGCGCAGGGTTTAGAAGGCCAGGCTGGAGCAAAAGGGTTAGCAAGCTGAACAAGGGTGTATGATAAAACACTTGAGAGGTGAGACCTGCAGCTCGCAAGGAAGAGAAATCCCATTATTGTATAGGTTTGTTCCTTCCTGGTGATTATCTAGGCAGCTGCTCAGCTTGCTGCCAAGTTCTCCCCCAGCCCCAGCTGGAACTGAATCGGCCCTAAGATCCTGGTAAGTCCTGTGGCCGTCTATGCCGCACCATGGGAAAGGCCAGATTGAGAATGGGATAACCAAAGTGTGCAATCACTTTCTGTGTTCCCACTGAGCTGCTCCACCACAGCCTATGGGAAGTGACTACTTTTTCCGGTGGGATGACTGTTATGTGGATTGGCCTGGTGTGTGTGTGTGTGTGTGGGGGGGGGGGGCAGGTGTGGCTACACTAGGCCCCGGACTGACCTGCTGCAAACATTTTTCCACTTGAATAGGGTCCAGGGCCCCCAAAACATGCATACACACAGGGTCTCTCAGTGTGCACGGTTGCCTGGCTTCCATCATGTGACAGTTTGGCTCTTGGTGAAGTCCATGGCAAGACTCTTGTTGAGCTCAGCAGAGGGAGAATCAGGTCATTATTATTGCTTCAGCCCTGACTTACCGTGAAGTTACATTTTTTCCAGAACCCAGCCGAAGGTTAGTTAAAGTTTGGTGACTGTAATTAAAAGTACAAGAGATGATGAAATGACAGCAAAAGTATATTCAATTACTGTTGATTGCAGTTGGCTTTTAATGCAGCTTGATTATCCTATTGATCTCTGTATAGAAAGTGATAGAAATTTTTTCCTTTACTTTTTTCATTTTAACTTTGTAACTTAAATTAGCCTACAGTGCAACTTGTGTTGAATTTATACATTTCCTCTGCATGCCTCTTGTGTCTTGTACTGAAACAACATATGTAAATAATTTAAATGATGCCAAACCTTTGAAAAGACTTGCATTGCATTGCCTTGCAGGAAGAAGGATTTTTTTTGGCCTTTTGGAAGCAAAGGTCTGTTGTATTGCATAGTGATCCTGCAGTGAGTTGTATGAAAGAGAAATGTATGGAGGCTTTTTCCCTATTTTTTTTTTTTTTTTTTTAAAGAAGTTTTCCAGTCATTCCTATTCCTAGGCATAGAAACATTGGCCCTCATTCTTATCTTCCTTGTGCTTATTTCATGCTTTTGTGGTTACTTCTGAATTTCCTGTAAAGGAGAGGAGACACAAGCTCTTCTGATAGGTAGCATGGTCCACTGGTTACCTAAGGACTTTGGAAAGCTGAGCTTAGTTCTGTACTCTGCCACAGACTGCCTTTGTGACCTTGGGTGCATCATTTTGTCCTTCTGTGCCTTAGTGCTCTGACTGTAAGTGGGAATGATCCTTCTCTACCTCACAGGGAAGTTGTGAAGATGTATCCACTGGAGATTGTAAGGCACGTGGATGCAATAGTAATGGGACTTAGACCAGTTCCATGCATACCAAAGAGAAAGTTCCAAGCCTTCTGTCCCCAGACTCGTGCTTAAACTGAGGTTTTTCCAGGTTAATAGTCAATGGCTGGACTCCTCATTTAAAATGGCATTCCAGTGTCCAAGCTCTGTATTAGTAAAGTATAAACTGGAATACAAGAGAAAAAAAAACTGAGTTTGAATCAGTGGGATGTAGTCCTGATATAGATGTCTAACTAAGATGATGCTCATTTGAGATTCAATTCTTGCAAAGCCTGTACTAGACTTAACGTACTCTGGGTAGTCTCAGTAAGCCTGTGAACACTATTTTTGCATGATAAGGACTTGAATTCTGCTTTTAAACTCCGGGTTGCTGAACACTGCATGTAGCTAGATGGCAGCATTGTGATACCTCAGGGCACAGCAGCGGTGGCAGGTAAAATCTAGTTCTGTCTCCTGTGGGAAGCTAAGGGAAAAGCAGGTTTGTTCATATATTTCAGTATTTTTTTTCTTTTCACAAAGCATGCGTCATTTCTCTTCCATTTTATTGTCAGCTTTCACCTGTAGTATTTCCTTTCCACATGTACCTTGTTTCCACGTGAAGACCCTCATAGCTTCATCATGAGCCCTTGCAGAAATTCTTAAATCTGCCACATGACTGTCACTTGAATAAAGTGACTTAGTGAAGTAGTTTATAAATTCACTGGTCCTGAAAAGTCACTTTGTAACAGTGATCAAAAAAAAAAAAGATACTTTATCATAGAATCATATAAAGGAAGACAGGAAAACGACCTTCAGAGGTTGTCTAGCCCCAGCCCTCACCAGAGGCAGGATCATCCCTATCCAAACCATTCTCTAACCTATTAGTCAAACTACACTGTCAACCATGACACCACTACAAGGCATTACACTGCAACCTGCCACAGGTCAGGCCAGGGGACAAAGGTGACCAGTGTCCTGCTGCTAGTCACCTTTCCTGCAAAAGAGAAAAGCGAGCACTAGTGTTTTTTTTTGTTTTGTTTTGTTTTTTCAGTGTATTGTCGTTTACTATTAATGTTTTCTGTAACTTGAATGCTTTGGAGGATATGTAGGTAGTTACGTCTGCAGTCCCCAAAGCGTTTAAGTATGAAACGGTTTGAATCATCAAGGTGACCTAGTCAAAAAATGTTAATCCGCTGCCCATGATGACTAGGTTCAGAACAGCTTTAGGTCTCGTGTACTGTCACATTTGAAATGCTCAGTAAGGCTTGGGGAAAGCGACTGGCAGAACCGCAGAGACAGAATTATAGACAAGCCCTAACGAGCTCTGCAAGGGAACACAAAACCCTATGGGCTGATGATGGAAAGGCGATGCAGTTCTTGAAGGAAGCTACCTGTGCCTTTTGTTTCAGGTTAGGCACAGGAATTACTGCGGTCTAGAGAGCGGGGATGAAAAGTTATATGCAAGGGGAATGGAGAACACTGTCCAAACTGGTGTACCAATGGGGACAGGTATTGCCTGCTTTGGTGCGCTCTATTTTGCAAAGGGGCAGGATTCAATATCTGTTTGTAATCATGAAATACGGTCTGGTGTGTGCATGCCACATTTGATTTAGGAAAGCATATTTTGCCACCACGTCTTTTGCTTTGCATTTACATAAATTCCTTCCTTCACTCTTATTTTCAGGGCACACTTATTCAGCACCTGAAGGAGCATATTCTTCATGGCAACATGACCAGCAACGATGTCATTATGTACTATACAACGGCAAGTGTGGATTATTAAGACATTTATAAACTTGATCTCTGCGTTGTATTTTTTTTTTTAATGAATCTTAATAGTGGAAATAGTTCCCACGAGACTTCAAATATAGTTCCACATATTTTTAATCCACGTTATCTAAGGGAGGGTTATGCGCGTCAGTAGCCTTTTGTTTTCAGTGATGTTAGAAATCAGGTGAAGTAGTAAAATGTAGTTGGGTGTTTTCTGATGAAATTTTAAACCTGTATTTCAGGTGTAATTGGAGAAAAACTGGCTCTTGCTGCCTTTTGGGGTTCTTACTGTAAATGTCCCATCAGTCCATTTCCATAGCATATTAGAATATGCTTCTTGCACCATGTAGGGATCTGGACACGTGGTGATAAAAGAACAATCACTTTATACCTCCTCTCCCTCCCTGCTTCCTCTAAAACATCTGATAGTGGTCACAGTTGGAGACTTGTTATTTTGCGAGTTGGATTACTGATTTGATTCAGCCTAGAAACTCGTGTGTTCCAAGTTCCTGATGTTTTTAATACTAATACTGTACAATGTGAGGAAAAAACAAGCTGTCATAGGGCTCACTGTAAAGGAGCTTGGAGCATCATTTAACACACTCAGGATCCTATCAGATATGTCAGAAATGGCATGTTAGTTGGTTAGTTGGTTCCTAAAAACTGCATTTCCCTGTGAAGTATTTTGGGTGAAATACTAGGACTGGTGCCAACTAAAAAAACCCAAACATACATACATATCATTTTTTATATATAAATATAATATACATATGTGTGTGTGAATGCTGCTGCATAAATAAAGTTGCACTGTATTTTTGGTCTGTAATTAGCAGGTAATTTTTATACCTTGCAATTACTGTAATTTGAGATAAGTATGTGCTCTCCACTTAAGGCGGAGTCTCCATCTCTTGACATCTTCAAATCAGGACTGGATGTCTTTCTGGTAGACATGCTTTAGTGAAACACAGGCTACTGAATTCAATATAGGAGCATCTGGCTGGAATTGTACGCCCTGCGTTTATACAGGAAGTTTTTTTTTCCCCCCTCTAACTTAGAGGCAGAAGCAGGACACTGAAAGCAGGGTCTGGTTTCTGATTCAGGCAGCTCACTTCCATGGAATAACTTGGGACCTAGTTGCAAGGTTATGTCTTTGGTTGCAAATGAACTTGAGGGCAGGGCTTTCTCACATGAAGTGAAGGCTGAATTCACAGATCAGGGGATTGCTGGGAGGGATGTCTTCCTACTTAACCCCACAGAGGCCTAAGCTAACACAGCTGCCTTCTCTGTTACAGACTGGCTGGATGATGTGGAATTGGGTGGTCTCTGCACTTGCTACTGGAGCATCAGTGGTCTTATATGATGGATCTCCTCTCGTCCCATCACCCAATGTGCTTTGGGACTTGGTTGACCGACTCGGGTAGGTAAAGAAGTTGTTAAAGTGAATCATCAAACTTTTTTCACTTTGAGCTCTGGAAGTCCACTGTATGCACTCCTTTCTCTGTTACGGTGACCCCGTGAAAGCACCTTCATTGAAGATGCCATCCTTTGAGTCTGAAGGCAGCATGTAGGACGTCATAGTTTTTGCCTTTGGGCTTAATCTAGAATAAACCACTTATTTAAATTTAAGACTGAAATGGTCTCTTAGAGGGACTGGAAGAGACAAAAGCCTAACTGTTTCAAAATGGATTTAGGCATTCAGATTCCCAGCAAATAAAGAATTTCAGTTCAATAGTCAGTTTTCAAGTGTTGCCTTTTGAAAAGGCAGTAATTGGGTGCAATCAAAGAGTAATTTCTCACTACACTCAGAACTTATGAAATAAGAATCCTTTATTTCAGGCAGCTCAACGTAAAACTGAATGCAGTGCTTGATTTAAAAGCCATAAATTGACTGGAAAGGCACAGCAGGGCTTCTTGTATTTTCATACTTTGCTTTCTCACCTATAATACCTCACTCTGTCAGGCAATTCATTAATTGGCCTGTGTATCTGTTTGTGAGAAGTGAGGGGTATGGTGCCCTCTCTTGGTGCATAAAGAAACATCAAGACTTAAAATCTGAATCATAGTATCATAGTAGTATCATAGTACCTAGGGTCAGAAGGGGCCTAGAGCAGGCCATCTAGTCTGACCCCCTGCCAGTGGCAGGAACGAGTACTGGGGTCACAGGACCCCAGCCAAGTACCTATCTAATCTACTCTTAAAGACGCCCAAGGTAGGAGCAAGAACAACTTCCCTAGGAAGCTGGTTCCACGT
>JAGPOW010001167.1:20432524-20462665 GCA_030014935.1 Caiman crocodilus | reverse complement strand
TAGTGCCTCCTAATGTCCAACCTGAACCTGCTCTCCAGTAACTTGTGACCATTGGTCCTAGTTACCCCTGATGGTGCCCGGGGGAAAGGAGCCTGCCCTATTTCCTGCTGATCGCCCCTCAGCAGCTTGTAGGCAGCCACCAGGTCCCCCCTCAGCCTCTGTTTACTGAGGCTGAATCCTTGAGTGATATTTTATTTGCAAACTAGGCAGGGCATTGATGTTACAATGCTGACGTTCTGCAGGCTGGATGCCATATGGAAGACCTGCAAATAACCGGCATTTTAAAAATTATTTGATGCTCTGTTTTAATCCATTTGTGGTGGAAAGTGAATACAGAAAAATTCATTTGATGACTATTGCCATTTAGTAATTTAAAATGCAGTCTTCCCTTTCATGCTATATAATATTTAAACGCTGACATTTTGGCTCTGGCCAGTATGATTAAAGGTTACAGCCAAGCAAGATTGCTTAGAAGGAAAGGTTAATAAAATCCAGTGAGACTTAGAAAGGATGCATGAACAGAGCCTAATGGGCGAGGATGTAGATGCTAGAAATGAAAGACAACGTTGATTTTTGAGCACTATCCACGTATGCCAAAAGCAGGGGAAAGCCACTCTGGTGTGGAGGCTGGTCTTAATTTTTTTTGCAATCTAGTGTTGGCCATCTGTGTCCTACAGTTCTTCTAATGCAGTCTGTTACTGAATATCATTCTTATGTTATATTCTCATCTACAAAAAAAGCTGCAGCATGTTTGGATTATCTTGCTGCTTTGATGAAGGCACAATATGCTCTGCATAACTGAGATGGTATGTTTACTACAGTATCCCCCAGTTAATTGGTTGCCCTAGTGATAGTCGATAACTATAATGATTTCTTGATTGGGACCTGCCTGGCAAAGATGCTGCTCTGTTGGACTATATTTAGCCTCTACCAAGGGATTAAGTGGTGGCTTAATTAGCATTAAATACAGATAGAAAGAAAGCGCTAATCTCCAGGTTTCTAAAAGAGGAAACATCAATTAAAAAAACGAAACAAAACAAGAAAGATGAAAAGGAAAGGGGAGCACTGACTAGTCCTGCTACGTAATAAGAAATGGCTTGAAGGACAAGAGGCAAGTGCACACGGCTAAAAATAGCTGAGATGACTGCAGTGAGCTGCTGTTGAACAACCAGTTTATGTCCCTGGGCTAACTTAGCGCTCTTGTCCCAGGAGATGGTCTCTGTGTCTGACAGTTGTTTCATGCGCTGGAATATCTGTGCCAACAGGTTGTCACTGCTTAAGAAACGGCAACCTCAGAGGTGCCCTTCAGGCGTGTAGCTGCAGAGGGAGAAAACTCCCCCTCTGAAAAGAGTTCGTTCTGTATTGCTGAAACGGTGACCTCTGCCTGCGGCCCCTGACATCCTACCACCATTTCAGCAGCTGCTGTCTCCTCCACCTTGGAGTGTCTTGGTGGTGTTGGCAGCTCATCAGTAGTTCCTGTCTATCAGTTTTAATGCTAGTAATATTAGGCATATGTTTGTGCTGCACTACTGGGCACTTTTAAGTTTCTGGCGCTGTGGCACATGCTTTTGTACAAATGGTGAAATGCATGTCACCACTGAGAAAATGGCTGTGGCGCGCTTTTGAACTAAAACACGTCAAAGCTGTTTTAGTTCAAAAGTTCACCACTGCCATTTTCTTGGTGCTGACGTGCATTTTGCCATTTATACAAATGCATGCGATGCAGCACTGGGCGCATCAGCTTGCATGCAGAGCAGACTCGATTAATCTAGCCTGCTCTGACGCACCGGATCCCCAGCGCGTTGGAGCAGACAAATGCACAGGTTTCCCTCGCTCTGTGTGGGTTCTGTATGTGCAAATTTGCTCTTATGCGATGACCCTTTTCATACCAAAAATTTGTCCTATGCGCGGTAAATTCACTCTTGTGTGGTGGAAGCCCACTGCTTTGTGCGGTGCATTGTGGGAGTGATGCACACTAAAATATAGTCTCCCGCGTAGATCTGTGCTCCTCACTCGTTGTCTGCGACACACGTTTCTGTAGTTGCCATCCCCATATGGCTTCAAAGTGTCCCAGTAGCTTATCTCCTACCCCTCTCCCTGGTCCATCAATGAAGCCTTCTCCATCCTCTCTTCACACCAGGCAAACATTCACCACTAGCCTGTGCTTGTGTGCACTGCCTGCTGCTGATGAGTACCAAAATCGTCTTGTAAAAGTGCTAGAAATGGGTCTGGGGGTCAGTACAGTGAGATCTTGGAAGGTATCCCTATTTGTTACATTGTAAAGTGGGTTCCCTTTATGCAAATTTGAGTTGTGCCCCATTTTCCAGGAACACATGTATAGCATAAAGCGAGGGAAACCTGTGCGTGTATACATGCCCACTGAAGGTACCTTTTATTCCCTATGCTAAGTGTCACATGCTTTCCTGTACACTTCTAATTCTGTAAAGCATTGTATATAAATAACAATAAAGTTAGTACTTCTCGGGATTTCCTTAAGTGAGTTTGTTTTTACTATACGAGCCGGCAGAAACCACTTGGATGTTCTTGATGTGGGAATATGATTTGGTGAAGAAGGTTAACATATAGATCTGATTGACGCTCTGGCAGTAGAAGGTGCTAAGGGGGCAGGGAGGTTCACTTTAGGTTTCAGGTGATGTGTGAGAACACTTTCCCCCCCGCTCTGCTTTCTCCTCTTGTTAAGAGCATTGAAAATGAGTTATATGCAGTCATTTAAAATTCTGTTGTTTCCCGGTTAGATTAATGGCACTTCAAAACTCATATATTAAAACAGTAGGCAAATAAAGCTCTGGAAATTCTGTTTCGGCCTCAGTGATATTATAACTAATGTAGATAAATGTAGGTATTAAGCCTCATTGATTACTGTGGATAATTTAACTTTTTTTTTTTCAAACTGGAAAACAAGCACAGTTCTTTTTCCAAAGGATTTCTTTTCTTACCACTGTTTTTTTTGAGGGTGTTCGTGGTTGTATTCGTAGTTGCTGGTTTGGGGAAGAGGATGGAGCCCGAAGTCTTGAGTTGTATTTCCAGCAGAGATTTTGGATCGGGTTGTGACCTTGCGTAGGTCCTGCCAGCTCTCTGCCTCAATGCCAGGGCATTATAGGACTGTATGAGATCGGGCCAGGCCTAATTGAGGTCCAGTCAGTAATGGCTGATGTTTGCATGATCTGGAAGAGGCAAAGCCGTTTCCTGCCAGAGTGTTGGCTAATCAGCGCTGCAGTCACTACGCTTGGAGGACCAAACAGATTTCTCCCCACGTGCATTTGCCTATCAGTGCAGGTGTTTGGGCCCTTGTAGAAGGCAGCCATCCATTTTAGCTCTGAGCTGCTTGTAACAACTCAATTATTTAACGCTCAGGCTGTTGCTAATACCCGAGGCATTTTGCACGCTGTTCTGCTGGTTCCAAAATGAAAAAAGTTCTGTTCCTAATGCTTGTGATGCTTTGTCAAATGTGCAAGACAGACAGCATTCTCTAGCTATCCATTTTCTTTATTTATTGCATTAATTGAAATATTTATTTCACTCTCTGCCTTCTGTGTTGGTGTGAATATATTGCTTCATGGGACTAGTAATTGCTGTAGGGTGATTGCCTTGTCACAAAGATCGTTGATTTGCAACTGGTTGCAGGAATGACTTGCTCAGATTTTTGGATGCTGAAGATGATGTCCCGACCTTAACTCTTTCAGCAGCTGGTGTGGTATCAAACCACTTGTTTTGGGTTTTTTTTGAGAAGCCAAAAGGAGCTGAACCAGAAGTTCCTCCTTATGGAAGGGGGAACTTTCATCTCTGCAGAATACTCTTGATCAACGTATCCCCCTCTAGAACGGCTCCTTAGTGTTCGCTTGACCAGGTATCCAGGCCAAGTCGTATCCGATGTGCACCCTATATTAAGGTATTAGCTCTCTGCTAAACAGAGCAGTGACAATTATCGTCAATTAACGAATTAAATGTTGTTAGTGTCCCTAATGGATTTGGAGTGCTCTGCAGTTTATGCGTTCCTGGATTTGTAAGTGAATATTCTCTGCTACCTGGGAAGGCTTAGCTTATCATATTTAAAATGGGAATTCAAAGTTTCAAGGCTATAAAAATTTCTCCAGTGACCTGACTACTTTTCATTCCCCCAAAAAAGCGTGCCTTGAATTTCAAAACTGGAAGTGGCTACATTTCCTGGCTGATCAATGTGCAGAGTGCTTGCAACTTCTGCGTGCGTTTCTGGGAATTGCAGGTCTTCAGCACCTCAGAGGATGGTATTTAAATAGGCAAAGTAGCTGAAAAATTCTCTTTTTTTCTTTTCTTTTTCCCTCTAGGATCACCATCCTTGGAACAGGCGCCAAGTGGCTGGCTGTGCTAGAAGAGAAAAATTTAAAACCATGTAAGCTTCAAATGCCTATTGATTTTTTTTCTTTTTTTTTTTTTTTCTTTTTCTGGTTCTGTATCCTGTCCACGTACAGCAAATTGACTGTTATGTTTGTGATTTCTTGAATCTAAGTGTTGGATAGATAAGGCGATATGATTTAGAAACCTTGTCATTTTTCTTTATGTATTTATTTTGGTTTTCTTTTTTTAAGGTGAAACCCATAATCTTCAAACACTCCACACTATACTATCTACAGGGTCGCCACTGAAATCTCAAAGCTATGAGTATGTTTACAAGCACATAAAGAGCAGTGTGCTCCTGGGATCCATTTCAGGTGATGCTTTACTCTGCAAACCTATTCCATTTGCTAATCCCTTCTGCAGCTTGTGTATTTCTTGCTTACTTTCAGGAGAGGAAAACCGAGCTTTGGAGCGGTCAGCCTTGGTTTTGATTGAACCACAACTAGTTGTGGCTTTTGCAGAGTTTCCTTGCATAATCCAGCATGCCTTTATATTAGTATTATGAAGCTGGTGTGCTTAATAACTTGGAGGTGGCATGATTCTGATGTAAGGGAGCAGGATCACTTATTTGTAGGGGATGTCCCTAGGGGCAGCAGGGCAAGAGAAGGCAAAGAGTCTATTAACCTCAGTACACACTATTCTGTAAACAGCTGATTTCAGCAGGAACTGCTTCTTGAGGAGATGTCACCTGGTTTCTGTTTCATTTACTGTGGGGCAGTTAATTAAGACTCCTGACACATCACTCTATAAATGATCTAGTTAAGAGTGGAGATGCACCAGGTCACGTGCGGTGCGGTGCGGTCCGGTGCGGTACAGCGAGGCTTGGTGGGAGGAGAGCTTACCTAGGCCACTTCTGTTTTATTTGTGGGGCGTCACATTTCTGCCCTGCTAAACTAAACTAAGACTCAACTTAGTTTAGACATCAGATTTGGAGCCTGACCCTCTTGTTGCTGCCATTTGTGGGAGTTCTGCCTCTGGCTTCAGTGGGGGAGCAAGTCTGGGTATTATGGTGACTCATGAAACACTAATAGTTTGACACAGAGAAATGTTTCATGTGTGTAAAAATGGCAGGATTGGGCCTTTATGCCTTGTGACTTCCTCTTTCAACCCTGATATGCATGGGAGTATTCTGATTTTTGCAAAATTAGAATAGAATTTTGGCAGAATGCTTTTTAATTTCATTGGGTGAATCTGCTATCTTTTATTAGACCAACTTAAATGATTGGGAAACAATTATTAAAATAGTTAAATGATTAAAATAGTAAAACAATTAAAATAGTTTTCCAACTATTTAAGTTGGTCTAATAAAAGATAGCAGATTCACCCAAAGAACCTTGCCTGCCTATGTCCTTAGACCAACATGGCTACAGCCTACACCCCTTTTAACTTCATTAGGATTTAAACCTCCCCATTCAGTGGAGGGAACCCAAACACAGCAGCAGTTTTGTTAATGCACTAGAAGAGGGGTCAGCAACCTGTGGATCCAGCCTGCAAAGAGAGTTTACCTGACCTGCCAAACATGGGGGTTTATAGATCATTCATTAGATGAATGATGAGAACAAGCCATCTAGTGGCAGAATATCTAACTGCCACCTCTGGTCTACCTTAGGACCAAGCCGTGTTAATTTGGCCTGCCCTTAATGAAAAGTTGCCAACCTCTTGATCTGCAAATTAGGTGTTAGCTCATGAAGTTTATGAAATTACTCTTGTGTAAAAGTAGCGAGAGGAGAAAACCCAAGTCCTAAGCCCTGTGCCTAGGTACATATGCTTTAATAAAACCCTGTCTGGCTTTCTACATCAGAAGTGACAGAGAAATGCCGGACCATCCAGGCAGCGTGTTCTAGATTTTATTACTTAGCGTGAACAGAACACGTTCAGTATTACGTGTTGATTTCCTGTCCTCCCGCCCAGTTCATGCATGGACTTTATTTGAACCTTTGAAAGCAAGCGCTTTACTTGTGCATGCGTTCTAAGTGTCTTTCCTTCGCTGCAGGTGGAACAGATATAGTTTCCTGTTTCATGGGCCAGAATGTTTCGATTCCAGTTTACAAAGGAGAGATTCAGGCTAGAAACCTTGGCATGGCAGTGGAAGCCTGGAATGATGAAGGTAACTGATCCAGGAAACTCAGTAAGAACTGCATGGTAGCAGCTGTGGGAATTTGGCTGGTGCTTTACGAGACTGATAACTGGTACTGTGTCTTCATTGCTGCTTCATCTTTAATCCTACCTGTACCCAGAATGGCCAAAAGTTGCAAACATCTATTGGCTATTACAAAGCCAGCTTGAAATGTGTTGGGGATTTCAGTCTAATTCCACAGTGGTGCCCAGTAATGACTGTGGATTTTGCGATGTGGAAACTTGTCCAACAATTGCTGGAGTAGGGAGTCTTAAGTGAAGAGAGCTTGTGAGTAAAAACTCTGTCACTACTGACCTTCCTTGTCTCTCACTTTGGGAAAGTGGTTTGTTTGCGGGTTTTTTTGCTAACCTCCAAACCCTTCCATCGTTATTTATATTTACTAGTTAAACTCTATTTTAGACACTGGGCTAAATTCATGTGTGTTGCAACTCTGCTGAAGTTAATGAAGCCAAATTTAGGATGAATGTGACCTGTTGCATGGCTTCCTGAACCAGCAGTCATATCTAGCCAGGTTTCTATACAAGTTCCAATGCAGCTAGATTTTTATGCATAAAGAATAATGGTCTTTTTGCTTTGATGCTCTGTGGTTCACAGAAGAGAGATACTAAACATCTCTTGTTTTGATTTGTAAACAGGGAAACCAGTCTGGGGAGAAAGTGGCGAGCTGGTTTGCACCAAGCCTATTCCTTGTCAACCCACCCACTTCTGGAATGATGAGAATGGAAACAAATACAGGAAAGCTTATTTTTCAAAATTCCCAGGTAAGTCTTGGAAAACACTGGGCATTATTTGAACTAGTTATAGAAGTGGTAGGTCATTTACAAACCTGGAAATTCACAAACCTGCTCTTTCCTACTGCCGAACAGCTGTAGCTGTGTATCTGGATTTGCTAGGATGAGAATTGTAAGGAGTGTTTTGATAAACCTGCTGTTTGTTCCCTGACACAGGTTTGAATTGCAGGCCAGGTTGGTTTAATTAAAATCCCTGGAAAGCTCCAGCTTTGCTGTCAGTCTGCTTTGTTGTCGGTAGGCAGCTATGGCCATAGCAGCCAATGGTCCTGCACTGCACAGGTGTGGAGTACTCAGCATGGAAGCAAGGCAGGGAGTGATGAATGGGTTGGGGAGCAGTCCTGCATTAATGACAGTGTTGCTGCACTGATGCCAGACAGTGCCTACCTAGCAGAGGGAGGGTGTCTCAAGAGATAAGTGCTGGCCTGGTTCCCTGGTAGTGTGGGGACTGGATTTAAGCTGGTGTCTTGTTGGATATGCACATCCCCACTCTCACACATCTCTGCGTTGATAGGAGTCAAGGAACTGGTGTGCTCTGGGCTCGAGACTTATTCATGGTCACCATCAGGTACTCTGCCCACCCTTTCCTTCTGCTCCTGCTAGCACTGGAGTGCAGTAACTCAGTGTTCACTGCTGCCCAGCAGACAAAGACTTGAGAGAGCAAAGCCTCACACATCCTTTTCTTCTCAGAGAGGGATGGGGCTTTATTTGCAAAATGCTGCATCACCAAGCTGTACTAAGAGGGTTACTAGGAAGAGAGTGGCGAAGTGAGATGCTATGTGTTGCATCAGGAGACTGTGATCTGATTAAAAAGGCTTGATGTCCTTGGTGTTTAGTTGGGGTTTTTAAAAAAGTACCACTCAAAATGTCTCATTCCTTACGCTCTGCTGCCACTGTCAGAAAAAATGGGAAACTCTTGCTTGGCATTCAGAATCTCTGCAATCCTCCTGTCCCACATGTATACCAAGTGGGTAGTTTCTTTGCTTGAGTGGGTAGAGAACTGATTTTGACATCAAATCACGTAGCAAGAGCCCATGCACTTGTAATTCTACTATAAATCTATCTTTCCCTAATCTATTGCTCGTTACAATATCTGATGAAATAGGGCTCCAAATAAAGCCTTGATACTCTCAAAAAAAAAAAAAAAAGTATTTGTTTTTCTATGCAGGAAGCTTTTCCTGACTTGGAAATCAAATTACAGTCTTTTTTGCAATTCCATTTCTGCCTCATACCAGTGCCAAAGAGTATGCACAAAATACACCACTGTCATGGTGTCAGTAGTTTGCAACATGCAGACATGTCATCTTTGTTTGCAAACTTCCTGCTCATAATAGATTAAGCTTTGGATCACCATATTGCTATTCCTGGTGCTTTAGCAGTTTAATGTGCAATGTTTTTAACTGGGCATAAGAAGCTGGAGAGATTCTTTAAGAACAAAAGGGATCATTGAATTCATGTTAAAGCTTAGATGGGTGAGTATAAGCTTAACAAACATAACTCTGAAAGGAAGAATGACTGCATGTGACAGGAGTCAGCACTGAAACTACTATGATTCAGGCTCTATTAAAAACCCAGCTATGGTTTCCCCTTGCCCCTGTTCTTCTATATAAATATTTTTCCAGTCTGATATTTGGCGTAAAATGTGTCAGCTGAGGAATTTGAATGCTTGTAAGCGTGAGGCTGGGTTGTTTTCTTTAGGCAAAATTAGAATAAAATTGGGTCATGTTTCTATTCTTAGCCCCTAACTTCAGAGGAGTTTCTCCAGACTGACACCACAAATGCAGTTTGTCACAGACAGGGAGAGTCTGATCACGATTCTGCACTAATGCAAGTCTGGGGGAGCTCCATTGGGCACATAGGGAATCCTCTGTGACTTTACTTGGTTGGGGCCTGCCATGCAAGCCCAGAAGAGAGAACTTCTTCTCTGCCAGAATTACCTAGTGCAGTGGGGAGGAGCAGCCAGGTAACACGTCCAAGTGTGTGTATTACCTGTGCAGCTGCAGCCTCTCCAGATCATGCTGTTCAAAGCATTTTTTCATCTCTTAGCTGAAGATCTCTCATCAAGTGCTCAGTGAGGCCTTCAGCTCCAAAGTCATCAGACATCTCCCTTGGGGGGTGTTGAGTGAGAAGGTGACTTTGAGCATGCCTGAAATCGGACCCTCTTCTTGTCACTCTCTGACGGGGTCGGGGAGAGGTGACATCCCTGATTTGGGTCTGCTTGCGGTGGATGTTTTGTGGCTTGTCACAGTCTGCCCTGATGGTGTTTGAGCTTTCTACTTGTAACCGGAATCAGGACCAGGGCTAGTTTGGCTAGCCAGTACTCAAGCCAGTGAGCACAAGGGACTTCACACATGTGGTCCCACTTAGAGAATCCAAAAAGTCTTCTCCATCCTTGGCATCATACCCATTGCAAATATTTTTCTAGGCTGCCATGTGTCCCTTTCAGTGTCTTCTAACCAAGCTGGACAGTACCTTGATTTTAACTCTTTCTTCTAAACTCTGTCCCTCCAAACACTGGTCCTCAGATCCTCTGGTCTATTTTCACCAGTGGAAGTAAATTGTTGAAAAGCCAGAGAGAGCTGGATGGCTGATAAACAATTCTCTTTTGTCTTGTACCGGCAGGAGTCTGGGCCCACGGTGACTACTGCAAAATAAATCCCAAGACAGGTGGAATCGTCATGCTGGGCCGCAGGTAAAAATGATTATATTTTGGTAAAACTCATGAGTCAGTGGACTTAAGGAGGCTGCTATCATCAGGAGACCCACTGGTTACTGGCTTGTAGGAGGGCATGTGCATGTAGCAGGTGACTCTCCACACTCCCCCTCATTTCAGAGTTCTTGTAAAACAGCAGCATTTCTATTTGCTCTCAAGATCAGAGCAAAGGGGACACAGATCAAAAACTATCTTCTGTCAGATAGTTGGCCATCATTGCAAGCCAGTAGCTCCTTCAGTTTTTGAGGATGGGTCCCGTGATTGTGGAGCTAGTACTTTAGGGGGCGTAGTGATAGCAAACGAATGGGTGAGGAGTCAGAAGCAGCGTTCCCTCTAAACTGTGCGGCCACGCAGGCACACCCGGCAGCACTGCATGAGTGCGCCTGCGTGGCCGCTCACGCCACACAGCTTAGAGGAAATGCTGATCAGAAGATACGAGTTTTCTTCCTGGCTTTGCCACTGACTTGCTATGTAACCTTAGCCTAGATCTGTCCTGCCTGCAGAAGTAGAGTCCCTCAGTCTTCAAGAGGTCAGAATAAGAGACCACAGATAGGAAGCTTCCTTGGCTAGGGGCTTCAGGGCCAGCTGTGGATGACCGGTGGCTCTGAAAATGAGATCCTATGCATCTCAAACAGGGAGGCTTTTGAAAAAGTCCTACCTTAACCTTTTTATACCTCAGGTTACTCATGGTTAGTGTGGCGATAATGGTACTGACTGATCCTGTAAAGGACTTCAAAACTACATGTGTAAAATGCCACGTACTTTATTGGAAGCTGCAGTGTGTGCTTCGAACACTTTTTTATCAAATTTGAGCATCAGGAGCATTGCAAGCTTCTGTATCACTGTTTACAAATCACCGTGAAAACAGAGAGCTGAGTTACCCACCTAGCGTTGTGTCCAGCTCTCTTGTCCAACAGACATGGTTCAGTTATGAGGCTTTGGCTCACAGTGTCTGTGATCTGCGGCGAGTGAGAAGCACTACGAATACAGAGGGGATGCAGGCAGTGAATGAAAAGCCATAGCAGTGCTAATGAGTACCACAAAAGTACCTGGCGGTAATTTCATGCCTGGCTGTTGCTGACTACTTTGCAAAGGCCTGTGCATAGGCAAGCTGAAGGGGTAGCCCTCTAGCAAGCCGTTGGGCTGTGGAGGAAGCATGAAGAGCCTTCTGTAGACAAAGATCTCTTGTAACCCTGTTTCTTGTACAGCTTCCTGCACAATTCACCACCCTGAATATTGAAAAACCCACTTAATTGCATTGGTTCTTTTCTTTCCATCAAACCCTAATTATATTTTAATGCTCCTTTGTTTGTTTGTGTGCGATTTTCAGCGATGGTACATTAAATCCGAATGGAGTGAGATTTGGAAGTTCTGAAATCTATAACATAGGTATGAAATTAACTTTTCACCTTTTTCAACTGTGACATTGTTTATAGCCTTAAATCTGAAATATAAGCGTTAAAAAGGTTGCTGGGAGGATTAATTAATAAAACACTTGCAATCTTTGAAATGAAAGGCACTAAAGAGCATATTGTCATTAACAATGAAATTCCGCTTTGTAGGCTGTGAAATTGCTTGATTTACAAAAGTGTGTACAGAACTGGAGGTGGCTAGTTGAAAATGTGCTCTATTCTCCTTTATAAGATGTTGCATTTGTATAATAAGGTCTACAAGCAATTATATAGCAAGGTCTACAAGCAAACCATTTTTACCTGCCTTCGTAGGAGAGCGCCTGACATTTGTGGCTTGTTCTTTCAAGGAGAACTTGTAGACATTGCTCAGTGGCTCTTACTGAGCCATTGTTAATAGTTTGTAGTAGTGCCCTTCTTCATTGCCATGAAGAATTTGTGCGTGGGGGGGGAACGCTGGTAACTCTTTGAAGCCAGCAGTAGTGAGGGAGGGTGGAGAGGTGGTGGACCATGCTACTGTGCCATAGTGAGTTGAGGTGCTCGTCTCATCCAGGGGAGAATTTGGAGGGCCAGCCTCCCTTATGGGAGATGGTGGGACCTTTGGGAAGTTCACGGCTGTTCCCTGAAGCCATGTTCTGTATAGCTCCTCCTTTCCTGAAGCTGTGGAATGAGATCAGTCACTCCTTTGTCTCGTTTAAGTATGAGGCAGTTTCTGATCTAGGTTACACCAGTATTAAGAAGGTCTGACTCTTCATAGGCAAGGGCTTGGTAGGGACTAGGTTGCTACATTCCCATAGCGGGTGAAGTTGAATACTTACTCCGTTTGTGACCCTGCTATGCTCTGCAGAGCCCTCTCCTCTTCATCTTAAATCCACACAGTCTCAGTTGGCTTGTCCAGTTTTCCCCTTACCTACACTTTTGCCCTGTGAGGAGAGAGGGAGGCTGATCAGTCTGAAGGCTTGCAGACGTGGGCTCAGACTCTTGCGCCACTGTAGGTTTTGTCTGTGATCTTAGCCAAGTCATTTAGCTGTGGTCTGCCTCACTCCCCATCGTACAGCCAGGGAATAGTAGCTCTTCCCCCAGCTTGCATGGGAGCTTGTGAGGATAAAGGCATCTTAAAGATTAAGTATTCAGGGTCTATATGAATAGGAGGCATAGCACTGCCTCAGGCAAAAAGGCAGCAAGTGTGTGGCTTAGATTGAACATAAAGGTTATTGATCCAAATTGGATCCTAACTATGGCTTGGCGGGGCTAGATTGGTATTTATTGAGTCTTTAAATCAGGGTTTTCCCCCAAACAGCAGCGAGCAGCTGGGGTTGCCAGACTAGCTTAGAGAAGTTAGGTGTGCAGATCCCACGGGACGCCAGTGGCAGTCGGATGCCTGCTCTCTCGCTGTCTGCTGAGAATCCCAGTGAATGTCCACTTGCTGTTTGTTTTCTCGGTACAGGTCCTTTAATACAAAGTGAAAGATGGATCTGGTAGAAAACACGGGCATATGATAAAGAGAAGTTTTTCTGTCTTTTGCAGTGGAAGCTTTTGAAGAGGTTTCAGACAGCCTCTGCGTCCCTCAGTACAACAAAGATGGCGAGGAAAGGGTGATCCTCTTCCTGAAGATGGCTTCGAACCACGTGTTCAGTCAAGAGCTGGTGAAAAGGATTAGGGATGCGATACGCATCGCGCTTTCTGCCAGACATGTTCCCAGCCTCATCCTAGAAACCAAAGGCATTCCGGTATGTCATGAAAATGCTGCTGAACTTTTTTTCTTTGTCACCTTGAATAATAATTAAGGAGCAGTTGTCGTTGCTCTTCAAACCCACACACATGGAAATTTTAGCATCTAAAAAGTGTATTCAAGTTTTATAAATAGTTTGTCCACGTTGCCTAGCAACTTCACATCTTGTCTTTCGTTTTTTTGCTTTCTTCTCAACCAAGCTTGTGTGTTAAAACAATTTTTATATATATATAAAAATCAATCCTCAGTTTATAAATATGCACATGCCCTTCTATGGTAAGCCCTAGGGCTATTTTCTTACAAAAGATATTTTCTGTGTTTTCTCAGTACATATTAATGAGCTAATTTAATTTTGGCTTTGGAGTATGCCCAGAAGCTTACATTTACTTCTGTGGTTGTTCTTCCAGTTCAAATGGTGCAAGAGTTGAGAGTGAGCTCACAAAGGAAACATGTTTGGAAATCGCTGTGGAGGCTGTATCTCTCCTGCATCAGCTGAGCATTTTAATTTTTGGTCCATTCATGTTACAGTGGTAGGAATAGCCTCAACAAGGCTATGCCCAGCTATGTTATTCCAGGTGAACTACCTCCACACCTGGAAATAACATTGCATTTGCCGTTGAGGTGGGTTTGTGAGCTATGGGGCAGGTAATTGGCACTGTCGCTCAGCGGTGGTAATTAGTGCTCTGCAGGGGCATCTGCAGTGCTTCTGGTTCTGGAGACAGTTGAGGAGGCAAGTTTATCACATGCACATACGATTCATCTCGTGTCTATGAGGGACGCACGTAATGGTAGAGACATGCTTTGTTTCAAATGTAGAACCCCTTTCACATCGGATGCATTTTCCTCTTGGCCCATCCTTCAGATGGACTCTGTAGAAGTGAGTCTTCTACAGTCTCCATTATAGATCTCTATCCTACCGTTGAGCTTCTAAGAAGCTCTTTTTCTTTGTTGTTTCATCTTGGAGGTATAAGACGCAAGTGAAGTACTGTGTAGTGGGTATGTTTGCAAGTGGAGCAGAGCAGGAAATCTGAAAGACATCCCTTAGTTAGATTTGCATGAAGGTATGTATTAGGAAAAGCTTCCTTTTAAATTGGTCCTAGAACTGTGGTCCCTTGAAAATAACCAAGTACCAACAGTGAGACAAACCAGCCCCCAGCCAGGCTCTGTTGGGTGAACAGGTTGCTCGGGGCTGGTGAGAAGGGGAAGTGTAGTTGTCTGCAGGCCATTGCATGTGCCCTTGCAAGGACAGTGCTTTAAGACTGAGCTGAGCTTGAGACATTGATGCCTAATTTCATCCAAATGCGGGTTTCAAGCTAGTGGTGGCCTGACTTCCAGAGATGCACAGAACTGGCAGCCTCAGCTGCCTTCCTAGAGCAGGCAAGAGTCTGATTCTGCTGAGTTTAATGGGATTACTGTAGTTTATGCTGCCATAAGAGAACAGCACCAGGCTCCGATTTTTCTTATTTGAATGAGTGGAAAAGAATCGCTTCAAGACTTACTTCCTAAGTGATAGTCCCGGCTGAAACTCCAGCTTCTACATAATGTTAAACTTTTTATGAAAACACATAAATCACCTGAATGTAAAGAATAAACTTGACGGCAATGAGGTGTTTATGACAGCTAGCCTCTTAGGAATGCCTGCTTAGATCATTAATTAGTTCCCACTTTGACTGAATTTACAATTGAATGAATTTTAATTACGTTTCAGGTAAAATATGCCAGCAGTAACGTGATCAAAGCCGTCTCCTTGCTTTCTTTGAAGATCTTGCTTGGGAAGGAGGGGGGGAATATTCCCCACCTCTTCCCCCACTTTCTGCTATTTCTGGAAGTAGGTTTAGCTAAATAAAAATAATCCACCTGCCCCCATCTGAAAATATAGGGTCTGATTCTGATGCCATTTTATACTGGCAGGGATTGGCAACTTTGCTCTGCTGTCAACAGTCAAGCAGTGTTAAAGGCTGAGGTTTGAATTGACCCATATTTTAGAAATTATAAAAAAACACCTAGAATGGGGGCAGGCACATGCTGCAGCCCTGCTTCAACAAAATACTTAAGCACATGCTGAAGTAACATAAATGTTTTTGCTTTGCTAATCGGGGGCTGCTGCGTGAGCAGACTTCCAGCCTGGATCTTGGAAGTGCTGCGGACCTGGAATCCACCATACCCTAGCACAGCTCCTGGAAGCTCATCCCGTTGAAGATGAATGCGCTTCAGATAGGCTGGCACTTGCTGAGGAGGGAGAATGCTGGTTTAGGGGATTGGAGCTACACAAGGGCCATTTAGTATAAACAGAGAGAAATGAGCCTCTTATCGAGAACAAATTCCCGACAGCATAGAAGGTCAGAGATGACTCGTCCTGCTTTCACCTTTTGGAGCAGTCTCAGAAGGGCTAATGCCTGGGGATCAACAGTATAAAAAGCAGCTTACAGACCTAACAGTCATGGCGAGGCCTTTGATCAGACAGGAGGACGAGATCACAGAACAGGACAAGACCAGGCTCTCTGTCAGGTGCCGGTGGACAAAGACTGAGACAATCTCGGGCCAACAGTGCTCTGAGTTGCCTTGCCATAACCTTCTTGGTGTGTCGTGACTCAGGAGGAAGAGTAGTCTGGACTGGATGGTAGTTGTCCTGCTTGCGATGATCTGAGAGGAGTCATTCAATAATTTTCTTAATGCATTCAGGGATGTAGGTTGTAGCTCTGTTGGGTTAAAGGCAAAAGCAGTCAGAACTCTTGTGGTAGAGGCGATTTTATTTATTTTTATTAGACCAACTAGATGGTTGCAAAAAACCAACCCAAACAAGCTTTTTTTATTTGCAAGTTTTCAGGCTCACATGCCCTTCCTCAGGTAAAGGAGAATGCAAAGATTGTAAAATTTCTCCTAGGTAGAAACTTATATCATCCTCCAGTTCTCCTGTGCAATATGAAGCTTTGCTTCTACCCGGGAGAAATTTTACAATGTTTGCATTCTCCTTTGCCTGAGGAAGGGCGTGTGAGCCTGAAAACTTGCAAATATATATTTTTTTCAACTATCTAGTTGGTTCCTTTAATGCATGGAATACCCCCACGCTCCCACGAAATGGCCTTTGGTCGATCATAAAGAAAGTGCCTGTGTAGAGTATTAAGATGCAGATTTGCACACCTTGCCCCCCTTTTTCCCTGTTCCCCAAAGCCCAGGTGGACAGGGGCCCAGAGATATTACTTTCAGCCCAACCCCAGAAGACTTAAAGCAGCTGAAAACCATGGGTATAATTTTATATTGATAAAAAAGGTTCAAAATAATTCAGATACGCTAGGCCCACTTGTATGTCCCCTGATGAAAAGGAACTGGTACGTGTTCCCAGTATTGCCTCTTGAAAACCTCAACGGATTACTGAAACCGCTCATTGAACTCTTTGGGCCTTTTCAAACTCTTTGAAAAACCAGTCAGAGCAGTTGAGGCAAGGAGATGAACTAGTCTGTATGGCTCGTTTCCAACATTGGTGGTGGCTTTTTCATAAGGCCACTGGCTCTCAAGCTCATTAGACTAAAGGCACCCCTTGGAAAATGCCAGCTCTTAGCTTTCACTTGGTTTTCTGACTGCAGAAAAATAATAAAGCAATTCTTTTGTTGAGAAGAACCCAGAAAGATGACGACAGAGCAGAATGTTTTTGATGCTGTGGATTGCTATTTGACATCTTTGGGTTTATTTTGTGAATCGCGTGTAGGTGTTTGCACTGATACTACTAATCTGGCATCGGTAGCACACTTTGAAAGGATCTCCTGGCACCCCCAGATGCTATGACACCTGGTTGAGGATCGTTGCATTAAGCCATCCAGGAAGCAACCAAAGGGAGAGAATAACTTTATTGTTGCCCTTCTTTTCTTCTTTTTTTTAATGTTACAGTACACAATAAATGGGAAGAAAGTGGAAGTGGCCGTGAAGCAAATCATTGCAGGGAAGGAAGTGGAGCAGCGGGGAGCTTTCTCCAACCCGGAGACCTTGGACCTGTATCAAAATATTCCTGAGCTTCAGAAATTCTGAAGTCAAATGGATCTTTGCATCTCTCTGTGTCCCATGTGTATTGTATATATGAAAACTGTATGTAAAGAAGAAGCTATTTAAATACCAGTGGTTCTTTTAAAAGAAAAAATAATATTTCGTTAAGTGCATTATGAAAGGCTTGGGTAAGGCATAGCTGTCTCTCACTGGTTAAATATGCCATATGTACAGGTATCTCTTCCAACCAGGAAGAAGAACCTGCCTGTCTTTTTTAATTTTTATACCTGTGACAAATGCATCTTTTCCAGTTAGATTTGCATCAGCAAGCCAACAAATTAGACCGTCAACAGCAAAAATATTTATGATTGCTAATGGAATACTTCTGTTTCATAAAACTTTCCACTTTTTAACTGGACTTCTAACTATATTTAGGGTTTTTTTTTTTCCTTAATATCTTTATTAGAGCTGCCAGCAAGGGGTTTGTGGCTGTTTTAAATACTTGATGTTTTTGTGCTGCTGAAGCTGAGGATAAAGGCATGTTAGCTCTTTCTTGAAACACCACCATGAAACACAAAAGCATTCTGTGCATATTGTCCAGATCTTAATGCACTGTGCCCATCTCATTTGTACAGTACAGTCTTGAAGCATTTCATCACCCCCTTGGAGGTAATTTGCTGCTTAACTTTGTGATGTTACCTTCATATTGTTTTTAAGCTTTGAATGTTATCCGTCTGTGTATTTTGTGGGGGCCAAATGCTGTTTCATTTGCATCGGTGTAAATTCAGAACGTCTCTGTTGATATCATTCGAATTGCTCTGAATTTATGCCAGCGTAACTGAGGACAGGATTTTGCCCTAATTTGGTTTTAAAGTCCATTATTAGAGTTTAGAAAGGAAAAAAAAAATCCAGTATTATAGTAGCAGAAGAATTCCAGTGTATTAATTTAATAAAAACCTGATCTTTTTGTAACTTTTTTTACTAAACATGCTCTTGACAGTGAGAAACTAAAACATTTTCTAGTTCTTGATCCTTCCAGTTTATAAAGAGGAGGAAAAAGCTGTTACAAGTATTTTGGAACTGTAAGATGAAAGCACTATAAAATGGAAACACTAAAATACCTTGCGTTTTTTCACGACGAAAATGCAATTGCAGTAGTTGTACCAAACCTCTGGCCTTCAGCACCTCCTGCATTATTTGAATATTGTGGGTAAAGTATTTAATGCATTAGAATCATGGGTGTCCTTATAATTGTATCTGTGCAATGGAGGCTGTTAAGATTTAATTAAAAGGAAATAAACTCAGATTCTTAATTTGCGTGGGTTTTTAATTTTCACTCAGTTATCTCCATAGTTGTCTTTTCTTTTCCTCCGATGGAGTTTCATATAGCCAGTTTTAGCTTAATTTCCTTTAATCATGTTCTGCCCCGCAAACATTTCCCCCCCACCAAAGAATGTGTACTCTTTGGCAAGGAATTGTCACCCCGGGCATTTCTATACGTGCTCCAGGTGGCATTTGGAGGGTGCTTGAATTACCACTGGTCTGAGAGCCACGCTAATTAAAAGTACCCAGAGTGTCATGTGTATCAGTTCTCTGCGCTGAAAAATGGTGGCGGGGTGAATGCTGTGAACTAAAGCTGATTGAATGAGCTTTAAAGTGCCTCACAGCCATTTTTCAGCACGTGGATGCTGATGCATACGATGCTGGAGTGTATTGATTTTCATGCTCCAGCAGACTCAATTAATTGACGCCTTGGAATTACAGCGCATCAGAGCAGCCCCCCTGCACGTGTATAGGAGCCCCCTGTGTTTTATAACTTTGGATGTGTTGCACATCACAGCTAATGCATGTGCGTAGCTACCTAATCTGAATGCTCCTTGGTACATGTGAGCAGGTGTGGAAGAAAACCTGCTGAAGATGTACCCCTGCGCTTTGGGCATTGCACCAATTGCATAAAGCAGTGTGGCAAACCTTCTTCATTGCAGGGAAGGTGCTGTTATGCCCTGAGATCACGACTGCTGTGAAATCCTAGTGGAGGCAAACCTTGGCACTTTTAATGTATAACACCTCCACTTGGATGAATCCAGTGCAGATCAACCCCATATAAAAACTACCATAGCCTTTCTTTCACTGGTGCTTATTGAGTTGTTCATCTTGGTTCATAAATACTCCTTTCTCGCACCAAAGATATAACCTCAGCACTTGTAGACAGATAGGCAAGTTGTAAGCATATGGACCCTTATTAATAAGCGATCTTGGACTAGTTTATTAATTAAAACCTGATGGTTTGGAAGCATGATATATTGAGAATGTGGGGAAGGGTATGGGTGTTGAATGCGTGCCATTATAATACCAAACTACTGCTTTAAATTAAGTGCACAATAATTGCATCTTCAAATGCGTACGAAGCTATGGACCGACTCTGGAGAAAGCCCCTGTCTCAAATGTACGTAGAACCTGCATGCTTTGCTGGGAGCTGTTCCTTCTTCCCTGTAAAGACGAGGGTTTGCGACCTACTTGGGGGGAATAACTGCAACATAGCTGAGTGCTACTGCTGAGGTGCTCCAGCTGAGTGGAGAAGCTGTCCCTTTTTTAACATACAAGTCGCTGCAAGCAGCTGAAACAGCTAATTTGGCAGCCCGCCAAGAGCGAAGTACGTTTTGTGCAATCCAGGTATGGATGATCCAGGTTCTGCTCTAATCCCTGGCCAAAGCTGAAGAATGGAGTTATTGTCAACAACAGCTTCGCGTTCTCTGCGGGACGCCGAGATGCCTCATAGTCCAACAAGGTTTTCTGGGCTCCATGTGATTGAGCTGTCCCAAAGTAGACAGCTTGTTGTGTTGGGGTGATAAATGTCCCAAGATAAAGACCACACAGTCTTTAAAACAGTAGAGAAACAAATAATTGAGCTGCCAATAACCTGCGATTAGAAGTTCCCCGTTTAGTAGTTCTCAACTCCCTTCCCCTCCAGCATGGAATATATAAATTTTATATTAATTGTGTGTGCGTGTTCATTAAAACTTAATGATGCCGTTCTTTAATCCATGCAAAATGTCTGGAGTTTACAAAGCACACAAACCCTTGTTAATAAATAATCTTGGAATATTTTATTAATTAAAATGAGATGGTTTGGAAGCAAGGATGTATTGGAAATGTATACTTTGCCTAGAGGTGAATGGTATTTTGTCATATATTCTATCTTGTACCAAAAACGCAGGAGAACGTTCAGATGATTAACAGATGGAATTTGAAATTTCCAGTTTTGTTTGGCTTAATGAATACATTCAAACCTTTGTGCAGAATAATACTGTGTTTTGCATTTGAAAAGTGAAAACTGGACTAAGGACTGCAAAAGGACTTGAGCCATTCAATTAAGGCATGACAGATACTGTACTTAGGCAAATATTATACTCAGTTTCCAAATTAACCTCTTTCTGCTTCAGTTGATTTCAAGGACCTGACTTGGAGCAGTGTGGAGCACCTGCAACTACTGGAAGTCAGCCTGATTGGTGAGTGTGTTTGGCAGCCTTGGAAAACAGGGCCTAGAAGTTGTTCAGTGTACCTAGGAGAGTCTGGTATGGAGTTGGGAACACAATTCGGGTCTCCCGAGTCTGCTCCCCCATTTTAATTCCTGTCTCTTTAGCAAGTGGTGCTTCAGGCAGGCAAAGGCAAGAACAAGCATCTCATAAGGTTGAGGTGCCCCAGTTCTGCTCCAGGCCATTGCAAGGAGTACCCACTTCAGGATGCCACAGGTAAGGGCAAACAGAGTGGTCCTTAGGTGGGAACACAAGGAGCTTAAGACGTTTCTCTTTCAGCTTTTTGCAATGGACTTACCCTCTTCTCACCTCCAAAAGGGCTGGGCCTGCTGGGAGTCATGGCTCTCAGGAATGGCAATTTGAGAACTGTGCGCCATTGTCCATAGTCTCTTCAGACTGCCCAGTTGCCTCTGTCATGGAGAGGTACATTTGGCTGGATTCTGGCAGAGATGAGATTGCACGTTCTTCTAAAATGGCATAGCAGCCTGGCATCCCAGCTTCAGAGAGGGACTGACTCCTGTTGGGACCCAATTGCACAGTGCTCTCAGAGAGGTGCAAGGCTTTAGAGCCATAGCAGACTCGAATAATCTGATTAAATGTCGATTTGGTTCTAGGACATGTTTGTCCAGACACTACAAAGATCTCCTCTAGCTAGGTCACAGCTTTGAATGTGCAACCACCCATACATGAAGATGGGTAGCTTTTAATTTTTATCAAATCTATTCATAATCCAGACGTTCGGTATGTGTGATGGATATCATATGATACAGGTGTCATTTGGCTTCTGTGTGGGATACGCTTTCTTCTACAAGCTGTCTGAAGCCAGTGATAAAAAGGTACAGCAGCCAACCTGTACAATTGGGTATTTGCTTGAGAGTGCAAGCTCCCTGGACCAATACTGAACGCTTTTCAGATTCACGAATGCATATTTAAGAGGGTGGTGTTTGCAAGGCAGAACCATAGGAGTCTAACAGGTAAACAGGTGTTAAATACATTAGTGAGTAATCAGGACCTGTAATAAAGATGATATCTTTTATTAGACCAACAAGATTTTTGCAAAAAAAAATTCTTTGTGAGTAATGACTCCTTACATTCATGCTCTGAAGTGATGGAGACAGAGTTGCAGGACCCGACTGCAGTGCCTAGATTTCCCTGATGTTCTTTGTGGATGGCTCTGGGAGAAATGAGATCCAACACTGTCTTGGTTCAAGGGGCCCAGAGGTATCACAACAATCATTGTCACCTCTCAGACCCAGGAGTGAGTGCTGGGCCTGTTAGCTCTTACTGTAACTGTTGTGTTGACCAGCCAAGCTGCAGGTCAGAATGACGAATACTCGAGATGGTTTCATGTCACCAAATATTGAAGCTGGGCCGCTAAATAGCTCCATTTTCCTGGATCGTGGTGTATGATGTATGAGTAGTTGCACATCCAGTGGCAGGGCAACAGAAGTAACCGAGCAGCATAAGGCACAGATTCATCCCAGTTCCCTCAAAGGAAGAGTCAGACAAACCTATCATTCCATCCAGGAAGAGCACACACCCACTGCTGAAACCTCCTTAGCCTGACAAAGGGTTTTGAACCCGAAAGCTTGCTTAATAATTATTTTCCAACTGTTTGGGCTGGTCTAATAAGAGATATCAGATTCACCCAAGGAACCTTGTCTGCCTGTGTCCTTAGAACAACAATGGCTACAACATACACCCCTGTATCCAGTAGTGATGCATTTCTTGATGTCTGGTCTTAGATTTGGTGATTTGAACCACATTGGGAGGGGTGGGGGCAGGAAACATAGAGCCGAGCTCTTGAGTATTTTACCTGTAACGGCTTACTTGGTTTGTTCTGACTTAGTCTAAATGCAGTATCATCACTCTGATTTGAAGGACGTTAACTATTATTCAGAGTAGTTTTCTTTCCTGGCCCTCTGCTCTTTACTGAGACTGTGTTTTTTATTAAGCTTTTAAACCACTGTGAGACCCCACCCACAGAGGTTCCTGTCTGCCAGCACAGATCAAAACAGCGACCTCTCAGTCTAGATGATCTTTTGTCTCTCTTAAAATTTTAGGTCTGCAGCAAGCAATTTGTCTGGGTAAAGCTCTCATCTCATTACTGACAGGAGCAATTTCCCCGAGTGTGTTAGTCATTCTCCAGATCTCTGTTGTATCCCACAGAGCTGAGATCTTAACTCCATACATTCCTGCTTCTTCCTCCAAATGTGTTGCCTTGTCAAAGAGAGTATTTTTACCTCTAAAGGAATAGGGTTTAATACCGAGCAGAGGTTTCACTTTTTTCCTTTGTGCTTTCTTTTATTGTTTTTTTTTCTTTTTTCTTCCCAAAAGGAAACTACATCTGATCTATTGACCACAAACAAAACTAGTGTATGAAAATCTGCTGCATGGGCTAGAATCGCACACAGCACAATATGGTGGCGTGAGAGAGTTTGAGTGTGTGCATATTTTTTCTTTGCTGGGAATTAGGGGCCTTTTTAGATTCAAATCATGAGATAATCAACATTAGTGAGCATCTTGCTCTACATGATCTGTGTGCAAAGTGGGAGTGAAATCTGCTATGCAAAGCAGAGGGCGACAGTGTCTGACATACTATTAGAGAGTCAAAGAGAGCCTTGGATAGATAGAGCCATTTCAGTTGCAGAACAATAAGTCGTCCCAAAGTACCAGTACTACGAGAGCAGGCAACAGCTGGCTGCACAATCTTTCATTGTTTTCGGAGAAATGTTTCCAAACAGCCAGCCAGAGATGCATCTCGCAAATAGATGGATGTTGGTTGGGAGGAGAGGGAAGGAATCCCTTGCAGGCTGCTGTGTACCAGGGATCAGAGGAGGCTTAATTGGACCTGGTACTTCCAAATTAGTAGACCTTAAATTATTCTTTTCCTCCTTGCTACTTTTGACAAGCTCTTTTGCAAAGTTCAGGGGCCTTATTGGCGCTCAGTGGGAGGTAAAGCTGAAAAGACCCAGTCCCTGGGAGGACGGGTAACATTCAGTGTTGTTAGTTAATTAGTTTACAATAGCAAATGTAACCCAACATTTGCAGAAGGTTGGCAGCACTAACGAGGAGTTCACTCAAATTCCCCATTTTTCAGTTTTGTTCTTTCTTTGGAACGAGTCCAAAAAAAAAATCAATTCCAGTTGCGGGGGAGATGTTTTACTGATGGAAAAGTACACTCCAGCTTGGTTTGTGTTTAGATTTTGTTTTGTTTTTTTAAACAAAGAGGTTGTGTCGAGCATGTATAGGTTAGCAAGATGCCAGCTATATAACATACAATGACACTAGTCCTTCCTTGTGTTACAAAACCTTCACAGATGCTCTCCAAGATGGGCCCAGGTACTCCCAGTCTCTACCATAGGAAGGAACTGAATCAGAAATATCACCCGTTAAGGCTCAGATTCAGAGCTGGTGCACGATGTAAACCTTAGGAGGAGTTTCTCAGTGGTAGAACCAGGCAAGGGATGAGATGAAGTCGGCCTTACTGGAGATCCAAGGGCAGATTATTTGAGGCCTGGGTGAGAATGTAGTACTCTAGCCCAATACGGCTACAACCTGGATACCGGGTCAGAGGCAAAAGGAAGCAGAACTGATGGTAGAGGTGATGTCTTTCATTAGACCAACTAGGTTTTTGCAAAAAACAAAATTGATTTTTTTCAATTAAAGATTTTTTTTTTTTTTTGCAAATATCTAATTGGTTTAATGAAAGATATTACCTCTACCATGATACTCTGCCCAGGCCTGTGAAAGGCTGGGAATCTGGGGTTGGAGGTTCAGGGGCTGGAGTTTTTTGCCCTTCTGTCCTTGATGTTATGCATGCAATACGTTCCAGTTGATTGTGCCCTCTTGGTGAGAGAATCCTGTTTGGATATTTAAGGAAAGTAAGTTTTATGAGCTGTAGGCAAACCTTGTTGTCACTTAAAGCCTCAGCTTCCCTTGACTTTAGTGGGACCAGGGGTACTTGGATGGGAACTGGTGAATTCAAGGGTGCCAACCTGCTTTGGTTTTCCAGGTCCCAGCAACTCCCCTCTGCTTTTTTGGTAGATTATTTCCTCTCTGCTTTTGTCCCTGGTTCTTTCCCGGTTTTAGAGCAGCTGGTTGAAGGGGATCTGCTCTTAACTCAGATTGTCACGCAGGGAATTTAGTCTCGCAGGAGGCTACCGGGTCTGCCTCCGGTCACTGCTTGGAGTTCTCCAAGGAGCTGAAACATTGCTTGGGGGCTTGCAGGTTCCTGGGATAGGTTGCAGCTGCAAAATATACCTCCAGATTTTCACCTCCCTTTCCACTTAGACCTCAGGAACATTGAGGCCCAAGGCCTTGCCGCCTTCCTTCATCCAGGCCAGCTATGGCAGCTATATCAGGTCCGGGCTCCCTTCCATTTTCTCTTCCCTAAAGAGCAGAGGGGCTTGTCTTGCTACCTTCGGCTCAGGCTCATCTCTGCTGGAGAGGGGTGATGCCAGCTAGCTGTGAGTTACTATCTGTGTCCCTGCTGTGAATATCCATCAATTCAGTCCTTGACAAGGAACGCATGCTTGTGAAATGCTGCTTCCAGGGAGCTCCTCACTGCTCAGAGTTGCAGCAGTTTAGCTTAATATGGATTTTAAATCAGTTCAGTTAAAAAGGGTGAGATGCGCTGTGTGGATGCTCTGACCTCGGCTTAAATCAGGCTTCTTCCAGTTCAGCAGGAATTGGTTTGGAGAAGGTTGAAACTAAACTGGAATAAATGGCACCAGAACATCGAAAGAGAAGTAGTGCCAGCTTAAATAAAGGGACCGAAGAGGTCATTTAGTTTTAAACAGGTGGGGCTTCTACATGTGGACAGGGCCTAAGGGGTGAGCTGGCGGCATTCGTATGCAATAGCCAACCAAGAATCTTAAATGCTCTGGGTTCTCGTGTGTAATAAAATAGCCTTAGTACATGATACTTCATGAATTAATGAGCAAAGCATTACAAAGCATGAGGAGAGAGTCTTGTACAGGATTAGTTTTTATAATTCAAATGCAAAGCAAAGGTTTGAACGCGGAGAATCATGAGACCTATTTCACGCTTCCCTTTAGGGGTTTTGTTCCTGTTTACTGAATCCTTCTATTGGCACTGCATGTGTGCGTGTTGTGTGCGTGCATGCGTGTCATCCTGGCCACACAGACTCTCACGTGAACTTTTAACGCTCCTGGGGGCAGAGCAGGCTATTTCCAAGCTGTGGAATCGTTGGTGGGAGAGAGCAGTGTGTCAGATAGCTATCCTCCCTCTTCCGTAAATGTGTTAGTGAAAGGCATTATTAAACTCCGCTGGTATGAATTGGATTATAAGGGCTGTTGAGGCAAGGGGGAAAAAGAGAATTGCTATCCGTGGTACATGTGCTTCTCCTGGCGGGGAGAGCGTGCAGAGGGATTGTATAATTTCACACGGGAACAAGCAAACAAAAAAAAAGGAAGTGCCAGGGTTTGTCCTATGAGAATAATCTATATGCATGACCTATGTGAAATGGCCTTTTCTTATAATCTTAATCAGTCTTCAGGTTCATTTCAGTGGTATCCTGGTAAGTACTGCAAACCCAAGGGTCACTGGTTGTAGCTCTGGCAGAGTTTTGGGTGCAAATCTAGCCAGTGTAAGGGTGAGAGATTTGACCAAGGCTGGGCAGTGAGCCGGTGTTATATCTTGGATTATGACTCTCATATTGTTCGTGGGTTCAAATCACTGCAGCCTCCTGCCGCGGTAGCGTGGTTCCCAGCTACAGCTTGACATACCGTGTTAACTTAGCAGGCGAAGCTGAATTATGCCACATTTCCGAATGAAAATGCTGTGGAAAGGAGATTTTTTTTACCCAGCTGTCTGAGGAGCTGTCACAACAAGGTCCCCTTTGTTGGTAGCAGCTGCAGAGACTGAATGAAGGCTAAGGAACCTGTGCTGCTGTCATAAACACTTATGTGCTGACTTCCCTGATCACCTAAACTACTGCACTATTAGGCAGGGAGGAGACAGAGACGGTGAGAGAGATTTGCTATGTAAACGTCCTACCCTTTTTATTGCCAGCGGCTTTGGAGTGACAAGATTTTTCCAGAGGAAGAAGGGCAAAAAGGCCTCCCTCGAAGCCTGCAGCAAGAAGATGAGATGTATAGATTGCCAGGTACCATTTCAAATCCCTATTGACACGAGCACATTCTCGCTAGCACAACGAAACCTGTAATTAGATTGAAAAGAAGGCCAGCAGTTCTTGCGCCATAAAAATATTAAGTTGTCTGCTAACGTAGCTCCACCGATGTTCCTGGGAGGGGCGACTTTTCTTCTGTAATAATTCATTACTGGGCTTTCTCTGAAAATAAGACAGCACTATAAGTAGGAAGGGGAGGAAAGATGGTGTAGTTAGGATACTGCATTAGGATTACAGGCATCTACTGGCTCTGTTATTAAATGTCCCATGTCATCATGGGCAAATCACTTAATCTCTTCATGCCTCAGTTCCCAGTGGGGACAATATTTCCTTTCTCCCATCCTTTGTGCAGTCTCTTTTGGCTGCAAGCTGTTTGAGGTTCGGGGCCATCGCTTCCTGTTTGCTCATGCCGCACGTTGCACAGCAAACCCCAAACCAGGTAGTCTGAAGTTGCTACCGTGATCCAGAATTTATCGGGGATTTTACTTTTCGGAAGAAGGCCTGAGAATTTTGCTGCCTTAATTTAAGAGCATTTGCTTGCTTTGAAGCCCTGGTTCCTGCCAAGCTGTGCATGAAGTAATTACTTTGGTGTACAAATTCAAGGAAAGAACTTTTTCAAACTTCTGACGTGACGGTTCTGCTAGGTTTCATTGGTGCCTGATTGTCCCTGGAGATTGAAACGTCAAAAAGTCACTGCCTCTCTCTTATCCTGATATTTAATTTTCCTTACTTCAGCTGCTTGGGGGTGGGGGAGAAGGGAAGTACGTGGAAAGGGTTTACTTAAGTCTACGTATGGCTTGAGCGTGAGCACAATAACTCCATTTTCAAATGGTTTTAATCACAGCGAGAGCACTGTTTTTCTTTATTGCTCTGATTTTCTGCCTGCCTGGCTGCTGAAGTGGTAGTATGGTTTTGTATTGAAATGATAGATCAGCCTGTCAGGATTTTGTGAACTCTTTCATCAGGCTGGTAATGTTGTTTTTCACTTTTTCCGATCACAAGCATGGCTTAATAGAGACCTTGTGTTATTTAGTAATGGCCGAGTTAAAAATATGACAGACTGAGCTGCATCTCAAGTAGCTAATTCCCAAATTTAGGGTCATCATCATATGATGCTAAATGCACATTAATAGCAGAGGGAAGATGACTCCAGGTTGACCTCATTTGGATCTAGATGGCATAGCACAAATTTCAGGTCACAAGAGAGATGGTTTTTCAGGAAATCATTGCCAGAGTCCTCTGTTTTACTGCCTGTAAACTCTATAACATTTTTTTACATCTTAAATATTCTTACAGTGAGTTTTTTTTTTCCAGTGGCCTAATTATAAACCTCATTATCATTGTTCATTAGTTTTATTTTGTTCAATTAGTTAACCAAGTTGCCAAACAAAATACAAGGCTGGCAATTAGCTTGATATAATTGTAATGAGCCACTCCAATTATTGGGTTACCAAATATGTTCTTTTATAGCACTTTTTTTTGTCAATCAGTGAACAATAACAGTGATGTTCAGAATGTCTCCTGATCTCTGTAAATAGTGGCAATTTCTCTCTCCCATTTAGTAATGTAGGAAGAATGAAAGAAAGAAGGTTTTCTTATCTCGAGCACTAGAATAAGGTTTTCTTTCTCTCTCATTTTTTCTACTAGCTGTTTATCTACAGAAAGGCTTTTTGATGGATTTCCACTGAAATATTATGCAAGGGACCCTATAAATATTCAACACTGCAAAAGTTATAATAAATCTATCTTGTTTTGTGCTGTGGCAAACCGTGCCAGGCCCCCTTTAAGGTCCTAGAGGACCCTGACAGTTCCTGTTTAAGAATGGACAGTCCGGGAGTGTAGCCACTTGGTGCGCAGCGAGGGCTATGAGGCAGAGGGGAAAACCCCCAAGTAGCTCAAGTCTCAGGCCTGTGGTTCAAGCCTCAGGCTGTGAGGTGTCTCCCAAGATGGCATGCCCCTTCTGAACTTGGCAAACTCCCCATCTACCAAATCTTTGGCTGGTCTGCTTGGATTGTAAGTACGTCGGGGCAGAAATGATGTCTCATCTGTAGGTATGTGCAGCGTGAGCTCCGGGCGTGGGGCATCCAGTGGTTACAATGACTGAATCTGTTATGGGTGCGTTTACCTTTTCTCTGGTCCTCTAATAATCCACTGCAGGAGAGAAGATACAGGGCTTGATATAAATCCTACACCGGCAATCCCATTGTTCCAGAGCTAATGCAATGGTACGAATTGAATGAGATCACACCATGAGTTACTGAGTCAGGAGATCACAGGGTATTTACAAATACAAGCTTCAAGCTCTGATCCCATTTTACTTGGGTGCAGCAAGTGAGGCCACTGCTCTTTTCTACTATAGCGTTAGAAATTCATGCATGAAGATCTGGAGGCAGCTTCCTGCGACACCCGTGGTGCAGTGTGCATGTGTGCGCACATGCATGTGTATGTGCACACCTGACTAACTTGCAACTGGAGCAGAGAAAGTGAGAGAAGTGGGGGAACCGACCAGCCTAGACGGCTTTGCACAGTAAGGTGACTAGTCTGGTGACAGGGCTAGACTTTAGGAAAGCTGATTTCAGTGAACTCAGGTGACTAGTCAAGGACGCACTGCAGAGTAGGAGTTTTGAAGAGATGGGAGCCCAGGAAGAGTGGCTGTGCCTTAAGGCCCAGGATGGAATAGGACCCCTGCTAAATGGGCAGAAACAATTGATGACGGACAGGGGGACAAGGCTGAACTCCTCAATGAGTTCTTTGCCTCAGTGCTCCTAAGTGAGGGGCAGGACAAGGCTCTCCCTGGGGCTGTGGAGAGACAACAGCAAGGCGCCAGACTGCCATGTGCAGACCCTGAGATGGTGCAGAGTCACTTGGAAGAACTGGATGCCTTTAAGTCGGTAGGCCTGGATGAGCTCCATCCGAGGGTGCTGAAGGCACTGGCCGACGTCATTGTACAGCCACTGGCAGGAATATTTGAATGCTCTTGGCGCATGGGCCAAGTCCCGGAGGACTGGAAAAGGGCCAACGTGGTCCCCATTTTCAGGAAGTGGAGGGAGGAGGACCCAGGCAACTATAGGCCAGTCAGTCTCACCTCCATCCTAGGCAAAGTCTTTGAAAAATTATCAAGGCTCATATTTGCGAGAGCCCGGCAGGACAAATTATGCTGAGGGGAAACCAGCACGGGTTCGTGGCAGGCAAATTGTGCCTGACTAATCTAGTCTCTTTTTATGACCAGGTTACAAAACGCCTGGACACAGGAGGAGTGGTGGATGTCGTATACTTAGACTTCAGGAAGGCCTTTGATA
>JAGPOW010001167.1:20407193-20432424 GCA_030014935.1 Caiman crocodilus | reverse complement strand
AGAGGAGGTTAGATAGGCATCTGGCTGGGGTCATCTGAACCCAGCACTCTTTCCTGCCTGTGCAGGGGGTCGGACTCGATGATCTATTGAGGTCCCTTCCGACCCTAACATCTATGAATCTCATGAAAATCACAACTCGATTGTTAGGAGGCAGTTGTGTGTGCAGCTGA
Organism: Caiman crocodilus; assembly: GCA_030014935.1. Classification (NCBI taxonomy): domain Eukaryota; kingdom Metazoa; phylum Chordata; order Crocodylia; family Alligatoridae; genus Caiman; species Caiman crocodilus. The sequence continues at coordinate 20,432,254 of JAGPOW010001167.1, read as the reverse complement.
AGAGGAAGTGAAAAACCCCTCCTCTGAGGAGTGCAGCAGCCCTCAAATACCCACCAAGAGCCAGTCTACCCTGTGCAATTCTTTTCCTTTTATACCTTGTGCGCTAGCTGAATAAGGAATCTCAGTGGGAGAAGAGCTGTCGAAATGCTGTGACATTCGGCACTTAAAATCGCTGCCTGCAATAAGCTTTGTGTCGGCGTGCTCCAGGAGCAGGGAGAGTCTGTGGCTGAGATGAAAGATGGGTCAGGACTGTGGGGACCAAAGATACTATGAAACTGTAATTCTCTCCTTGTCCAACAACCCTGACATAGAGCCTCAGTGTAACTCTCTTCTCTCCATCAAGGGAAGCACATAGGCTCCTCACAGGGCCTTGTAGACCAGGCATGCAGGACATTAGAAAACTACCTCCCTGCCACTCCATCTGCCATCTCGACAGAGCTGTGTTCAGCCTGTACATCAGTCGTGCGTGCGTCCAGAACAGGACCCCCTTGTCCCCTCTGAGACACGTCATGCTAGTTTATAGTAAGAGCTAGAGTAATACGAGCATTACGGTGATACCCCTGACCTAAGATGAGAACAGGACTCTATTTTACAGGGCACAGTACACACATGCAGTGAAAGACAGCATCTCTCCTGAAGACCTTGCAGATGAAAGAGGCAAGAAGATCCCCATTTTCCAGAGCGGGGACTGGGCCGCAGACTTCCCTGGGGTCAGCCGTCCCGTACATGCTTGAAAGTTGAGCTCTCCTGGGTCCCCACCTGCAAACTTAAGCCTTGCCAAAACATTTGCTTTCTGGAGCTTTTGCTTTCCATACTTTGCTTCTGCTCATAGAGGACTGTTGAGTACAAATAAAATCCTTGTAGCAGTTTTTGAAGTGTATGTGCAAGAGGAGAGGGGGAGATTCTCTCCTCCCCTTTTTTTAATTCACTTTTTGATTTCAGAAAATAATGGTGTAGACCGGAGGCAGGTGAGTCTGGGCTGAAACAGGCCTTCATGTCCCAAGTGCTGTCTAGGACACTGCCCTGTTTATTGTGAAATGGATAGCTTGTTAAGGCAGCACTGGATTGCCTTGGGTGCTTGTACACGCGACGAAAATTTCTGTGATTTAATTTGCATCACATTGTACATGTGTGGGGTGTTTTTACGATTTAAAGGAGTTTGTTATGTTGCAAACTAAACTATATCCGGATGTGGTTTAGTTCGCAGCGTAGCTATTTGTGGCGTTGCAGCCTCTGCCAGACTCCCCACTTGCTCCCCGTTGTGGGAGCGGCGGGCTGAAGGCAGAAGCAGCAAGGGGCCTGATCCTTTTCTGCAGCGCCTGCCTGCATCTCCCATGGCTGGGGGGCAAGCCTCCTAATTCTTGTCTCTAGCCTCCTAATTCCTCATTTTAAGCCCCTTTTGTCTTCTCCCTGCATTGCTCTACACCTGATCTAGGACCAGTGGCAGCTGCTGAGACGCACCCACGTGCAGTTGGAGGTGCCATCTGCGGAGCAAAAATTCTGGGTCTTGCTTACAGCTGCCCAAAGCAGCAGGATGCAGGAGCAACCCTCTGGCCAGGTGGCTGCAAGCGAATGCACGGCCTTTTTGCTGACACGGTTCTTCCCTGCCTAATAACGGAGATAAGTGACGCTGGAGGATGGGCGAGCAGGGTTGGACCAAGCATTTGCAGGGCAGGGGTCAGAGCCCCAGGAAACAACTAGTAGTGCATAGGAAAGGGTGCCCCAGATGCGTGTCAAAAAGGCTTGTCCGACTCTCCTACATTAGTGAACGGCTGCACATTTTCAGTGCAATTATTTCAAGTTAACACGAGGCAGCACAAGCTGACTTGGGGTCTGTCCTGTGCCCCAGGCCCCCTTGCCCACTGTCCGGGAATGGGCCGAGGTGTGTGGATGTGCCCAAGCAGAGCATTAACAGGGAAACATGCAAGTGAGCTGAGTCTGCACCGAGGCCAAGGCTTGGGCTCCCTCGAGGGGGAGCTTCTGCCCTGCTTGTTTAAAGAGATTCCCAAAGGAAATCTCTCTGCATGGAAAGTACTGGGGTGGAGGGTGAAGGCGCCGCTGGAACTTGCTGCAGAGCGCTCTGCCAGGGGCAGCCCTAATGAGAGCAATGCTGCGGCCCAGCACTCGGGATCCCTGTGTGACTGTGGGCGAGGCAGCCTTGGGCACCTCACTTCCCTGCCTGTAAAATGGGCTAATAATAACGGACTTCCCATCTCGCAGGTTTTGTTTGCTTCGATATGTCAGCTCTTCAGTGCAAGTCCGTCACTGCCCATGTGTGCGCGCACGCCTGTGTGTGTGCAGAGTACCGGGCATAACGGGGAATCCAGTTGTGGTTGTGCTTTGGTATGCAGAATGAAACGTGGTGTTATATACAGAATAATTCAGAGTAACGGGAGCTGATGAAAAGAGGCTGGTGTTATCCAAGCTTCTCTTTCTGTTTGTATTCTGGTGACTCAGGCTGTCGGTGTTTTTGTGAGTCTAGGAACACACTTATAATAATGCAAAATCCCTCTCTCGTGTCTGGTTCTTTTCGCTTTTTTGATATGATACCAATTAAAACACCTCGTCTTTTATAAACGTAAACTCACCCCCTCCTTTCCCCTCCTTTTCCTGCAACAGCTGCTGCCACCCAAAGGAGTAGGAACAATAATAAAAATAATAATTATTAAAGTGAGTTTGTGGTTTTTAAGCCTTCAAAGCTGCCGAACTGGTTGTCTCCAAATTTAGCTTGTTTGTTAGAGATGTCAGTAAGGCTCGCAAACGAAAGGAGTTTGGTGTGAACCTGAACATGCAATGGTCTGAAAATGTGAAAACTGGGTTAGAACTGCTAGTCCACATTGTACTTTATTATGGCAATTAACAGTGATCCCAACATGGCCTGAGCATTGAGGTGCCACCGTGAAGAGTTAGAATCAAGGTCAAACTTGTATCTCCACTTTGTGCCTTTGATTTATCGTCTTCCATGATGAAATGCTGTAGGGTAGGGTCTTTTGGCTTAGAAACTCTGTTGCACTACAGTGAAGCAGAATAAAAGGTGCAATAATTAAAAGGATTTTGGGGGACGCTGTCTCCTCTTGCTTTGCGTGGTGCAGGCGGAGGGCGTGACAGAAAAATTGTCCATCTTTATCTCTGGTTGGCTAATCCAAGTTAGTCATCTTGGCTTAGAGCAGCAGTAAAACCTGTTTACTTGGGTTTTAAATCGGTTTGCAGCTGAAGTTCAGCCTCCTCTGACCTGAGCTGCAAAACCTGAGCTAAAACCCCCATTACCTTGTCTTCGCTGACATAGGGGGCTTCCTGTGCTTCCTCCATGTTACACAGCTGGTGTGTGGTGTACCGTTGTTGTGGCCTCTACCTGGAAGTGTTGCCTCCCTTGGGAGGCGGGGAAAAGAATCAATGACTGCAGGAACAGATGGGATTATTGGATCCTCTTTCAAGTTATAAATCATTATAAAGAAGGTTGTGGATTCATGCACCCCTGGAGAGCAGCTGTTTCTGCTGAGACTTTTGGATAACCCAGAAAAAACCTGCATAGATTCCCTTTCCACAGGCAAGTCTGAGACTCTCTGGTTTATCTCCCCACTTAGCAAAAACTATTTGCTTGCACGTTCTAGTGAATTTACTGTGCTTCCAACCAGTATCTAATATGGACACCATGATAAATTCCTTACTATAAATTATTCTGTCTGCAAGTCATGCAAGTCAGACCTAAATCACAAAGAGCCCCACCAGAACCGTGGCTTGTTCTTTATTCCCTAGCAAGACTTAAGTAGTGGCATTAACATCGCTCCGAATTGGACTTTGATTTCATGGGACACTCGGCTGCATTTTACTGAGTTCTTTGCAGCAAAGAATCGCTCTATTATTTTTATTTTTATTTTTTTTTGTAGTCAAAGAAGAGAGAAAACGAAGAGTTGGCATTTTCTGAGGGGTGCCTTGAGTCCGTCAAGGGGCACCTCGTATGTACTGAAGGGTGCCTCAAGTCTAAAATAGGTTGATAAGCACTTAAATGAATGTGCTTTGGACTTGCACTAATGTGAAATTGGAGTTGACCCATGCAGATGTGATGCTTGCAAGGCAAGGTTATAAATTTGAGCAGTAAGGACAGGACGGCAGAGGAGTAGATAGGACTGAAGCAGAGGGCAGTCATGGAAGATGAGCTTACACAAGCTGGCTTTAAGTAGAGGTGTTTTTTTGGTTGTTAGGCTTATAGAGAGAACTGCTGTGGTTTTACTCCTGCCTCTGCTGCTGGTCAGCTATCTGGCTTAGGGGAGGCCATTTAACTTAAGCAGTTTAGCGCCTTGGTTTGCTTTCCCCTGCCACCAGTCCACCCCTTGGGGTGAAACCAGGCTTAATTTATGCTCGTAACATCAGCTAAGATGCTCTGATGGATGGTGCTATCTCAGTGCAAAGTGTTATCAGAGGGAAATCTATATTCTTTCCTCATTGTTGGCTCCTTTCCTCCGCGTCACTGTCTGACAAACCTATCATGCTCACAGATGGATGACTTTTGTGGTCTATTAATGTGTTTCCTTTCAGGCTCTTAAAATTTCACCCAGGGATCATGTTCCCATGCAGAAAGGGAGAGACAAATGATTAGTCTCGTCTTAAAAGTGAGCACCCCCCCACCTCGGATGGTTTACATGCTTTCCCTCTCGCTCTCTCCCTCTCTCTCTTTTTTTTTCTGTTTTCCAGACGGAATCCGGACGGGTGTCAGCAATCTGTTCGCTTAAGAGGTTGAGATTAAAGACACCGATAGTGCAGAGTGGGGAGGGAGAATTTCACACCTCTGCCTCTCACACTATAGGCAGCTATTACATCAGCTCTTCAAACATGATTTCAAGGCATTGTTTGGCTTAATGAATGCACCTGCCATTTGCTTTTTGAGATGCATTTTTGTTTTTATTATCTATCTGAGCAGATAAATATTTTCTACATTTTTTAGGGGCTCCGCATTTTGCCCACCCCTGTTTTAGTATCTTCTCTGGGGCCAGAAGGTGCGCACAAGTGTGCTCATCAAGTGTGGGGTGGACAGCGTTGTGCTCGCTTTGGGTCCGAGAGCAAGGAGCACTTCTGGAGGGGGATTGCTAGGCCTGTGTCAATGCCCAATGCGGCGAAGCCGAATGGGAAATGCTGGAATGGCTCCAGTGTGTTGCAAGGATGAGGGGGTGTGGGAATGATCCCCTTTGTTGCCTGCCGTGCGTGGGTCTATTTGGAATTTGCTCCGTGATGCCTCTAGCAAAACACGTGCCTGTTTATTCGGAGCCTCTCGCCAAGTCTGCTTTGTAAGAGCACGAGTGACTCCTGTCCGTCCCTGTGGCGTGGTGTGGAGCGTGAGTCCGGCTGAGAGACTGAACAAGCTCTGAAAAGGGACAGGTCGTTCTGATTTGATTCTGCGCAATGAGGGGCAAAGGCTTGTTATTCTTGCTGCCCACTGCTGCTTCTGCTAGAGTCTGGCAGGAATAGGAACCCCTCCATGCAGACCTTAGTTTGGCCCATTGCAGGGTTAGTTTGGCCAGGGTCCCATTCAGGGCTGCACTGTTCTCATTTTGCTTTGAGCTAGATCTATCTCTGGTTGGCGTAAATGAGCCAGGGGCTGGTTTTAGCTAAATTGCAGTAAGCCACTCGAGCTGAAATAAGACTCCATCCAGGAGTGGGGTGTTTCAGAAACCCATGCAAATTGGTGTGCGTGTGTCCACACAAAGCCAAAAGGACCATTCACGGCCCAGATTTTGGAAACAAACATTCGGTGCATCCTCAAAGGAAACAGGCAAGAGTTTTCAAAGATCCTCCCAATGTAGACCTTGCTGGACCAACTCACATTAATACTGGTGACCCAACCAGGCTTCTCAACTCTGGAGATATACCCTTCCATTTGTACCCTCCAAAGAAAGCCTGGACTGGGGAATGAAGAAAAGGCATGTCAATCCCATTAGTGGCCTTAGTACAATTTGGCAAACTCATCAAAAGCCTTATTTGCCTAACCATACGAGTGGCCCTTCTCTGGACCCTCTCCAGGTTATCCACATCGCTTTTCAAGCGTGGTGCCCAAAATTTGATGCAGTACTCCAACTGCAATCTGACCAGTGCCCGATAGAGGAGAGGTATCACCTCCTCTGTTCTGCTGATGCATAAGGTGCAGTTAGCTTTGCTGATGGCTTCGTCACACTGCTGACTCACGTTCATCTTGGAGTCCGCTAGGACGCCACAATCCCTTTCCACTTCCGTGCCACCCAGCAGGTCATTCCCTAGGCAGTAGGTGTGCTGGACATTTTTCCTCCCTAGGTGCAGCACTTTGCATTTCTCCATGTTGAATTGGATTCTGTTGTTTTCTGCCCGCTTGTCCAACCTGTCCAGGTCTGCTTGCAGCTGTTCCCTGACCTCCGGCGTGTCCACTTCTCCCCATAGCTTTGTGTCATCCAGAAACTTGGACAGAGTACACTTCACTCCCTTGTCTAAGTGGCTGATGAAGATATTGAAGAGTATCGGTCCAAGGACCAAGCCCTGGGGGACCCCACTGCCCACACCCTTCCAGGTCAAAAATGACCCATCCACCACGACTCTCTGGGTGCGACCCTCTATCCAATTCGCCATCCACCTGACTGTGTAGTCATCCAAGTCACAGCCTCTTAACTTGTTCACCAGTACGGGGTGGGATACTGTATTGAAGGCCTTCCTGATGAACTCTGCATCTTTGGAGGTGGTGGACTCTCCATCCTTGGAGGTTTTTAAGACCCCGGTAGACAAAGCTGTGGCTGGGATGATGTAATTGGGCCTGGTCCTGCTTTGAGCAGGGCGTTGGACTAGATGTGACCTCCCTGCCAGCCCTCATTTTCTATGATTGTCCTCTCCTGTATCTGTCATCATGGTATCTGCCTGCCCTCCAGTAAGATGCTAAGTGCAAGACTAATATCCATCATCAAGGCCTCTTTCTTTCTGCCCGAGGGAAATTATAGGAGGGTGAAAAAAAGTTTAAAAATGCCCAGAGCCAAAACTGCAGCCAGATTCTCTTGTCTGAGCTGAGCTGACTAGCCATGCTGAGTCCTGGCTGTGCTCTGCTGGGACCAACTATCACCTTGGTTTAGACTCATTTCTAGCTTTGAGACCAGATCTCAAAAGGCAATGCAGTAGAGGATAGAGCATCACCTAAGAGGGAATTTACCTGCACAGGTGCCTGGAGGGTTTTGTTGCCGAGTTTCTTAAAGCATTGGCTCCTTGGCTTGAGGATCGGCTTGTTCCCAGCAGATCTCTGGCTCCCTGATGTGACAGCTCCTCCACAGCATTGCCCCATGGGCAGTCTTGCCTAGTAGATAAGGTCAGCCTCCATCCAGGGCTAAGTGACTGGTGAAAAACCTGTGGAATTTGGAATGAGAGACAGAGTTGTGGAGAGCAGCCCCTCCGGACCGTAGCCAGCTCCCTCCCCAGCTGTGGGGTGTGAACCGTGTAGATGGGCTTCCTTAGGGTTACGTGTTGGAGGCAGAGGCGGCACTGCCTCCTTCATAAGCCCCCGGCAAGGAGCTCTCGGGCCTTTACTCTTGGATGGCAGAGGGCAACCCATCCCTCTTTGGTGTGAGTTCCCTTCCCACCATTTCCTAACTAGAGAATAACTCCCAGAGCATTCTCTTGTCTGGCAAATTGCATGGAAAATAACTAAGGAAATCATTATTTTAACATTCAGGTTCTCAACTATTTACTCAAGCAAGACCCATCCCTGGAAAAACCCTGGCTAAGAGTATCTATGGAGCGATTCTGGGCGGTGAGGAGGGGCTGGTTAAAAATATATCTGTATTTATGCCAACAGCGTCTGTGTAAATGTTTAAGCAACGCGAAATTGCAGGTGATGATTCTTCAAAGCCCAAATGTGGGTGCCAGTCACGGAGGGGAGGAAAATAGAAGTGCTCTCCTTTCATTTGATTAGAAATGCTCTTTATTTGCCTGCTTGTTCCATTTCTGTCTGCAAGGTACCTTTTGAAACAACCTCTTTGACGGCTGCAGGCATTTCAGAGGCGTCGAGCGCGTAGAGAATGTGCAAACTTAGGAGACAAAACCTGGAAGAATGACAGGCTCCCTGCATTTTTATATAATTTTTGGAGAGCAAAGAATTTGTTTTTAACAAGCTGACAGGCGGGCAGCTTTGCCAAGGCTGGAGCGTAGCAAAGTCTTCTCGGATGGAGTTGTCTGAGAACTTTTTCAGCTGTGAGGTCTCTCCTAAAATCAAAGTGTTTTTTCCTCAAATAGCACCCAGTCATCAGTGTGTGGAACAAGTAGACCCATCCCCTGGATTGAATGGTATCCAAGAGCTAACTGGTTGAGAAGGCTCTTTTGAAGTGCACAGATACTAATAGATGCTGAGCCTTGAACAACTGCTGGGATCATCTTTCTAGGAAAGTGGATTCTGCTGGGGTTTTCTAGTCCAGAACTGCATGGGGTCTGAAAGCTGTGATGCCTAACACTGAGGATGTATGAAGAATTGCTAACAGTGTTATGTGGCCCACTCGATGTAGTACTTCTACATAGAAGAGCCTCTCTGAAAAGGAACCGTAGGCTGCTGTTTGTTATGGTCTGTGTTAGGGGAGTGCTGAGCAGAGCGATTTGGGCCTCACTGTGCTAGTTGCTGCATAAACACACAGAGAAATCGTCTGTCTGGAGGACCGTATGGTTAAAATGGATAGAGGATGGGAGAAAGAAGGTATGAATCCTGCCCTGCAGTGGGGTGGGGGCCTGAGCCCAAATAAAGTGACTTGCTGAAGGCCATATAAAGAGTCTATGGTGGAGCCAGGAACTGAACGCAAGTTTCCTGAATTCTCATCCGATGCCATAACGCCAGGACCATCCCCTCCTGATAGCTTCGATTTGGGAATCTTTGCTGCTTACCTTACAGGATGATGCTTGGCTTGCACGACAAGAAGATGGTATGTCTCTGAGCCTGTATGACTTCTACTTTCAGTTAGCATAGGGTAGTTGGATCACAGTTATCATAAAAAGGTAGGGCAGGAAGGGACCTCACAAGGTCATCTAGTCCAGCCCCCTGCTCAAGGCATCCCTGACTAAGGCATCCCAGCCAAGTGTCTGCCTAACCATCTTCTGAAAACTTCCAAGGATGGAGAGCCCACGGTTTCTCAAGGTAGCCTGTTCCAGTGTCTGACCACCCTCATAGTCAGAAAGTTCCTCCTAACTTTCTCCCCCACTGAACCTTGAAACCCTCGATCCTAGTCCTGTCCTTTATGGTCATAAAGCCCATCTCCTTCCCCTTTACAAATCACAATTCAGGTATCACTGTTATCAAATTCCCCCTCAATCTTCTCTTTTTCGTACTGAATAACCCTAGTTCTTTCAGCCTGGGCTCATAAGTCTTGCCTCCCAGGCTCCTAATCATTCCTGCTGCTCTGCACTGGACTTTTTCCAAACTGTCCACATCTTTCTTTAAGTGTGGGGCCCAAAACTGGACACAGTGAGGCCTCCCCGGTGCCGAGCAGAGCAGAAGAATCACTTGATCCTGCTTGATTTGCAAATGACACTTGTTAATACAACCCAAGTATGCCACTGACGGGTTTTCTTTGTAACAAGAGCACATTGCTGGCTCATACCCAGTCTGCTTTGCAGTCTGTCCAGGTCATTCTGGATCCTGGCCCTACCCTCTGGAGTATCTACAAAAGTGAAAGAAAAGCCACTCTGCCTGTTCTGACCACGTCAAAAGCCCATAACATCATGACTGCATACTTTCCATCTATCTCTTAACAAATCTATAGTTAAAGCTTTTCAAGCGGTCTCCATCTGTCTGCCATGCTGTGAGGAAGAAACCATTCCAGATGGCAGTAAGGATTGTGGTTGATGGCTCGGTGTGCTAATGACTCACAGCTAATTCTTAATAATGATGAAGCTTTGTAAGAAGAACATCTGGATCGGATCAAGGTGTCTTGTTAAAATTTCCCTACCTGTGTACAGAACCCGAATTACACGTTGACACCAGGACAGCTGCTGCAGTATTAGAATTAATTATCATCCTGAGCTCTGCACCCCTCGCTGGGAAAACACACTCGAAAGCAGGCGAGCAGCTTGAGTTGTTTCCCATTGGGGGGAAAAAAAAAGATTGCATGGGACACAGGAGCCGTGTCTAGGCAGATGCGTTTCAGGAGGTCTCTAACCGGCAGAGCTGTGCCGGTAGTAGCAGCATTGGGAATGCTCTGTAATCAAGGTGGAGGCCTTCGTACCGCTGAGCTCTGGAGACCTCTCGGAGCTGAATCAGGATAGTGATCAGCATAATGACTCCTATCACAGCCTCATTGCTGTCCTTGGCAGGGCCTGACTGGTAGGGAAATGATGTCTGCTTTTTTTTTTCCCCCCCCTCTGAAGACAGCAGCATAAATATGGCTGTCAGAATGACCCTTGATGCCTGCAAAGCAAGGGCTAGGTCCATTTATTCATTGATGGGTCTGAACTCCATGGAAAGGAGACCTTTAACTTTGAATTCTTTATTGTGTGGGCTTGGTCTGGCTCGGTTCTTGGTGCTTTCCCTTTGCAGTGAAGTTGGTAGGCGTGGAGGATACTCAGCAGTTCACGTGGGGTACTTAGCACCTTGCAGGATTGGAACCTAAGCTCCTAGCTGGGGGCAGGAGGTAGGAGAAGTGGATTGTCTAGTATCGATGAGATTTCCAGCCTGATTTTCATGGCCAAAGAGGTGCAGATAAGCCTTCAGCACTGCACGGCTAAGGTAAGGGCTGGAGCTGTGACAGGAGAAGGATGTCGAAAGGCAATAAATGGAGAGGATTATTAGGGGAGCGGCTGGTGTTTACTTCAGCACTCATTTCTCTCCCCCCCGCAAAAACCCCAAACTTATATCAGGGGTCAGCATCTCTTTCAAGGACTGTGCTGTCCCTTCTCCAAGAAGCAAGGAAGCTTGCAATTCACTTTAGGGTGAAGCAAAATAAGGGTAGGGGCCCAGTCTTGTTCTCTTTGAAGTCAATGGCTCTTTCACTGGGAAGAGGATCAGGCCACAGGAACTCTTGCCAGGAGTCATAGAAAATTCAGGTTGGAAGGGACCTCCGGAGGTCCCATCTAGTTCAACCCCCTGCTCAAAGCAAGAGCGGCCCCAACGAGATCATCCCAGCCAGGGATTTGTTGAGCTGAGCCTTAAAAACCTCCAAGGACGGGGAGTCCACCACCTCTCTAGCTAACCCATTCCAGTGCTTCACCACCCTCCCAGGGAGAAAGCTTTTCCTAATATCTAACCTAAACTTCCCTTGCTGCAACTTGAGCCCATTGCTCCTTGTTCTGCCATCTGCCCCCACCGAGAACAGTCCAGCTTCGTCCTCTTTCGAACGCCAGGTAGTTTAAAGGCTGCTATCAAACCCCTCCCCAGTCTTCCCTTCTGCAGACTAAATAAGCCCAGTTGGCTCAGCCTCTCCTCAAAAGTCCTGTCCCACAGCCCCCTAACCATTTTTGTTGCCCTCTCCAATGTGCCCACATCTTTTCTGTAGTGGGGGGCCCAAACCTGGGCACAGGATTCGAGACGTGGCCTCACCGGTGCCGAATAGAGGGGAACAATCACTTCCTTTGGTCTGCTGGCAACGCTCCTACCAATGCAGCTCAATATGCAGCCTGCTTTATGTTAGCTTTCTTGGCAACAAGGGCGCACTGTTGACTCCTATCCAATGAATATAAATAAATATCCAATTGAGTCCTCTAATTTACAGACCAAAATGTTCCAGAACGACTAGCAGCTTTGGGGTTCTCACTTTCTGGGTGCCCAGTTTCAGATGCCTTGAAGGAGCCTCATTAAGGAACTGGCTGAGCTCCCAGACTCCGGAGATCAAGCTCCGTTCAAAGCCTCCGAAACAGAGAAGCCCGGGACCGTTCCTCTCGGATGAAAACCTTGTCCACAGTATTTTTATTATCAAGCACGGCACTGCTTTGTGTGAGAGATTCAAAATGCAGAGGAGCCTTCCTGTTGCAGCAGCTAGGTGCCGGCATATAGGCAGACCAAAATCTCCTTGGAGGCAACAGGAATTTTGTCCGTATCAGGACTGAATAATAAGGCCTTTAATTTGCAGCCAGTCGACAATTTTATCCTGTAAACAACAGCAATCTGATGAACAAATGCTCACTCTGGTTTCATCAGAACTAAAGGGGCTGGCTGTTTTGATCAGCTGAAAGCCATCAGGAAGCAATGCATCTGAAATATGGTATGAAATTATTTCACTTTATTTTGACAAAGCTCAGAGATAAAATCGTGTTCCTTGTATTTATGCAAATAGTGGCATCTGTGTGGCATACAATTGCTGTTTGTTTATACGCCGCATTATTTCTTTTCACAAATGGGGTTTTTTTATGTCTGGCTATTAGCAAAAATAAATAAAGAATAATCAAAAAGGGCTTTATCTGATATTTCTAAAAAGCTTCAGGCTCCTGTTTTGCTCTTTCTCCCTCCCACCCCGAGCACATTAATTTGTTTGCAAGGAGCATGTGACATCATTAAAAGAACTGGTGTCACCTGCAGAAGAGTTGCGTGGATGTCTGTGGTCCCGTGTTGCGCAGTTGCTAATGCACCCCTGCGAAAATGAACAAACCATGTTTACGTGTACATTTTCAGCCTACTTACAGACGTTTTCCTCGTAAAGATGTAATAGACCCTGGTCTTGCTTTATCTGCCCATAAAAAGCTAGCTTCCTTGTGAAACGCAAAGGTGGGGTTCAAGTAAGACTCCACTTGAAAATCTCATTGATTGGTCCTTCTGGTGGTGATCATTAATCTAACATGTGGTGGCAAGCGCTCAGGACACTGGAGATAGGCTTCCGCGTGGAGAAGAACTCTGTGAGGCAGAGTCTGGGCTTGTTTTAACCACGCTATACTTGATTTACACGCATGCACACGCTAGTCCTGGAGCATCATCCTGAGTCTTTGAGAGACTCCTGCTCCTGAGCCGAGAGCACTGGAGTGAGGCTGAATCGGATCCTGACCCTGAGCAAGCGCTAGGAGCCGAGTTGCAGGGCTGGATATTTCCAAACCAGCAATGAAACCCAAGCAAATGCTTCAGAAGCAGATTCATTTCTGTAGAGCACAACCGTGCCGAATGCACATGAGCGTGCGGCAGAGAAGAGAGGGGGAACCATCACGCCAGTCTGTCCTTCCCAGCTTGTTTTACTTTGCACTCTTGCTCTTTCCTTCTGTCCCCTCCAACGGCTGAGAAGGAAGACTGGCAGCAGTCACTTAGGACAAGGTGGCAGCGCTGCCCTGCAGGAACGTGCGTCGTGATACAGGTATTTTTGTATATTTTTTTGTTCAGAACAAAAGTTTGGTTTTGGCTGACCTGCTCTTGACAGATGGCATAACGACTCCGAGTCCCTTTGGAAACTTTGAACTGCTCCTTGTCGGAGCGCTCTGCGTATTCCAGCTCTGAATTAATCGAGCTCAGGGCTTCTGCTTCACACTTCGCTCTGCTTTGTCATTCTAATATCTGGCACTCAGTTTTGACTTCCCATCCAGCTGCTTTGTCTTCAGCAAAATGGGCTCTTGCACCTCATTGAGGATCCAGTGTTCCCAACCCTCAAATTAGTCCCGTGAAGGGCTGGCCCCAGGGCCTCGTGACTGGTAATGCCACGTACTGGCTTTGTCTAACATGAGCTTGTTCAATAGCGGCCGGTTCACAGAGAGGGCTATGGGACGATGAGCTGGCGGGAAGATGGTCTCCTGTTCCAGCCAGCTCCATGGTTCCAGGCTCTTAGCTCAGGGCTTTTTTTATTAATATAAAGGCAAAGGTTTAAAACAAACCAAAGGGAAGCAGGCCGAACAGATTCCCTGCCAGACAGGGAAGAAAGGACAGCTCTTGTCCTGCTAGACAGGAGCTCAGTCTAGGCTTTTTTGTAGAGTGTGTCGACACTACTAGTTAGGGTTGGATTTAAGGGTGCCCTATAGCCTATACCACTGACCAGGGACACTGGAAACCCCTGAACTTGGCCTTAGCAATGCCTCCGCTCTAGCCTGGAAGATCCATGCAAACTCTCAGGGCATGCCTGCCCTTGCCTTTCCCGGCTGCGAGTGTTGGAGGCATTGAGCACAGGGAGTCCTCCAGCACCAGTCCCACAATTCCTTGTTCCTGACCTCCAGCCCTTTTGCCCCCTGCTTCTTGCCTCCACTGCCCAGGAGCAGCGGCAAGCAACAGTGGGCTCTATTTGAGGTCCAGGCAGCACGGTGTTATGGCTTCACGATCAAGTATAGAAGAGGAGGGGTAAGTCACGGGGCCCAGCTTGATTGCGGGCAGTCCTCACTAGCGGTGCTAGACCTCCCTCAAAGAGCTTCTCTTTCAAGCCCTGTCACGCTGAAAACTCGAGCTGAGCAGAGGACCCGAGTCCTGTTTTGTGATGGCTTCTATGGTTTTGGAAGAGGTAGAAAATCATTACGCATATATTTTCAGGAAGGGCGTATGACTTGCAATAAGCACGCGCTCCTCTGCTCTAGCTGTTGGTTTTAAAAGCCCAAGGGCTCTTCCAGGGATGCAGCACCCTGGTGGAGGGACCTAATAAAGCCAATAGGCATTCAAGTAGAGATGAAAGGCCAGCAATGGGCGGGTGTTGATTTTGGACTGGTTGGGAATGGAGTGTGTGCGATTCATTTTGCACATGGCATTTTCTCCTCTCGCCCACAAACTACTTCCTCCACACCAGGAATCAGTGTAGTTGCTGTAGAGATATTGGACCATAGCAAACTGCAGCAGGATGAGGTAAAGAGGTGGTCTTCAAGCTGGTTTATTCTGCTTGGGGGTGACCGTTGGCATGAAAACTACGGCACCCCAGCCCTGGACCCAAAGTTACAAGTTGTTACGGGCAGACAAGGCACTCTGGGTGAATGTGGTATCTTTTATTTGACCAACTCAATAATTGGAAAAGTTGCTCTTGACAAGCTTTCGGGCACAAACACCCTTCTTCAGGCAGAGGGAGAGTCTGCTGCTGTTTTGTGTTTTCCTGGATGGAATAGCTTGCAAAGAACAATTTTTGCAGCTCTTTGGTTGGTCTAATGAAAGACGTCACATTTACCCAAGGAACCTCCTCTGCCTGTGTCCTGAGACCAACGCGGCTACAACCAACACCCTTGAAAGCTGCTTTGGGAACTTTTACTAAGAAGGGGCTAATGATGAGATGAGCAGAGTCAGGCATAAGTAGGTTGCAATTGAAAAGGTGTTCGGGAAGGAGAGGTGACCTAACCCTGGCCTGGCCAGCCCCCCAGGGAGCCATATCCAAATGTGCTTAGCTGAGGGCCCCAGGATGGATGGGGGAGAAAACACAGAGGCTTTCTTTCTCCTTTCAGAGTTTCTTTTTCCTCTTCTCCTTTCTGCTGAGCTGTTCCTAAGCGGTTTGCTTCTCCGCGATCGTGGGAGTCTGACTGGGGGTCTCATTCCTTATCCCTTTAATCTCTCTCTTGCTCATGCCTGAGGGAAGATGAACACTTGTCCTCTGGCCTCTTTTTGTTCCTTGCTACCTTCAGTGCCTGAATAACTGGCAGTCTTGTTCCCTGATTCACTGTAAGATGTTCCCCTCCAATGCTTTCCTTGCCCACCTGCTGAGAGCTCACTTGGCACAAACAAAGCCCTGTTGAATACCTTCCTCCACTCCTTTCCCCATCACATTATGCTCTACTTCCACTAAATGCAGCATCGTGAGCCAACAATCTTCCCTTACAATAAATAAGTAAACGGATCCCACGGGCCTGATTCAGCTTTTGCTCTCATTCTGATTTCCGCGCAGCTCTGGAAGGATGAGTTTTTTAGTGGGTCACTCCTAATTTCCACTGGCATATTTGATGGGAGAGTCAGGCTCTCTGTGTGTCCAGCGAGCCACTGCAATGGCTCCTGTTCTGCCCTCAGCCTTTGTGACCCACAGTTGTATTTTCTCTTTATGTTTAGCTGCTGGAAGACAAGGTGGGGATTAAACTAAAATTAAATGTTGCAAGGCATGGTAGGATTGAGGTGGTGGAAGGGGAGGTGAGGAGAGGAAGGATGGAAAAAGTGAATATTTGCTAAGGGATCCAGGTTGTAGCCGTATTGGTCTAGAGGAAAAGGCAATCGGGACTCGTAGTAGAGATGATCTCTTTTATTAGACCAACAAGATTTTTGCAAAAAATAAAATTTCTTAATTGCAAGCTTTCAGGCACAAGCACCCTTCATCAGGCATCGGAGAAAAGATTGTACAAGTTCTTCTGGGTAGAAATGAAAGTTCATATTTCATAGGATTTCACAGAGGAGTCAGTAGATCGGGGCGGGCAATTACTTCGGTGGAGGGCCGCTTACTGAGTTTTGGCAAGCCATTGAGGGCCGCATGACAGGCAACCAGGGGCAGATAAATATTAATTTTCTAAATTTTTTAGGGGCCCCGTGGGCTGGAAAGAATGACCTGGAGGGCCTCATCTGACCCACCGGCCATGTTTTGCCCTCCTCTGTAATAGATGGAAAACTCTGCTGGGCGGTCAGTTCATCGCTGGCATGAAGCCAGTATTTGCTAAGGCATCTCCAAATGCCCACCGACGACTTCCTTAACCAAATGATGCATTTGTATTTTGGACCAAGCTGATTTCCTGAGGAGTGCGGAGGTCTATATGGCTCTCTGAGCTCTATGCTGTTTTTCAAAGGGCTCCGGTAGAAGACGTGAGATGTATGGATACAGGAGATATTGCTTCCCTTGACAGCTCTGATGGTGTATTCAGAGGATTGCTCTTCCCTGCTCCATGGATATCAGGAAGTGGTGATTTCAGATATTGTGTATACACTTCAACTGATGCATATATGCCCATGGAGCTGAGCATAAGTGCTTTAAATTAAACACTGGGGGCACAAGAGAAGGACTTGGACTTCCTTTTTCATGGTGAACAAATCACAGAATCCTTCTGTGCCTCAGTTTCCCAGCTGTAAGATAGGGGTGGATGTAACTTCCATGATTGCATAGTTGGTCTCTAGATTGTAAAACATTCAGGGCATGGATTGTTTTAGGCTAGATCTATAGTGTATGACAGTGCTGGGCCCTGCTATTGCACGGCGCCTCTCCAGCTGTTACTGTAATGCAAGCCACAGGCAACCAGACACCGAAAACCTGATGTAAATACCCCAGAATTTTTAAATGGCAAAGTGGCTGAAAGTTCCCGGCATAATGTTGGTCTTTTTTTGACACGTAGCTAACTCATGACGCATATACATGGCTTGTGATCTAACAGACAGCCAACACGTTCTGATGGGACTGCATGACTTAATGAAGATCTAAATGAACCAGGGTTTCTAATGGGGCCAGATGGCACACTGGCACAATTTCCTGCCACCGTCTCTCAAACACAGCATTAAGGCTGCTTCTTACAAGGAAACCGGCTGATTGAATTGCTACTTCCAGTTGGTGCCTATTAACAACCAAGGTTAAACAGACTGGCAGCTCATGTGGCAGCATTAAATGATTTGATCTTGTTGTTCCTTGGAGCTCAGAGCTTGATAATTTGAAACATGGTGTTGAACTATTGTAGGATCCCAGCATCCAGCCCTATAGCTCGGATTCCTTACATCACCTTCCCAGGGACCTACAGAGGCACGCTAGAGTTTCAGCTCTCTTTATTGCCTACATCACTCTTGCATGAATAAACCCCAGTGCACAGACAGTTATAGGGCAGAGTAATTTGTTTGGAGGCTCCTGCAGTTTAAATGAGGCGATGCTAAAGTACCAAAGACCCTATTCTCTCAGTACACTTCCTTTCACTCCGCTCCTCCCAAACCAATTTCTCTTCCCACCTAGAGGATGGGGGGCTGATAAGGGGGTAGCATAGATGAAAAATCCCATTAAATGATGGCACAGACGAGCAGCCAAGCAGAGGAACTGCAGGCGTGTGGCAGATGCTGGGAAAAGGAATCCACTCTCAGCTGGAGCAATGGTCAATGGCTTTCAATAGCAGCAGATCCACCAACCAGATCCCCAGACTGCACACTTGACAACACCCTGGGAGCTAGCTGCCTTGGATCTGCTTCACAGCACAGAGAGGACGTCATGCCTATATCCTGCTCCCCGCCTTGTGCAGCAGATCTGAACGTGGATCACTGCCTCTTCCAGACCTGGTTGCAGTAGCCACACAGTTCACACCCAGGCAATGCTATTTCAGCAGGTGTTCAAGGGAGCCATGCAAACATTTTACAGTTAGGAAAAACTTTGGCTGCGGGCTGCCTGGAACATTTTGTTTTCTGGGTTTGTTTCACCTTCCTTCCTTTTCATTAAAAAAAAAAAAGAAGAAAAGGTCCAGTTTCAAAACAAAAATATCCTGCGGAACAAAAGGTCTAAATATTTCATTTTGAAAATGTCAAAGCAATCTAGTTAGATTTTTCTGCAGACTTTACTTGCACATTTGTCCAGCAAGCACCAGAAACTGCTCTTACCGTATTTCCTTGCATATAATATACACACCAATTCCCAGTGGCTGGTTTTCTTTGGGGGGAAAAGGCATGTGCTGCATGCAAGAAAATATAGCGTTTCCTTAACGGGGCCCCAAAATAGCACTGGTTGGGGCCAAGTTGCTTAGTGCTAATCTTTTTAAGCCTGCAAGGCTGTATTATAAACCCTGATGTAGTGAGGCTGGTCACAGTTTGTTCTGGTGATAAGATGCTGTGGGAAGCTTTCAAATAGTGTAATGTACCTTAATGAGTAATTAAATGTTATTCTTTTTCCTTTATTATGAATCATTAGCAGAGGAAAGGCTTGGAAGAGATAGCATTCACTGCCTGGTCTCCTTCCCTAGTCATTGCTCAAGGTACTATTGTTTCAGTTGCCATTGTAAGAATCGTAGCCTGCTTGGCTTGCCTGTATTCCCACTGCCCATTTCAGAAGTTCAATTATTAAAAGCAAGAGTAATAGTTTAACAGTGATTAAATTTCAGAAGCACGCTTCATATAAGAACTAAGCACTTTATCAGCATTTGCCACATAACCATTGCATCACCCCTAGGCAGAAGTACCTGGCTTAGAAAAAGGAGTACTTGGTGTACAGTGGAGTTAAGGGGCTTCTCAAAGGTCACCCCGTGAATCTCTGGCCAAAGGGTGAACAGCCCCTAGGATTTCAGGCTCCCCATCCTCACCTCTAGACACCACCGTGATTGTGGACTTGTCCTTTCCGACACCCTGGAAAGTCTTTTGTCTGCGACCAGGCCCAAACCAGATGTCTGCCCCCTTTACCTCTTGGAGTCCGGGCAGAATGGAGAAACTATATGAAGTTAGCAGGGTCGTTATATTCTCATATAAATGTTCGGGGATGAGCTTGGATTGGCTTTAGAGACTCCAGCTTGTACCCTACAAAGAATCAGGCTTCTGCCAAGTCCCTCCTTTCCCTCTCTCGTTTGCTCTTTTCATTTCCCTGCTGCCCCCAGGTGCCAGAGATGACCCGCAAGGGTGAAAGGCTAGCAGACAACCTTTGTGTGGCACTAGGTAGCATTGCTCCTCTGACCGAAAGCATGAGGGAAGGTACTCGGTATCCCACAAAAGAAAGAGACTTTTCACAGATTTCCGCCTCGGCTTTGTGGATGCAAGAGGTGACGTTGTCTTCCTGACACTGCATGGGCAAAATGTAGTCTTAACAGTGATATGGCTGATGGTCTCCCCATCCTTAAAAACATTCAGCTTGCCATCAGAGTTCAAGAATTTTGCTTTATCGGACACCCAGGGAGAGCATGATTTAGGCTGGGATTTTCAATGGGTGGTGAGAGACTTGGGGCTAGATCCTCAAAGGTATTTATGTGCCTAAGTCTGATAGAAGATGGGTGCTAAAGTGCTTTTGAGGATCTGGGTCTTAGTGCTTGACTTCCATTGACTTCCGATTGGATTTGCACCCCGAAGACCTCGAGACTGCCTTGAAATTTCCAACTTCACTCTTGAAGTAGGGGCATTCCTGAAGCCAGCATCCTCCTGGGGTTTGAACAATGAAATACAGGCCGAGCAGCAAACAGAGAGATGCAAGAGTAACGTTACAAATTCTTTCCAGTCCTTTACAATGCAGCTTGCTTATGCGTGTGAAAAATCACCCGTGCACGAAGAAACTGGTATCGCAATCGTACCAGCATCATTAGAAAAAAAAAATCTCCTTTGGGGAAAGATTTATTTCAAGAATCACATATGGAAAAGCGAGATTATAGCAGCAACAGTTCTGCGAGTCTTGGCTGTTTTCACAGTGTCTCTTCGCATAGCTTTTGCTGCTCTTGCACCGTAAGAACGTAGGGAAAAGACGAGGCACATACTCTTAAGCCAGCTAAGAAGCTTGGAAGCAGCTCAGCAACTGATACCGAAACCGGCAGCTCAGATAAATTATACAGGCTCTGTCAAGTTCTGACGCTTGGAGGAGAACGCCCATGTTTTATCATCTGTAACTATTTATTTTGTCAATTCATTTTGCAATTCTTCCTGGTAATTCCTGCCCCCCCCCCAATAATCGCCTTCTGATTTTGTGGCTGCTATCTCACACCTACTGTGTTAGACTTACTGTGGAAAGTAAACCCGGACTGCCCCTCTGTCTAGTGATTTGTGGGATTCTCCACGCGACTGTGCTCTGATGCTGAAAATACCTGAAATAATTTGCAGTAGCCTCTATTATCAAAGTAACTTCTTTGTCATGGGATCACTCAGCAAGGTGCTTTCTGTGTTGAAAATCACTTCCATTCTGATACCCTTTATCTCTGATAATGTCTGTTTTCTCATCACTTTACTTGTGCAGAGTCCCTGGTGTTCGGTGACAAGTATTTTTCTTTTCTTTTTTTAAAGTTTGTCCCCTGCCACTCCAGCTGGTTTATTCACAGAAAATGGAAGAGAAGCGTGTTAATGGGAAAGTCATTTCCCACCTTGTAAACCCAAAGCGAGTACATTTTGCTCCTGGCTGAGTGGTGCCGGGCAGTGGCTATGCCAGGGGCGGGCATTTATTTTGGGTGGAGGGCCGCTTACTGAGTTTTGGCAAGCCATTGAGGGCCTCATGAAAGGCAGCCCAGAGCAGATAAATATTCATTTTCGAAATTTTTTAGGAGCCCTGCAGGCTGGATAGACTGGCCTGGCGGTCTGCAT
This sequence comes from Caiman crocodilus, assembly GCA_030014935.1. Classification (NCBI taxonomy): domain Eukaryota; kingdom Metazoa; phylum Chordata; order Crocodylia; family Alligatoridae; genus Caiman; species Caiman crocodilus. The sequence continues at coordinate 20,411,205 of JAGPOW010001167.1, read as the reverse complement.
CCAGCCCCTGGACCGCATTTTGCCCACCCATGGCTATGCTAATAACAATTGGGTTTTGCCAGCATAACTATGTAAACCGGGGGTTTCGTCTATCTTGTCTACATCCATTACAGATCACGTTTCTTCCTAGTCCGGATCGACACGGGCCTGGCAGCAAGCTGCAGACCCTGCCTTCGTGTCCGAACAGCACCTGGCACATACCAGAAACAAGCTAATAATTTGCTCATCATTTCTGAAGGGGAAAACGACATTTGTAGGTGTTTCAAGCAGACATTGTAATGACTGAGAGAGGGGAGCCAAGTCCTTCCTTCTCTGTTTTAAGACAGACTCAAGGAAACTAAATCAAAGGGATTCTACATTAGGTCAGTAATATTAGCCTGCTTATCGTCATTTGACTGACTGCCAGTCAGCCAACCCTTTTTTTTCCCCCCTCGGGAAAGAAACAGGATGTTGAACGATGTGTATCATATCTAATTAAACTTATTTGGGGTCATTAAAGCTGAGCTAGAAGCGAAATGTGCCAAGTAGCATTTTACTGTAGCGAATGCAACGAGAAGATAGCAAGACCATCTTCATTATTGCAATGAGTTCTTTTAATTAACTTTACCTTTCCTTAAGGAAACATAGATCTGTGGGTTTCATTTTACTTGCCAGGGCCTAATACTTCTTTAATTTCATCCAGTCGCGCAATTGCATAACGTTTCATTTCCTCCCTATGAAAGATAAGCATTTGCCTGGAACGGTAGACCGTTAGACTTAATTTTTTAACGGCAGTCGCAGGAACTGCTAAAGGGGCAACAAGATTACAGCAAATGCCACATAAGCACTAGCTTACGTGAAAATGGGGAAAAAAAAAATCAAAACCCAGAGACACGTTTAGAAAACCTCGAAAGAACCCAAGGGATGGACGCTTAGTCAAACTCATCTTTCCTTTTTCTACCTCAGCAGTTTTGTTGCCATCACACCGACAACTCCAGAATCCTTAAAGGGCTGAGTTGGCTTGTCTCAGTGAGACCTTGCTCCAGCACTAGATTATTTTTGGATTCAGAGGAACCGGGAGACGGTGAAATAAATAAAACGCTGGCTTCAGCCAATACCGAGTGCTGCAATTGTTACTTATAGCATGCTTCAAGGAATCGGTGACTCAGAATTAGGAAGATTTTTTTTTCTTCACCGGTGCCATGCGACGGGAATGCCTGCGTTGGCATATAAGTGCATGCGTAGCTAAATGCATCCATGGGCACACGCAGACATCTTCCCAGCACTGCACTGTCTGGGAAAGCTCTCTCCTGTCCCGGCAATACCTGGAAGAGGCACTAGAGGGGAGTCTTGCTCTTTTACCAGTAGCCAGGAGCTTGGACTGCTGAATGGGGCCAGTGGAAAAGCTCAGGTGATGGATGGGGATCACCTAAGCCTGCTAGCTTGTAAGGAAAAACCTCCTAGTCTCTGGGGAGAACTCAGTAATTACAATGAAATATCACAAGAGAAGGAAAAATCAGTATGTTTCTGTTTTGGGTTTTTTTTTTCCAAGCCCCCCTTGCTCAATGGAAAGGCATCTTGGGCATAGGGCAAAGTGCCCAGCCCACCCGTGCACAATACCACTGCTCTGGTGCATTATACTCCCAAAACAAGTGCTCTGCTCCCAGCTTAGTAATGGCCTGAGATCTCGCAGTAGCCAGAGGAAACACTGCAAGGACGAGGCATACCTCTAGAAAACGGATGCTGACATCAAGAGCTGGGAGGAGCGGGCTGCTGACCAACTCCGGTGGTGCCGCAACCTCAACCAGGCGGCAGCCCGTGCCAAGGTAAAGCGTCTTGCCCTCGAAGCAGAGAAGAGAGAGCGGAGGAAGGGAAAGGAGAGGAATCCCAGCCTGCAGCCTACTCTCCCCTGCGGAAAGACCTGCAGCTCCTGCGGGTGGGTCTGTGGCTCTAGGTCACCTGAAGACCCATCCGTGAGCCTGGTAGAGATCCTTCCCAAAAGGCTCCTCTGTCCCCAAACTTCACTCCTCTCCCAGAAAGAAGCCCTTAGGGAGAGACTGTCTCTTTGTCTGTTTTTAGCTGTTGGGGGCATTACCATAGCCTGGTCTGGTGGGAAACCTCTTGTGTCCATCTGCCCTGCTCTTAGGTCCGTCTCCCCCTGCAGAAGTACCCAGCCCTGGCTCCGCAGTGGATGCCTCCTGCGCAGGTGGGGTGCAGCAAGGCAGGGCAAGGCAATGCCAGCTGCAGTGGGAGAGGACTGCCTGCTTCTCTTGCGCTGTGCCCATCTCCCTCCTTCCAGCAAGCCCTGCTCCTTTCCCTGCTAGGGGCGGCCGCGAGGGACCTGCATGGAGCAAGAGCACAGGGGGCTGAGCGGGAGGATGGTCTGTTTAATGGGAACAAGGGGGTATTGTGCAGACCAGGGACAAGGGACAATCAGGGCCCTTTGTTCCCTGCCAGGGGCAGCACCCGTCTGCTGTGCCCCGGCTCTGACCCTGCCTTGGCTGCCTCTTTCCCTGCTCGCTGCCATCCCGTCCAGGGTACCCCATGGAGCTGAGGCAGGGTGAGGGGGGCAGATCTTCACCCCTCTCCCTTTTTTTGTGGCAAAACCCAGTGTGCAAGGAGCTGCCTTATCACTAGGCAGGACCCCAGCACTGGCCTGGAGTGATCCTCATTGGGGGTGTCTCCGGGGATGCACACAGCCGAGGGGGGGTCTGTGCATGTGGATAGGGGTTGCGTGGGCTGCGGAGGGGATGGCGTGTGTGCATGGGAGACGCACAGGCTGAGGCGGGGGACTTCTTGTGTGTATATGGGGGTGCATGTGCTGGGGAGGGAAATTTCATAGGGGCAGACAGGCTGAAGGGGAGACTTGTGTGTGCATGGGAGTGCACAGGCTGAAGGGGACCTCTTGTGTATGCATGGGGGGTGCACAGATTGAGGGGGGATATTGTGTGTGTATACCTGTGTGTGTGCATGGGGGGCACACAGGCTAATGGGGGACCTCTTGTTTGTGCATGGGGGTGCACAGATTGAGGGGGGGCATTGCGTGTGAATGGGGGGTGCACGGATTGACGGGGGACTTCTTGTGTGTGCGCAGGGGCACAGGCTGAGGGGTGCATGGGCTGGAGAGGGGATGGTGTGTGCGCATGGGAGACAGGCTGAGGTGGCGGACTTCTTGCACGTGTGTGGGGGTGCACATGCTGGGGAGGGACTTCTTGTGTGTGCACAGGTGGAGGGGGGGACATTTTGCATCTATGTGTGTGCACAAGGGTGCACAGGTGGAGGGGGAGACATTGTGTGCCTTTATGTGTGTGCACAGGTGAAGGGGGGACATTGCATGTGTATGTGTGTGCACAGGGGTGCACAGGTGGAGGGGGCACATTGCGCGCGTGTGTGTGCACATGCACGGGGTGCACAGGTGGAGGGGGCACATTGCGTGTGTGTGCGTGCGTGCACGGGGATGCACAGGTGGAGGGGGCACATTGCGCGTGTGTGTGCGCACGGGAGTGCACAGGTGGAGGGGGCACATTGCGCGTGTGCGTGCGCACGGGGGTGCACAGGTGGAGGGGGCACATTGCGTGTGTGTGCGTGCGTGCACGGGGGTGCACAGGTGGAGGGGGCACACTGCGCATGTGTGTGCGCACGGGGGTGCACAGGTGGAGGGGGCACATTGCGCGTGTGTGTGCGCACGGGGGTGCACAGGTGGAGGGGGCACATTGCGTGTGTGCGCGCGCCCAGGTGGAGCGGGGGGGGCAGTGCGCGCGCGCGCACGGGCTGCAGGGTGCGCGTGCAGACACGCGCGTGTGCCCGGGGGCAGGGGCAGCCCCTCGCCTCCCCCGCCGGCCCCGTCCCGCGCGGGGCTGCGCCCACCCTCCGCCGCCAGATTGGCGGGGCCGCCTCGACAGTCGCCGCCTCCTCTCCCCCGTCCCTGCCTTCCTCCCTTCCCTTCCCTGCCCGCGCGGCGGCGGCGGCGGCGGCGGCTGCACGGGGCGAGGCGCGGCGCGGAGCCGCGGGGCGGGCGTGCGGCCGGCATGGG
>JAGPOW010001167.1:20373060-20407093 GCA_030014935.1 Caiman crocodilus | reverse complement strand
CGCGGAGCCGCGGGGCGGGCGTGCGGCCGGCATGGGACGGGCCCGGGAGCGGGCGCGGGAGCGGGGACGGCGCCCAGCGCCGGGGCGCGGGGGCAGGAGCCGCCGCTGACCCGGGAGCTGGCCCCGAGGAGCCCGGGGCAGCCGGCACCATGAGCCCGGCGCCCCGCAGCCCGGCCCCGCTGCTGCTGCTGCTGCTGTGCCGAGGTGAGCCGGGGAGCCGGGCGGGCGCCGGGGCCAAGTTCGCGGCAGCAGGAGCAACAGGAGCCCCGTCCCTCTCCTCTCCTCTCCTTTCCCTTGCTTTCTCCCTCTGCTTCCAGGGCAGGCGTCCTTTGCAAGCCGGCACCCCCCCTTACACCCCTCTGCCTTGGAGCACCGCTGCCCGCAGGGCACAGGAAGGCAGAAGTCTTGGGAGACTTTCTCTCTGCCAGCCTCCTCTCCAGCCTGGGGGGCTGGAATAAATAAGGGTAGTTAAAAACAAATTAATTAAATGGCTTGGTGAGTCATCTGGGTTTTTAATTTTGATTTTTTTTTAACTCCTGGCTGGGGGGAGCCGGGCGGATGGGGAAACTTCGCGCCGGATCGATAGCCGAAGTGTGTCAGATGAAACCCCGCAGGCCGCGACAAGGAGAGGGCTATTAAAAGGAGGGGCCACGGGTTCGTCTCGCATTCGGATCGAGATCTTTTTTGATGCATAGGGGGGGAAAAAATGCTGGTGGCCGCTGGCTAGAAAGGAGGCACTTTGGCCGACTCCTAATAAGAAGGAAACAGTGGGGATTTCCGCACCAGGCTTGAACCCAGTAGCGCCGGAGGGCAGACAAACTCCACCGTATCTTCCCCGGCACCAATTACCTCCCGGCGTCTCAGCCCTTCCCTGGCACATCCTTGTCTGCACAGGAGAATCGGGGGCCGGGAGGGGTGGGGGTCTGTTTCCAATTAGGAACCCGCTGCACATTCACAGATATCAAGGCACAAATTGCATTTCTTCCTCCAACAATGTGTGCAGGGGGCTTTAGCAACTCGCGCCGGGGAAGGTGAGAAAACAGCTCGGTAACTCTGTCCTTGCCAAAGCTTGGAGGCAAGCGAATCAATAGATCTTGTGGGGGTGGGGAGCGGGGGGTGCCAAGATTTAATTTCCTGCCGAGCCCTTAATGCCTGGGCAAGGGCAGGGTTTTTGTTCGGTGTGGCATTGTTTGGAATATCCCTTGCGCGAGGAAGACGAGTGTTTTATCTCTCTGTAGAGTTAGCGCCGCGAGGAAAGGCAGGCGGCAGCAATGCCATGGATCCTTTTTTCCCTGACACATTGTAGGGAGCATCTTTTCTCTGATTTCTCCCCCCCCTCTTGTCCCCTCTTGTGTGGGTAGCTACCATGGTGAGAGTAGGCTGTGGGTGTAATTCTTTCGGCATTCAGAGTGCTTAAACATATGGAAACTCACTTTGCAACAGTTTGGGGCTGCAGCTCTACCATCGTAGCAGACTTTTTGTGCCGTTCTCCTTGAGCTCTTTCGACGACTGCATCCACAACGTGGGCTTCAGAAACCACTAGTGCAGTTAAAGTTCATGCTGAGAATAATGAGCGTATGTACAGTCCCACTCTCTGCTTTTTCCTCTCTCAGCTGTCGCACCCCTTCCTCGTGATATGTGAGCGTTGCTTCTAGCCTCTAGCATGCCCATGGAGCATGGATGCGAGGTGGCAGGAGTGCCTGTGCACTGGATGTGTGGCTGTTGGAATAAGTGTGAATCTATTTTAGAAAGCTGAGGCTCATCCAAATGCTGTCTAGCAAGTGGCTTACATATGTGCTAGAGGATCCAACTGAGAGCTAGCCATGTTCGGGCTTCTTTTGATGATTTCTGTTTGGGAAGGAAGCGTGCATTGGAAGAGCTGGGTCCAAGTCACAACATTCACAGCCAGATATGGGTTTCTGCACATCCTACTAGTCAGGGCCTTGGGTTTGGCTTCCTACATAGGTAGGAGCCATTTCACCTACCAGGCTGCTGTGTTTATAACTACTCAGTTTATAATATGGACGTTACTAAGCTAAAGACCAGTCTCGGCACATGAGGATGCTCTTGCTGTGCTCTGTGCTTTTTGCTTCTTTTTAAATATCATTTCTGTACATGCCTGCTCTCGCCACGGGTCCCTGCTACAGAGTTGTAGGGAATGTCCAGAAAGCCCCCAAGGGAGGCCGTTAAAACAGGAGATGGCTCAAGCCAGCTCTGGGGTTTCTAAAAGTTTTCAGGTAGGCACTGGACTTAACTCCCGAGGTCAATCTGGTTTTTGGCTCGTGTAGCTTGTCTGGAGCGTGTGTGTTGTGCACCCATTTCTCCGTGCGTCATGTTCTGCACGTCTGTCTGTACTTATTTATTCTTTAGTGAGTTGTCCGAACTTTGTCTGGGTCCAGTTGGAAGATGGCACTTCTGACACCCCCCCCCCCCATCTCCTGTGCCCTGGTTACTGGAGTGCATGTGGCCTTGAGAAGAGCTGCATGTGTTTGGCAGCTAAAGGCTCCGCGTGCCCAGCCCTAGATGATGTCTTCTTGGCAGGCATCTGTGGCTTGTTGCTAACATCTTTGCTGGGCCTTTGGCTGGCTGCCTTCCTGGCAGAAATGAAGCAGCCTCTAATGCCGTGCGAGTTGTGATGATCTGGAGAAGTTGGTCTGGCCTTCTTCCTGCACCATTATGGCAACAGCATCACCCCAACGCTTCAAGAAGTCCTCCACGTGCTTGACCTGTTTCCCTGTGTCCCCGCCAGTAACCCTTCCCACCCTGGAGGTACTGCGATTAGCTTTCTTGCAATCGGAGAGGGCTGACGGATATTCTGGTTGTAAGCGCTGCAGCTGGTGATCGTGAGCTGCTTTTCCCTTCTGTGGGGTGAGCATGCTTCAGAGTGTTTGCTGCCTGCTTGGTGGCAGGGGAGAGTTTAGGATTGGGTCTCCCATATTGTCAGGGCTGGATTAACATGAACGAGGCACATGCCTAGGGCCTTGAGCTACGGGGGTCCCGGTCTCGTGGCAGTGGCATGAATGGCTCCATTTGCCTCCTTTCCTTTCCCCTTCCCTCTGCTGGCCTTGCCGCGGCGGCAGCTGCCTATAGCAGTCCCGCTCCCTGCAGGCGGCAATGCTGGGGTAGGGCACGGGGTCTCGACCGGCCCCTGCACCCTGAGTTTGTTTGCCTAGGGCCCACTAAAAGGTTAATCAGGCCCTGCATACCATACTTTCTTTTGATTCAATCTATGTATTACTGTAGCTGCTGAAGAGTTTAACCAGACTACTGAGATCTTTGCGTGGGGAAGGACTTGGCGACCGGTTTTCTCCATGCTTCTGAAGGGCTGAAGGTGAAGTGGCAATCTGCTCTAACGCACATTGACATGTCGCTCTCCATTTATGTGGAGATGCTTTTATCTAGCGCCGCCTTTGAAACCAAAATGGATGACCCAGAGTATCTGAACAGTAGGTTTCTCAAAATCTGATCGCACAAGCAGTAAAAAAGACAGTTTTCGTGCAGTTGTACCGTGTCCATTGATTTAACTGTTTTGTTGAATTGCCCTAAATGACACATAGTTTTTGGGCTGAAATCCTTGGGGTGGCCACCTGTTTGAAAGAGTAGTTCAAAAATTAGATTTTGCATGCCCTAATATGCCACATATATTTACACCAATGTGAGCAGGTAATCCAGTTTCTCTAGATAGCTGCTGCTGTCACATCAGGATCTGGCTGCTTGGCACAGGTGAGATGAAGTCCTGCCTTGCCCAGTATAAGTCTTTCATCATTGATGCCATAGCACATTTTGTATACATCTGAGATAGCAGAAAGGCCCACATCAATCTGTGTTTCAAATTTTGATCATTTTCTTCAATTTGTCAGGCTTGATCTCAAAGCTCCATTCAACTGACACCTGACTCATTAGCTGATCAATAGAGCCTCTTGAGGCTTTGACTCCAAAATAGTTACATAAAAAAAAATCAATGCAGTCCAATTAATTTGGTGCATTTTATTGTGGGGGTTGATACAGGTTTCAAGACTCGCTGTATACCATTGTCACGGTGGCTAAGGCAGCATTAATGCAATAGGTGGTGCTGGTCCAGAATCCAGCAGAATTCCCTATCAAGGCATATCTGCTGGAAAAGCACATGAGAGAAAGAAAATGTCCTGCAGCTTCACTTCCTGAGATTTCCCCCAAGATTTTTACTTTGGCAACTCAAGAGAAAACAGAATTTGCTCTTTCACTCATGGAGGAGACGAGGTGTCCGGGCCCCAAGGATTGGCTAGAGACCTCTGTTGAAATCTTGCCTTCACTGAAGCGAAACGAAAGTTTTGCTCCTGGTATTAGCAGAACTGAAATTTTGCCCTTTGTGACTCTGTTCTTCGTTCCCGTGCACTGTGCTTTCAAAGGAGCAGTGCCTGTAAGGACCGGCTTACTGGTTACTGCCTCTGGGATTTCCCTTTTAAATAGGGATGCTTGCTAGGAGAGAGAGCTGCTTTCTCTAATGACAGGTATAAACCCTTCCCTTAATCCCAGAGGTATTAGTACTGGGCACATAATGGGTATCTGCGTGTGCTAACCGTTTTCCGCACATCCAAGCGTATGCACAGGTATCTGTTCATTTGCAGAGGGGGGATGCTTTATTCATGCAGCCACATATTTTACATGCATGAAAGAGCCATGTGTATGTTGCTGGCGGAGGACAAACAGCTGCGGCAATGTGATCTTCTTTATGTTCTTTGATAAACTCATGTTGTTTGCTTTGCTGAAAATATGAATAAAAAGCTACAAATGAGCCACTAAGGGGACCGTGAAGTCTAGACCTGTCTAATATATGGTGCGACTGCCACATGGATTGTTAGTTTAACAGGCCAGGCTCTGAGCTGTTTGTGAATCCAGGTTTGCTTTCCCGTCTCTGACTGTTCAAGTAGTCGTGGAAGATTGGAAGTGATACCAGAGCCCGGGGTCATCCGTTTTTCACTTATTGTTACTGGTTTACCCCCGACCTATTAACTTAAATGAGGAGCAGCTGAAATCAGTGGTGTAAGGGAGATAAAAACCAGGTCTATTGAACTTGCTGCTTTTTCATGGTGTTTATTAATGACATGGTGTTTTTTGACAAAAAGCACGAGTCTTTGGTAATTGCTTTGTTGGTGTACTGGAATGTGGGAACACGCTCTTCAAAGGACAGCTGTCAAATCTTCTCGTTTTAAGTGCCGGGGGGCTTTTGATGATGCTTTTTACATGGTCCAGGAGGGCTCTTACTCTGTGCTCTGGCAGGATTTCCCCAATGGTACATCAGTGGAGGCTGCTGACATCTAAAAGTGGGAAGTCAAAACTGACAAGCAGAGAAGTCCTCCGAGACAATTACAGCAGCCCAGGGAAAGCTCGCGCCGTGTTTGACTCTATCTAGGTACATCCAGGGCTCATGTTGCTGTGCTATCTGAGCATCTCAAAACAAGGTGAAGCAAACGCTACCCTGAAGTGTGGCTGCTGTGAGACACTTACTGTAGGCACTGTCCAAAAAGGCTGATCTTGTTGCCTGTCACCTCGCGCCAAGGGACTTTGGCCAGGTTGGGTTCTGAGCCCAACTGCAGCCTACGCATTAATGATCCTTTGGCATTATCCAAAAATACTCCTGCGTGAGCTTTTGCAGCTGCCTTTCGTTGACATAAATGTTTGTTTCTGACAGCACTCAGAAAGCTTCATGAATTTATGATGTGCTCCAGATTCCAGTCTGTTTTGGGTTCCTGGTTTTTTGGGGGGTGGGCTAATGTACCTTCCTCTCAAATTTTGGCCATGATGTGATGAGAGGCATGCATGTTTCAGCAGGCTATTTGAGAAGCAATGCAAACACTGTCTTTCACAGCTATTCAGTTTGTTTGAGTTCAAAAGCAACCCAACCTCACTGTTCAATCAATCTGCCTGTCATTTAAGATCTTTTAAAGGTGTTGATTACACCTAGCTTGTCTCTCACGACTTCAGGCAAGGAGAGAAAAGCGAAGCGTGGCGTCAGATTTTCACTCCTTAAATCTTCTGCAGAGCTGGGGAGGGGAGCAGAGTGGGGGGAAGTGTTTTGCGTCTTTGTCCAGCTTTGAAATGTCTATTTTGGGAGAAGCATGTGTATCCAGGAGCAGCAATCATAGGCTTTCATGAAGCCAGGGCCTCCTGAGGTCACTTGCTGAGAACTGTTCATGAACTACCATCTGTTGTTCATATTGCCCTGAACCATTCTGTGCTTTGCTCTTGGATAGAAAAACTAGGGAGGATGGCACAGACCTCTCTCCAAAGGTTGTTGCATTAAAGATGCTCCAGTACTACAGACCATTGAAGTACTGACGCTAGACAGATCCAGCTTAACGGGACCCTGTAAAACTACAAAGCCATTCAGGCTGGGAAAGGAGAGAAGAACGCACCGAGAACAATATAAACCGGATTTGAAATGAATCTAGTGGGAAATGAAAACCCTATCCCTACAAAAAAGGGCCGGGGGTTTTTGGGAAGATATGCCCAATCTGAGGAGCGAGCGGCAGTCCTTGCATTGTGCAGCGATGAGCGGATCCACCCACGGTCGGATCTCAGATCTACCCGAGGGCTGGTTCCTCTGTCGGAGTAGCTGTCCCTAGTGCTGAATGTGTGTTTTGGCACGATGTAACATGGCGCTGTGTTTGGGGAATCTTGCCACCTATGCGGGACGCGTGGGAGGGGTTGGCTGTGAAAAAATATGATTTACATGAGAAAGACGTCATAATTATGACTAAAGACATCCAGATCCTTTAGAAGATTCAATTAAAGGCACCTGCATCTTTGGTCTCTCTTGCTAGTAGGGAAGCGTTTCCAGAACAGATGGCAAAGCAGAGATTTATGTCCTGTTAAGTGCAGAGGCCTGGTGTATGGGACCTTACCTTCTTGTGAGCCATGTAATAAACCTGCCAGCAGGTGATTTAAATCTAGTTTCTCTGATTGGGAGAGCAGCAGCAAGAACAGCATTTGTGTTGTTTATGAATTTTCTGCGCTGTGCTAGATTTGCAAGATGCAGAACGGATCAGGGCACTGCACTGTAGCTGACTTTGCTCATAAAGGACTTCTTTTGAGTTAGGAGAGAGAGCCATTTAATCTCATTTAGAAGGCACTCTAGTTGGACTGTGGAATTCACCTGTTTGCTTGAACAACAGACGTGCTTACCGTGTTTTCTGGGTTAGGAGCAGCTACTCTTGAAGAAGAGCTGTTGCAAATTAGCAGCCATGCCTTTGCCGCCAAGGGCAAGAAAGGCCGTTAAATGGATGGTGCTGCCTGGAAATGAACATTGATGGGACCTCAACAATTCCTACTGAAGGAAAGAGAAGAGACTTTGGGAGATGGAAGCCTTGAGCAGATGGAGCCTCGTTTCTCTGCAATGAGCAATAATTAGAAAGCTCAACAGTCATTGCAGCCAAACAGAAACAGTTGTTAGCAGCTACTGACTCATGACATTTCATCTGATTTTTTTTTTTTTCTTCTTTTTGATTTAGAAAAGAAACAAGCATCCTGGTAGTCCCAGGTAGAGGAGGAAGGAGGGTCTTGCTCCCCTGGCACGGAGGTGTAAATTGGAAGACTTGGATTGTATTTTGGACTTCCTGTGGAAGTCGCAGGGAGCTGTGGGTGCTCAACATCCATGGAAATTGGGTGGCTTGCCTCCCGATGCCTGGGTTCTCCATCTGCAAAACTACTTTGGCCCGCTAGGGTTTGGGAATGCCCATTTCATTAGCATTTTTAAAGCCTTTCAAGACCTTTAGTGGAAAACCCTATAGAAGTATTATTCACCTAGCTTTCCTTTCTTAACAGAGACGGGACCAGCATGCCTAAGTGATTTAGTGAAGTATATTTCAGTATTTTATTTTTAACGAATCCAAGGGATTTAAAATGTTAACTACCGGCATGCACTCGGAGAATGGACTCTTCTGCATTCTCCTTCAGCTTGAGATACACAGCTACCGTCATGATTGAATCTCCAGAATTGCAGGAATTAGAGATGGAAAAGCTTATTAAGTCATCTCTTTTTCTGTCTCCTCTGACAATGCTGGCTTGTTCAGTACAGACTGTTCTTGAGCACTTTGTCTAGTCCAGCATTAAATGACTCAAGCAATGGGGCTTCTGTTGCTTCCTTTGGCAGACTGTTTCACAGTCTATTAGACTTCACTGATATTCAGCCTAAATCTTGCTTTCTCTCAGTTTGTTCCATGCTTCCTCGATCTGTCCACTGGATCACCCTATACAATTTGTTTCATTCCCGCATGTTTGCCCTTCAGATACTTATGTTAGTTGATTCAACAATGCAACCAACTCATTAAATGGTGGATAAAGACCACATAGATGTGCAATTCTGGTATGGGAAGGTAAATATATTTATAGTGGTAGAATAAAAGGCACAGGAATTTAGATGAACATGGTGATCAGCCACAGATCATGCTTTAAAGAAGCCAAGGAGGAAGATATGTTCATACTATCTAATTCATCACTTTGCACAAGACATTCTCCTCCAACGTGTTTTGGAATAATGGAGCATATTAATTACTAACATTATTAAATTCTCATCTCTGACAGCCACTAGAATTAATATAAAAAAGGTTACCTCCTCTTTTTTTAATACTTAATCAAAATTATATATGCTTCTTCCCTTGGAAGAAATCAGCTGAAGGCGTTTAATGTTAGTGGATTTAGGGCCAAAAATTCAGCTGCACAAAACAAGTAATAAAATGAGTACTTTTCTTTGTGCTCACAGTTCAGTCACTATTTCAAGTACAGCAACAAGAAGACTTCGTTCACGTTTAACATTTTTCCTCTGGAGATCTCCAAGTCCTTGAGACAAGAGTTAAGATCCAGATCCTTAAAAGATGCTTAGGCATGGAAATTTAGTCCTTAGGCTCCATTGGCATCTTCAAAGCTATTTTTCAGCTCTACATGCCTGCATTTGTGCCAGATGGCATTTGCAAATCCATACAAGTGCTGAGGCTGCCCCACGGCCCTCAAGCTGCTTGGAGTTCTGGCCAACCTGAGGTCCTGAGGTGGGTTTCCCTAAACTGGCAGGGACAAGCTTATTTTGCTAATAGGATTAGAGCCTGAAGGTATGCCCAGGCAGTCCCAGCATCAGGAAGCCTGAAGACAGGATAGGGAGAGCTAGAGGTGCAGCCGGGTCCTCTCACAAAGGACAAGTATTGCATATAAGCAGCTCAAGCAAGACCATGTTTCAGCCACTCAGCTGTGGGCTACCTGAGCAGCTCATATGGCTTAGGTGCCTAACTCCAGGCAGGGGAAGGTTTGTAACAGAGGATGCTAAATGGAAGGAAGCCTTTATCAGTCTGGAGAACTAGGACAGCTACTTGGGTGTCTGAACCTGTCTCCACAGCATTTTGCTCCTGGCTAGTTCCTGCTCCTTGCAAGAGATACTTAGCTTCTTGATGGCCCAGGCTCTTGGACCTGAATGGTATGTGGTGCTTGAGCTCCCTTTAGTTTTGTTGGGCACTGGCCTACATCTGCCATAGCAGCATGGAGCTGGATTTTGGGTGCAGAGCCCACTTGGGAAGCTGGAGAAACTCACTGGGGGTTAGCCTAGGGGCGGGCAATTATTTTGCATGGAGGGCCACTTACCAAGTTTTGGCAAGCTGTTAAGGGCCACATTTCCTTCTCCAGTGCAGGGCAGCAGGAACAGCGGGGGGGCCTTGCTGTTGGGTTTAGCTGCCAGCTTTCCTTGGGTCCTACTGTCCCTGGCTCCTGTCATCTTTGACAGGCAGCCAGGTGCAAATAAATATTACATTTTGTAAATTTTTAGGGGCCCTAAGGGCCAAATAGAATGGCCTAGTGGGCCGAATCTGGCCCCTGGGCTGTATTTTGCCCACTCCTGGGTTAGCCTGTGCTGACCCCCATGTCACTGTGGCTACAGTGAAGCTAAGTCAGGTCTTGTCTCCATGAGCTGGGTCATAGCGGTGCCTGCTGTATATACCTGAATCTTTCGGTGTGCAATGGAATGAGAGAAGGGTAACAGCGGTGTTGAGACTCGGCGCAGGCACCCTCCGAAAGCCCAGAGTATCCATCAAAATACTAAGATACCAGCACGGTTAACATTTCCAGGAGTCTGAGAATACTGAATCAGACTTCAGGTCTTGGAACTTCATCATCTAAATTATTATCTACAATACACAGTATCTTCCCGAATGATAGTTTTCTATTGAAAACAATCCTTTTCAGCAGGATACTTGAATTTATTTACTGCACAGTTTCTCCCATTAGCATAATCATTACTGCTTGGACTGGGTTTGAATTCAGAGCATCCCACTGTGGCACTTAAAGAATTAATTACGGCGATGAAAGAATTCCTCTAAAGAATTGCACCAATTGGTCTGGTTGAAGTGTTTTAGCTTTGCTTCAGTTGGTGCAGCTCTTGTCAAAGGATTGTGAGAAAAAGCACGGGTCAGTGGTTTAGATTAGGCAAATTACATTAGAAAAATTGATTTGATTTAGAAAGCGAGACGGCGAGTTGGGGGGAACTGCCTGTCTCCTCTCTTCTGCTGGGGTCCCTCTCTTTGACAGCAGGTGCAGGCAGCTCATTTAAGGTTAAAGTAAATGTCTGTGTATAAGAGCTGTCCCTGAAAGCTGAATTAAAATGGGTTGACATTTCTTTAAATAAACGAGTATTGACTCATGTTGTTATCTGCAAGTCAGCTGGAGATGCAGGCAAGTCAGGACACTTGCCAGCTCTCTTGCCAGACTGTTCACATGGCTTCTTAAGAAATGGGGTAACTGTGCCCTCTTTTTTGATCCTTCACATTGTTTTTGTTTCTCAGAAATTGCTTTTCCTGGCCTGCCTTTAATCTGCTACAACCTTGGCATTTGTGCTAACGGTTTGTTGCAGCCTGCATAGCGCTCTGAATTGAACCAATATAGGGTTAGTCATTTTTTTTTTTCTTTAATAGCTGAAGAATTCACCTCTCTCAGGAGTTTAGCTGGTGAGATGAAAATGAGTATTTCTTCCTTCTGCCCACTTTCACCATCAGTGTGTTCAACAGCACTGTGCCTAAGGGCAGACACTGCCTGGCAGGGAGCGCTTGGAGGACTGGATGCTAAAAGGCATCTCTGGGGTAACATACCAGCACTGGGGAGGTCCTCAGGGGACTCGGATCCAAAAGCTGACTTAGCCCAAAGTGATTTTGCTTGTGAGTACGAAAGGGTGAGAGCACAAGGGCTTCAGGCTGGGGTTCAGACCATGGGATTATTTACTGTTGCTGATATGTATGCTTACAGCTGTACTACTTGGGTTGTAAGCAATATGCTCGGCAGCAAGCATTTGAGGGCAGAGCTTTTGCTTTTTCCCTTGCATAACACTATTTTCTTATTTAAGGGAATTGGTCTTTTCCTTGCAACTTCAAGGTTTCTTACTTAAAGAGCACTTAGGCTTCTTGCCTTAAAAGACCACTTTGAATTTCCCGTCTCTCTTTCCCAGATACCAAACCTCTGGCTTGAAAGCTAGACAGTGAATTTAAAGAAATAAATGACGCTGGAGAAATTGTCAAAACCAAGACCCCTGCTAGCTGCCAAATGCCATGCTGTAAAATAAATTTGAAAAGAATTTGCAAGTAGCAATCCATCTGTCCACTTAGTGGGAGAAACACAGATCGCTTCACAGTAATCAGCCCCCTAATGTTTAAAAAAAAAAATGACTTGGGGTTTTTGCTTTAATGTGCATTACTGGCAGATCTAAACTCATTGGTGTGCTCACGGTCCGTGAGGCTTTATTACTTCTTTTGGTAAATAAGAGAAAGCATGTCAAATTAAAAAATAATGTCAGAAAAAAATAGTCTGCATTTGCTTTTTAGATACCCTGTAACTGCCGTAACATTTCAGAGTATTCTTCCCTCCCTGAAACGCTCTACTTAATTACCAGCAGACTTATCAGCAAGTGGATATTTTTCTTACCTGCGGGTACAGCCAGGCAGCGAACATTGTCATCCTCACATATCTCACCATAATACATTCTCAAGGTGATGCATTATGCAAGTGCATTCCCACATGCTATAGTCCCTCAGTTATATCAGTGTTTCTATTAAAACCCACAATATTCAGAGGGTTTTAATTTGGCTGTAAAAACTCGCTCCAGGCTCTAGCTCAGATGACAGTCTTAACCTGGGAATGTGTTTCCTTTTTGAATCCTATTTTATTTTTTCATGCATTTTTCCATTTTGTTTGAGTTGCAAGGGTGGAAAGGAAGCGAGCACTAAATGCACTCTTACTTTTTGTAAATCAAAATGGATAGACAACGAGTCTGACTGCAGGGATCAGCTTTTCACGCATAAAGGTAAGACTCTTGGTGCAACTCCACTGCGTCCTGCGACCCAAGCACTGTACGTCTGTCTCTGCTGTTTGTCTGTCTCTGGTGCTGTACATGGGTGGCAGGGAACCACATGTTGACTCTTTGGGATAAATTTGGACTTAGCCTGTGGTGTGGTTCTCTGTGGCTGTCTCAGCGATGTTTAGGTCCTTTATTCCCATCCACCTGGGATTGAAGGACATTGTAGGCATTGGAGTCCCTTAAATAGCTTTCAAGATCTCTGCCATTGTCACACAGCCTACTCTAGGGATTCATTTGGAAGGGATGAGTTTGAACTTGCCATGTCTGCAGGCACCGAGTGTGTTGGGATTCCCTGGGCTGCCTCAATTATCAGGCAGTGTCTGGAGTAAGGATGCTGAGGAGAGATGTTGGGGGAAGGCAGCTTTACCCGGCTAAGATGCTCCTGGCTCTGAATGCTTCCTTTCTCCCCTTTTGGCGCTGGGAGTGAGGCAGGTGGGAACACGGGCACTGGTGATGTTGAAGCCCCGGAGAGACCCGGCAGTGGAGGGATGGTGGGGTGATAGGAAGCCGCTGACGCATTGCCCTCCTGTAGGCATTCAGAATGGGCATTTCTGGCAGGAAAAAAGGTGGGGTTGGATTTTGGCATGTCTGGGCTGAGCAGCACATCTATGGATGTCTGAATGCTGGGGTGGAGGGTCTTTGCTGCATTGGGGGCCATCTTCGTTGCACCGCAGCAGATGTTTTGCCGGTGCACGCCGATTTGTAATTAAAACACAACTTGCCATCCTGATTAGATTAAGCAGTTAAATTCATTTACAATATTTTTTTTCCTCTGCATTGTGTAATTAGTAACATATGATGCTTACATTAGCCCAATTAAAAGTTATAATGATTAATTTGCATATCAAAGCCTAGCCATGAATCAACTGGTACAACACACTGGAACACGTTCAATTATACTGCGAGCGTAGGCACGGCCCGCCCGATCCTGTCCCTCTGCTCCTGCCTTGCGCGTTGGGTGGAGGGGGCAGCCTGTACCAAGGGCCTGAATTTCCTCTTCTGCTCAGCTTTTTACACCGCCCTCTTCACCATAGCAGGCGAGCACCTTTTGTGGTGCATTTAGCGACTCAGCTAATGTCTCTCATGCCTGATTCTCCTATTCTCTCAGAATCAGGCCTTAGGGGGAACATGTTCAAGAGCACTTTGGCTCTGAAGTCCCTCTTGAGAGTGGCATGTAGGCGGCATGTCTCCTGGTGATTCAGTTGACCCTAGTTTCCCAAGTTACTTAGGCGGCATTGGCAATTTTTCATTCAAGCTTTATGAATCTTAAAGGGTAATTCTGTAATTTCAGTAGCTCTCCTGCAGAAGATAGAATAAGAGAATGGATTTGGGTACGTTGGGCTCCAAATTAGTAACAACCTAGTTTAAAAAACAAACAAACAAAAATACGCTCTGGACCGACTGTAATGAATTTATTATTATTATTATTTTTTTTTTGGTTCCTGGCTGTGCAATCACAGTATTTTCCTTTTCTCCACCTTCTGTTGAGCTGTGGGGAAAAAAAAATGCTGCAAAGTGATATATTTTGAGATGTTGGAAAAGTACACCCCCGTCAACGGTGTTTGGAATTGTTGTCTGCAGACAGGCTCCCTAACAACAGAGCCGTGTCTGAGAAGTGTGTCAGGTGCAAATGGTTTATACAAACTCTTTTGAAATACCGGGGACATTTTATGAGTTATTGCTCCGAATGAAGATGAAACACAAAAGCAGTTTCTAATCTTTTGGAGAAATGGATGGGGCAGGTTGTAATAATGTATTGCCATTTTCACAAAAGATGGGTTTTAAATTAAAGATATCAGTGGTGAAAGGTTTGGAGGTATTAGAATATTCATTTATTGCTTAAGTTACTGTATGAGGGCAGAGATAAGATTTTTCTCTCCTTCCTGACAGCACTGTGGGAACTACGGACGTTTATTTGCAAACTCTGTGACCAGATTGCAGTGCTGGGGAAATTGGTTCTCAGCCTTTGTGTGTGTGCGCGCACACGCGTGTGTGCGTGTGTTTGTGCTGACGTTAAATTGACAGGACGTTAAATGTTTTACTTTTCCAGCCATCAATTGCAATTGAATTTCGTACCTCCATTAAAGTTCTGTGCCGCTTTCTTCGCTGTTCCAGTTATGTGAGCTCTGGCCATTTAGTTGCAATTCCTGCGGCATGATTGCTCCACAGAGCAGCAAACATAAATTGGTTCCTGATGTTAAATCTTTTTCTCCCCCCCGCCCCGATATTTGTGACTGTCCAGGAGCGATGCTGTGGGCTGACTGCAGGCATCCTCCTTTGGTCTTCCCTGCGTTTCTCCTGCTCACCCCCCGGAGGGCCCGCTGTTCCCAAAGTCCTTGTGCCTGGACAAGTCTCTTGTTTTTTCCTAAATATTGTGGTGGCGCTGACAAGCTATACGCCTTTTCTTTTTTCAGGGTTTTGAAATGCTAAGAGTTATGCATGTTTGGGTAAATGGGGGACTTCATACCCGTCTCCTGCTGTAACTCCTTTCAGCACTAGCGATGTGGCAAGTGGCTCTTAAGCAACGGTCCCTCCCCACACTCCCTTTCTCAAAGTAATATTAGTCACGAGGATCTTTGGGCTAAAAAAGGTAATTGCACCTGTCTTTAAAAAAAATCTGTAACACTTACTTTTTTAATAGTTGTGGTTTGAGCTGTTCTCTTTGGTTGGTATTTTGCAATGATGTGTTCCCTTGCTGCTGGGCTAAAGGCTAAGCTCAGAAGTGCTGGAGGGCAATAATATGTTGAGCTACATTTCGTGATTTCTTTTCAACACCACAAAGTAGAGCCCGGGTTCAGAGTAGCCAGTGCTTGGTAGTCGTCTGTTGGACGTTCGGCTCTAGTCCGCCTGAGACTGGCTTTACGGGGCCAGACATCCCATTTTCGCTAGTTGGGTGGTGCTGTTCTACCTTGCTGAAGCCCATGACAAAATGTTAACCCGTCAACTTTTGTCTAGCTTGAGCTTTAAGACCAAGCCATAAAAGGTATGTGTGAGGAGAACCCACCTACTTTAGTATTCATGCTATTTTCAAGGAATGGAGCAGAGTCAAATAAGATCAAATTTGGGCACTTTTAGATGCTTAACTGCTTAGATGCCTAAGAGATGGATAAGGATGTGGTTCATGTCTTTCAGGTTATCAGTAGGCTCTGGGGTGGACAAAATGCAGCCCGTGGGCCGGATGCGGCCTGCCAGACTCTTCTAACTGGCCCGCAGGGCCCTAAAACATTAATATTTATCTGCCCCTAGCTGCCTGGCATGCGGCCCTTGATGGCTTGCCAAAACTCAGTAAGCGGCCCTTGGCCCGAAATAATTGCCTGCCTCTGAGTAGGTTTCTAGCAGTTCATGTAATTGTTTTGAAGACCAAACAGACTGGACAAGAGGGTGCTGGAAAGGGAGATGACCTCTCATAGAAGAGAGCTAGTTTAGGGCCCCAGATCAATATTCCATCAATAAAGCATCCAAGTAGATGATAAGGATTAACAACGTGCTTAAATACTTTGCTAAATTTGAGACTCTCTGTAAGGGAATTCTGTACTGTTCGTCACACAATTTAAAAATAATCCGTATGAGCGTAGGCCAAAAAGGTTCACATAGCCAAATAAACATGCCAGACAGGAGAACAGATGTGCTTATAATATCAAGACTTTGGCATCCGTTTTGGCTGTCTGTCATGGTTTATAAACACTTGAGGAATCTATCGGGATTCTTCAATGTTGCTTTCTCTTCCTTTCCTTCTAGTGCTACTTCCGGGATTGCGAATGGTATATTCTTTATGTCTGCATAGCTCGGAAGCCAAAGGATACCTTTGCAATTGGACTTCATGGCTATGAAATACAGGGGAGGAGGGAAGGGGAGGGACTAATACGTTTGAGATGCTTACAGGGCGGTTAAAGTACTCCAACAACCTTAATGCAGTATTTCCAAATGCTAACTTGTCTGAGTTTCTTTTAAGTCTAACTGAATTTGCTGGGTTTGTAATCCTCACCTGGGGATAAAAGCAGTGTAATTCTAATTTTGTTTTTTTAATCCACAATTTGCTGACATGTGCTCTCAACCTTAACAGCAGCTTACATTAATGCAGGCTGGTGTGTGGGAATCCCGACAGTTATAAAAATACATGCCTCTGCCTTGGAGATGCTTCCGTCTTCTCAGGGGCTACCCGGCACTTTTGATCTTCAGATTTCCTTGGCTTTTTTCTGGATAGCCGAAGTGGTTTCCACAAGGCCGTCTAATTTGTGACTCTTCTTGCATGCCACCTCATCAGGAGAGAGGCTGGGCGAGGGAGCAGCTTTTGCGTGGCTGGAGCTAATTGTGCCGCACCTCGAGGCTGCACAAATACTTATGCACATTGCTGTCAAGACCAACTGTTGTTCAACAGGCTTGAGCTGGCCCCTTGGGGACGGCTAATGGAGTGGCTTGCATCTCCCTTCCTACCTGCGGTGAACTTCTCCCATAACCTCCCACAACGAGTAGCTCCTTTAAAGCCAACAGGGCTGCTGAGCTGCATAACCCTGCAGCATACTTTTCTCAGACAAATGAACAAATTACAGTGAGTTAAAGACATGCTGCATGGAGGCCAAGAGACCTCAACCTAGCGTCCTCTGTACTGTCAGGTAAGAGCGCACACACAGGCAGCTATCGTGGAATAGGTGATGCGTGGCCAGTCTCTGCCCCCTTTTAACTTGCTGTAGCTTGTTCGCTTGTCCATGCCCTTGGCTTGCCAACCATGCTGCCTTGAACATTTGTCATGTAAAATAGGATGGGCATAGTTTGCATGTAAGGCAACTTGTGGCCTGCACAAAAAGGGATATCGGGGACCAAGATTGTAGAGGAATAGCAAAGACATTATGACTGTGTCCAGATGAGCGCAGATGTATGGTCTGTGGCACTACACAGTGCACACGCAAGTGTTCCTCGTGCTGCTGATTTGCAGCATGGGGGTTTTTTGGCCCTGGGAGATCCTGGGGTCAAAAAAACCTGCGCCTAAAAAAAAAAAAAAAAAAGCAGGGTGGCGCATGTTACGGCAGTGCTCACCACCCAAAACCAGAGCCTGCCTGGCAGGAGCCACACTCTGGCTGCTAGCCAGGCTCCTTGCTGCAGGATCGCCAGAGCTGCAGCTCCTGGGGACCCCCAGGACCTCTGGTAAGGCTGCTGGGGTCAGCACAGTTGCTGGTCCCAGCCTCTCCTACCCCACCTGGGGCAACATGCTGCACACCAGAGCACGCGTGGCACAGGCGTTCCCCAGGGGCAAGTAGCAGCGACACGTTTTGTGCCACTGCTGTTTGTCCCTGGGGAAACGCACGTTCCTGCTCACGGGGATGTGCCATATACATTTTTCTCCCTTTGTGTTTTCTAGCAGCGTTTGGTGAAATATGTAAGTCAGTGAGATTGGTTCTGCTTTTGCTGATGCCTGTGGGGGTTTTGTCATTGCTTTCACCAAAGCAGTACTGGATCCATGGAGTCCCCTGGTCTCTTGCTAAGAGTTCTGCTGTTTTTTAGCCGCTTCCTAGCCATTTGCAGCCCTGCTGAAGTTCAGCTTTAAGGAGGTACTGCTTCACTTGGGGCCAGCTCTTTGAGTGCATTTTGCTGGCCTGCACTGCTGGACTTCTTGGAGGCTTTGGAAAGTGGCTGGCTTGGGAAAGTTCACGTTCATTTTGCGGTACTGGTCCCGTTGCAGTTGGCAGGAAGGAGGCAGCCAGGATTCCTCCCTTGCAGTACGCAAGAAGGTGTTGGGGTGGTGTGTGTTAGCATTGCCCTGCCTTGCAGTGTGCTACCAGGCAGTGCAGTGCTGCGTGGCGCAAACCAGAGGTGGGGGATGCGGTTTACTTGGACTTGGTCATCATGTGCTCTGACCTAGGCAGTGTTGTGCCTTGTCCTTTTTACGGGCCAAGCAAGTTGCGCATGCTGGGGTGCATCCCTGTGTGCTGCACCATGGTGTTAAGGGGCACAGCAGGGATCCCTTCCTAATACCTTGGGCTCTGTGTATGGTCCCCAATGCCTCTGGAGTAGGGTTTCTGTGCATCCCCGCTCCTCCCAACACCACCGTGTCCCATTTCCCCACATTCCCAACCCTTTTTCCTGTGATGGAGATGGTCTGTATGCTCCCTTCTCCCATCGGTGTTCCCCAGTCTCTCCTTCACCTACATACCAGTTGGGCTTTGTTCCCATCCCTCAAAGTTCGTGGTTGCCTTTTGTGGCGTCAGTATTGTAAGGTCCGTTTGGAGGGGGAGCGGTGGTGGGCAGAGGCGAGAGGGGTGTACTGCTATGCTAGAAAATATAAATGGCTGCCATCTGCCAGTTTCTCGATCTGCAGAAAATTGCCAAGGTGCCTGAAGCTGTGACTGAGCTACGCAAACAGAAGGGGCCTTGTGTCTCTCGCATCCCCCCTTCCACTTCTCCGCTTTTCCCTCGAACCACTAAGGCTTTGGAAAACGGACGTCTTAAACATTCCCTGAAATCTTCCGAGGCGACTGGATGCAGGGACGGTCGACATTTATCACCAAACAGACAAACCGAGAGACGCTGTCCAGTTGAATGCAGGGTCTCTCAAGCTTGGCCAATTAATTTTGATCTGGGCGTTGAGCCAATGATGATGGAAAGCAAAGATGAATGCCCGGCCTGTCGCGTCCTCTTTGGAAAGTGCATGCAAGGAGGTCAGAAGCCACCGTGGCGGGTGTTGTTCTGGAGCCGTTCGTGGGTCCGTTCTGTCGGTGGCATGCGGCGCTGGCCAAGGTGCTCCCTTTCACGCCCTGTCCCTTAATGCTAACCCTTCTGAGTAGGCTGTTTTAAATGCCTGTCTTTGGAGCTCTCCCAAATTCTTTGTTACGCTCTAATGTATGCCAAATGCTCTTTCGGCAGCAGACGCTGCGCGTTAGGGATTGGACGGGTTAAGGGATTTCTAATGAGACATGGCGCTCTGCCTTCAGGTCACCACCTTGCGCGGAGCCCAAGGTCAGCAGTGGCTGAAGGACGTTACCATCAGAGCACCGTTCGGGGCATGTGTGAACAGAGTTGGTCACCTGGGCATGCAGATGTCTGCAGGACAGTTGTAAGCAGCAGCTTTAATCAGAGAAGCCAGGACTTGAGTGCTGGGTTAGCAGTGTGGTCTTTTGTCTTTGGGTGAAGATAGCAGTGTAGGATATCCACCTTAAGGGCTTTCTTTCTGCCGTCTTTTGCTGTCTCCAGATTCCTTTAAAATACCCCCTCCACACTGGGGTTATAAGCAGGCTTGTGGGTTTCTCTTAATTGTACAGTATGAAAGCAGCCTCTTCACTCCAACACCTTTCAGGGTAGGGGATGAACTCTCACCAACCATTTTATTTGCAGTCAAAGGACTGCAAATCCTAGCCCTTCTGGTGGAAGGAAGCAGATGGGCCGATCTTCGCCGGGTTGGAGAAATCCTTGATTCTGCATGCAATTTTGAAGACAGCTTGAGGAGCCTGGGGTTAGTAAGAGACACGGTGCCCTGGGATCCAGGTAATACGGAGCTGAAGGCACGTGGCGGCATTTAAGATCACAAGGACCAAAATGTGTAGTTATGCACAAGCAATCTTATTTTTGCTCCTAATTAGCGGGAAATGAAACAGTCTGATTTCTCATATCCTTAGAGCGACTTACAGGTCAAATGATGGCCTGTGAAAATCAGGGCAGCTGATACAAGCCAAAGGCGGCCAAGCCACGAGGCAGACCCAAAGACAGCTTGAAAGCTGGGGACATAATTGCCTGAGGAGTCTGCCAAGGAGCCAGATGCTGCGAATGAAAGAATAACTTCCACAGCTTGGCATCTGCTTGTTATCCAGAGAGGAGGAGCAGGAGGGTCTGTGCTGAATGCGAGGGATCTGGGCAGCGCTCTCTGCAGCGGCCAGAGGCACATATATTTTAATATTTGTTCCTATTGATATTTCTGATCTGAGCTTATTTATGGCACTGGAGTCCTCAGAGAGGCAGCTGTGAGGAGGAGCGCGCGGTGGCTGTGAATGTGCCCATCTCCCGAATTGTCCAAATCTGTCACGCGCGCTTAGCTTCAGCATCGGGCAGCTCAGCTGCCGTGAAGGTTTTGGTGTTGCTGTAGCTTGCAGGCTGCCACGGTGAGAAGGAGGCTGCAAGTTCTAGTATTTGGGCTGGGTTCCTAGTCTCCCGGGGCTCGTCTCGGCGAATAACTCTGCAAAATGAACTGCTTTCTACGCGCAGCCCAGCTCAGCTGAGTTTTACAAAACAAGCAGCTACACGGGACCTTTTGCCTGAGGTCAGATCCTGTTCAGCACAGCGTCCTTCGTTTTGCCAATGACACGGGGAAGGTCTTTTTATTTTTCTCCCCTCTTAAGTTTTACTGTCCCTTTATCTTTGCTAGGGTGTGTTTTTGTTCTTGCTAAACAGCTGGGGTCGCCACAATCATTGCATAGAAAAATGCTCATTGTTCCTCTGGTACAAAGAGCCCGCGACAAAAGACATTGTCAAGGTAGTTGCATTTTTAAGATGCAGAAGGTATCTCTTAGCAAGGAGGCTTTATGCAGGGGGCAAAGGGGGGAGGAAAATTCATTAGCTCCAGTTGCATTTTTTGCACCCCAAGACATGGCACAGCGGGTTAACTGCATCTGTGTTTTGTAATGGGGAAGCGGCTGCTTTCTCTTCCAGCTTGAGGGCCTCAAAGGGAGGTGGTAATAGCACTGAGATTGCTTTGGGCTTGTTGTTCAGAGAGATTTGCAAGTGCCAAGAGCCACTGCATACGAACAGTCCCCTACTGGTGTAGCTGGGGAAACTGAGGCAGAAAGCAGCAGTTATAGGAGGCAGGAAGGGGAGGGAGCAGCTTTCTGCTTTTAATAGCATCTGGTTTCCTGCTTTTCCCCGAGGCCTTTAACCTGTGGAAGAGAGGGTAAGAGAGTTGCCGAGGGGACAGAGTTGAGGCAGTGTCAGGAGTGGGACTTGGTAGCAGCTAGCATCGAGTTCACCCAGCAGACCTGTTCTACCGACACAGCCCGGTTAGCACGTCGGGTGCGAGGCACGCACTTACACGCCAGAAGGAGATTGAACTTAAAGTGGACGTTGCTATTTGGACCCCGCACCTTCTCCTCTCGTGTTTCATTGCTGCATCTCTCTCTCATTTTCCTAGTCCTCCCGAGCCTGTCTCGGCGTGTCCATATTTATGCATAAGAATGTATAGCTATTTTAGTCCGTGACTTAACACTTGTGTTGGGGAGGGGGGCTAGGTCCAGGTTTGTAGGTGAGGGGCAGCACTGCCCTCGGATCAAATAACTGCATCATGTTGAGGCTCTGACCCGCTTGCGCCGCTCGTTACGGAAATAGGCAGAACCAAGCTCTGCGATGGCACGTGGGGGTCTTCTAACTGAACTCTTATTAGCCATAGGGCTTTAGAAACCTTTCTGCTGCCTGCAAATTGTACAGTGGAGGGGGGCGGTGGGAGAAGGAGACTGAGGACATCGTATGAGGGCTGCTCGAGCTTTTCTGCATCGTGGCGTGCCGAATGCGGCTTTGTTCTTGCTGAGTTTTCAGACCTTGCTCATTGCTGTTGCATCTGCACTCCTTAGATATGATAGGTGCTCGGGCTCTTGTGCTCGCTCTTGTTCTTCCTTAATTTTCAAGGTGAAGGTTTATCCTGAATAGCATGAGCACAAAGTGTTTTTCCTCGGAGATGCGGCATTAAAACCATCCTTTCAGGCTTCCCTCCAGAAGCACAAGGGCACGCTTCTTTCTTTCTTTCCTTTTCCTGTCTTTGAAAGGATGAGGTTTACCTTTCAAACCATTGCAGCCTCATGAAAATTCAGCTTTTCATGAGAAGTGGGGGGGATCGAATTCAGGGGGTGAGCAGACCCAGCCTGCAGGCAGGAGCCATAGCATCTGCCCAGGCACCTGAAAGCCTCTGCACGTGCAGACCTGGTGCAGCAAGGGCAGCTTCCCACAGATGCTTGCGCTGACCTGCAGGGAGACCGCTCCCAGGGAGAAGGGGGGAGATCGGTCTTCATAAATGATGCCAGCCTCGCTGGGGGTGTCTGTTTAGCAACAGCACTATTAACATGGCACTTTGCACGACTTAGGCTGAGATCGCTTGAGCTGCTAGATGGTAATGGTGTTTGGGACTGCTGTGCTACGTCCCATTTAAACCAGTGGTCGGGAAGGGGCAGTGGCGAATAGGTTGTGGGTCTGATATTGTATCCGTTGATGCTGATGGAGAGTCATGGCAATGCAGGGCTGGGAGGGACCTCAAGAGATCTTGTCTCCTGCCCTGAAGCAGCACGGTGCCCTCTGTAAGTTGGACATGACTATTAGGAGCACTACGGTGTAAAGGTGAATTGTAGGAGTCAATTCCTGTATATTTACTTTCTGTTTTACAAAACCATGCGTCTTGTGCCTGGTGCCTGTTTCTTCCCTCTCCATAATCTCCTTTTCTCTCCCGAGCCATTTCAAATCTCCTTTTCTCTCCATTATTTCCCCCCTTTCCTGCTACTGGTATCGATCCCCTTTTAGTTCACCCGTTGCAACTTATGGAAGTGCCGTGGTTCCCAGCGGATGATTGGGTCTGGACGCGGCTATTGCGTCGCTTCTAGACGAAGCAGCAGTTGATGCAACGGAGGTGCAGAACGCGAAGTGAACCAACTTGAAAGAAGCCCCTGCTCAGCTGCAACGTAAATGTTGGTGTCATCAGACTAACAATCGGATGATTGCATTTATTAGAAATTACAAAAGAATACGTTTAGTTTGATCCATTCCACTTTTTTTTTTAATCCAAAGGAGAGCTAGAACGAATTAGCACAAAAAGATTTAACACCCCTGGACTTGAACTTTGCCAGCTCATGGTTAAAAATAGGACCGATACTTAGAGCAGTTCATAGGTATTGATTTAACACATCTGCAGCCTTTTCTTCTAATCAGGGGCAGGGCTCTGCAAGCAGTGTGAAATAACTTTTTTTTGCCTCCGTGGGAGGGTTTTCTTTGGCTCTAATTGAAGCACTTTTATTGTGCTTTAGACACTGAAGCCGTGGGGTTTTCCCTAGAGAAAACCAAGAAGCTAGCCTCAAGTGATTTACAAAAATCAGCTGGTATAAATCAAACATAAGTAGCTCCTGATTTCTCTTTATTTGTTTCACTTCCGTTCTGATCCTTTAAAATTTTAACGCTGTCCCCTCTGCCCCACGTGCGTTCCCTCCATCTCCCTCCCCAAAAAGCTGTTTTAGGTGAATGGTCCTTAATGTCGCTTAACCGACCTCTGCAGGCTCAATAGATGAACAATTTTCACTCCTTGGGAATAACACCAGAAGCAACTAAAATGTCTTTGAACTGACCTGGCAATGCAATTTACTTTTTAGTTACAGTTTTGAGGTGTTCTTGGAAAAACAGCTGCCACCACAGCCCCAAAACTGAGAATTTCATAGTGCCAGTATAATCTGACAAAGATGCTGAACGCTGTGGGGGAAAAAAAATCTTTCAGACCAAGAGAGAGAGGTTTCCACAACTGAAGGAGGTAGGTCTCCATCCTCGATGCTTCCCATGTCTCTGTAATACGTTCGCACAAATTGTCAAGCACCGATGCAGGTTTTTTAACGTGCGGGTGCTTTCCTTCGGTAAAACACATACATATTAGGAGATACAAAGGCTTCAGACATGTTACTCTGGTTTCAGAGCTGCATCCTGTTTCAATATGTTGGCTTTCATGTAGGTTTGTATTCAGTATTTTTGATGAAGAATGATGGCAGTGCTTTGCTCCTATAGTACTTTTGTTTCGATGCTGAAACTCTGTAAAAGAAAAATGACGTATGTTAATCCTCACTTTATCAAAACAGAAAATGGTGGCAGAGAGGCGTGAAGGAACGTGGGCAGGGTAAGTAGCGCAGTGGGCCGGGACTTGGGAGAGCGGACATCTAGCTCTAGGTCTGCCACTGTCTGTGGATTGACTCTGGGTATGGACACACGCACATTTTGAGCCATTTCAGACCTGCTTTAACTTAACCCTAGGTGAAGCAGTGGTTTTGCTGCATTCTTGCCATTCCCAGCTTGTTCACGTGTTAACAGCGGCTGGGTGGTTCGGAGCGAGAAATGGCTCCAAATGTACGCTTCGGGTATCGCCATCTGTAGAAAGGGGATAACGGCACCCACCTTCTTTTCAGAGCTCTTAGAGATGTCGTAGCGGAAAGCACTAGATCAGAGCCAGGTATTTTTATTGTAAAACAACAGCCCCAGCGATGGTCCTCATACTTCACTAGAACATTTCCAAGTTGCCTGAGGCCCTTCTGCAGCTCAGTGAAGCGGTATCTGTGGGTGCACGTCGGTGAGACTCTGTGCAAATGAAGGGGTTCACACTCGCTAAATATTTACCGTCGTTGCCTAGTTGACTTTGTAGTGATATGCCTCAATCTTCCCCCTTTGTGGGGTAACAGTGTGGAAATAGTGATCAGGCTGCTGGTGTTAAGTTCCTGGGGTCACGATTCTGTTGCTTGCTTCATAATCTCTCCCCTCTCCATGAAAATCTCGGATGCCAGAATTGAGACAGTCTGAAATTTTCATAACGCTTTCCTCTCCGAGTCTTCCCGGCAGCGGAGGCCAGTCGTGCACGGTACGCCCGCCCCAGCTCCCACGTTCTCATGCCTTCTTTTAAAAAAGCTTCTCGTCTTTGTAGTCGCTGTGCCAGCAAGGGTCAGGAGCTGCAGAGGAAATGGAAAGGACACCAAATGTATTATGAATTGTAATTATTCTAATTTTTTGGGGTCGTGTTTCGACGGGTAGAGGTTTATGACTTTTGAATATTTGAGCTGCACGGGGGAATACATGTGCAAGGGGTCAAATGAGTTTGACACAACATGATATTTGCAGGTTGGAAATTGCTGTGGGGGGGGGAATAATAGGGCTGTAAGATTTCCCGTTTTTCCTCCGCGTGCTCCCCAAGGAGCGTGGGAGGTGGGCATATGTCAGTGCAGCTTTCAAGGGAAATAATAAATGCCCAGGATGGGGGATTTTTAATACACCTTTGCTTAGTAGTGTCAGTAGGGGTGGGGAGGGGAGCACCAGCCCCGACTTCAGCTTAGAGGGGAGGTAGTATTGTTGCTTGCTATTGCTGCCGCCAGCCCAGTCACTGCAGCTGCCCGGGGTGCAGAAATTGCTTGTTACACCTCTGCTTCTTCTATTCAGTAATTGCAGAAAACAGGGCAATTAAAGGCACACCATGGAGGAAACCCTGGGCTCATTTAAGCAAATGGCAAAACTCCTACTTGCTCCTGTGGGGTAGGACTTCCCCTTGGAGTGCGGAGGGTGTGGGAACACAGAGGTTTGGCAAATCCTGTTGTTTGTTCAATGACTTGCGAGTTCCCTGTGGCTCATTTTTAGCCACCTGACAAGCCTAGCAGCTACAGGCCAGATTCTTCTGTAGCTTTGCATTGGTGCAAATCCATAAGAAATCTGCTGGTACCTGTGGAGTGACATTGAAGTAACCAAGATCAGAATCTGGCCCTTCTCCATATAGATTTGCAGCCCTCTTTATGCTTCCCTTCACCTGCCTCTCCCTCTGTACCAGCATAAATAATGCAGGTGTTTCTTTCCTGGGGCTCCTGGCTGGCATCATGTGGTCCCAAATCAAATGTATTCTCATGGAAGTTTTGATCCTGGAAATAACAGGGAAGTCGTGGAGCAGACTTTCCAATGAGTTGCGTGGAAGAATGCTATTCTTTCTAACACGTGAGCTGCCCCGGCTTCCCTGCGGCTCGGGGCTGAGACACCTTGGCTGGGCAGTGCAGGGTGTCCTGCAGTGCAAGTCTTGGGGTTGTACCCATTCTGTGGACTGAGGACCTACCTTTCGAGGACTGTCAGCCTGGTGCCTATTGCCACCCATCCACGATGCACTCAGAGCTTTTAAAAGGTATTAAAAAAAATCAGAATTAAACACAGAGCCAAACTTTCATGACATCCCTATTGAAGGTAGCCACGCCTATTCTTATCTAGTAACCCCGCAAAGTTCACCTAAGCCTTTGTCTGAAGCGGTTGTAGGGTCGAGGCTGTAGATTGTAGGTCAGGAACATGTATGTCTCTTAGTCCTTGTTCATAAAGCCCAATGCAAATGTTAGCACCTCTGCATACATGTTTTTCAGACTGCCCAGGAGTCAGATTATTGCATAGTGTCATTTAAAAGAAAGTGCTTTTATTATATATATTTTATCTGCCAGCCCAGTCACTGCTGGGTTATTATTATATATATATATAATATTATATATATAATATATATAATATTATATTATATTTTCCTCCGCGTGCACTAATAAAAGCACTTTCTTTTAAATGACAGTGTGCAATAATCTGATTCCTGGGCAGTCTGAAAAACATGATGTATGCAGAGGTGCTAACATTTGCATTGGGCTTTATATATATAAAATAGCATTGGGCTATATATGTATGCACACACCCTGGAGGAGAAGTTGATAAAATCTCATTGCAGTATTGCAAGCAGCTGCAGATTGACAACATTACATCTGCGTTATAACTGGACTAATATTCTGTTTAATGCAAGGAGACTTCTGCTCAGTAACTGTGAGGCATCCCTTCCTGTGCTGAAGGACATTGAAAACATCATACTACAATTGACTGCTTTTTTTGGCCCCACTGGCTATCTTAAGTTCCTACTGCAGTTCCCTAGCAGATTTGACGTCCTAGTAGAGAGTAGGCCAGCCGTTTCATAGACTAGAAGCGTGCAATTTGCAGCAGTTCTGGAGCCTGTGACTCCAGAAAAGGAAAAAAGGAAAAAGGAGAAAAGGAAAGGTATGTTAAAATATTCTGTGTTCCATGTCCTTATTGAGGTGGGGTGGTGGCGGGCGATAATATTCAGCCTGAAATTGGGAAGTTCTCAGAGGTATTTTTAAATACGTTTGTAGGTCACTTCTAATAATTGTTTGGCATTTAGTGCCCAATAACTGTCTAATAAATCCTTATTTGAAAGGCTTAATTTGATGTGTGGCCAAGGAAACAAATAGCACAGTCATATTCTATTGCTCTCTCCCATTCACCATTTCTTATGAGTAGCAATTACTGCTGGCCATATACCTCATTTTACCTAACTATATAAGCAACTGCCACTCCTGAAGTCATTTTTTTGCAGCGTGGATGCCAACTCCAGCACCATCATTAAGCACACCGCGTACCACTTTTAGCAGTATATAACACCACTCGAAAGGACCGTCTGTCATGTCCAGCAGACGGCAGTTCAGCCCTTAAATATGATTATTTTCATTTGTCATACCCATTAATAACTCAAGTCATTCTCTGCTATTGTTATTGCATCAGAGTGGAAATCCCAGCATGTTTTCTGGCAGGAGACAGGAACTTGCAGATAACTTGCAAACAGAAGAGGAGGAAAAATTGGTCCTGTAAACTATCCATTGTAAATGAGTTGCTTAGCTCCTCTGTGTTCCAGCATATCCTGTACTGTGGTCTGATTCGGGGTGGACATGAACATCCGCGGCGCTCGCTGAAATCAGCAGGGAAAAGGAAATAGGGAAGGGTCTTATTTGCCTGTAAAACAGTGGTTAGCAATGCATACCCCTCCCCTGTCCGTGGTGTGGAGACTCATTAGTTGGCCAAAATGGAAAGTACTCTTTCCCTTGCCGTTACTCTTCCTGTTTCTCCTGTTCAGCATTTTGGTTGCTGTTGAAATCTCTCTCCTCCCTTAGCGTAGGCAGTGCTGTGCAAGTGGGCACTCATGGCTATATTGCTAAGCAACACCAAGCACACGCTCTTACCCTGCACTGTTATCGCATCACATACATTTTGCACGCTTTAGTGTATATGTGCTCCCTTGGTGAGGCTTTGATATGTCTCTGCGAGAGAAATGTAGCGCATATCATTGATTAGGGGAGATTGCATGGATCCTGAAGTTAAGTGGGGAATGGCATCGCTTGCATCTGATAGGAAGCTGATAATACCTGGAGACCCGTTGAGTGAATTGATGCTCATGGCTGTTGATGGCAAACACTTTGCATTGAATAGCATGTCCGTCTAGTTAGTCCATAAATGTATGGATGTCAGTCTACGTTCAGCACAAACGTTCCTGCTTTCTGTGCCATTCGTTCTGGAGAGTTGAACTAAATTGGCAATTTGATCTGTTAGGAACCCAATGGAAATATAGCAATAAGGTAGGTATCTCTTGTATCATATACACTTGTTCTCCGTTCTGGAGAACAGTTTGCTATACCGACGTTTTTGCCACCCGGATGTAGATGACGGGAAGCCAAGACGCATGCCGACTGTTGTTAGGTAATTTTAATTTCTTGTGCATAAAGGCGCACAGCATTTGTTTAAGACTTTGGGGGTGGCCTGATCATTTCAAGTATGTGCTGGGTAATTGAAAACAAATATTGGCCGCTTTTAAGATGACTTTTCACAGTAGCCACAGCGCAGCATCCCTGAGTTTTCATTTAAGTGTTTAGTCTGAGGTATATGAAATGTCTTGCTTCTTAAATCAAAGCTGGCTGAGAGAGATGTGTTCATTCTCCCTTTGAAAAATCTATTACTTCCATCTCTGGGGACGTGCTCTCGGGTCAATGGTGTTGGCTTCCTCTTTGTTATGCGGGAGCATCCCGGCCACTTCAGTTTGGATATGTTTTTGACATCCCTCAGACATTGAAGGCAGCCATTAGGTAAGCACCTTAAATAAAGGAGGGTCTGCTATGGCATGTAACTTCTGTCTCTCAGGCCCGAGTCGTGCTGGGGGAGAGCAGAAACTGCCCGAGCGGCGGTGGTATGCCAAGGTGAAATGAGAAGAAGAATAGCACATGCCTTCTCCTGCTCCTGATGCTGCCCTGTTTTGCAGTGGGAGGGTGGCTATATCACACCTCTGTCCCATTCAGACATTGCTCTCTGGTAGGATAACATTGCTAGCAGAATGTCTAGCCACAGAGATGTGCTTAGTTGCCACCTGCAGCCGCACTTCAGCTGTTTCCCGAGTGCCAGCTGGACTTAGGACCTCTCTACCCCGCAAAGTTAATTCCTCTGGAGTTAGCCCAGGCTTAAGCAAAGAGTGCTCGTATTGAAGGTAACACGTGAGCCGTGCAGAGCATTGTGTACGCCATTCCCAGTCCTCTGAGCCTTTGTGCATTGCTGCTTATTCTTGAAAATATTTCCTGTGTTACTATGGGACCATTAAGTTTACCCTTCCCTGTTGGCCAGCGCCGGGAGATGAATAAACTTGCTCACCCCTGATGCATGGTACTTCTGCTTCCAGCAAAAGAAGCTGCTTCTGAAGAATACGATTAGATCTAATGAAGGGAATTTGAAGTGCAGTTATTCTTTGAAAAGTGAGTCTAAATATAGCATTACGGAGTTCAACGTCTGCGTCTCCGAGACGTTCAGATCAAACGCATGCATTTAATAGTAAAAAGACGCTTTTCCTCCCACCCCGTTAGCCCAAGGAGCTCTCCTGGGAATTTACATTCCAGCTGAGTTCCTTTTGGACTCGTGCATCGTCGCCAGTTATAAAGATATTGCAGTGCAGCCAAAACTTAAAAAATTGTGTTGGTGTGTTTCAAGATAGAAAAGGCCCTTTTCACTTTCCTCTTACTGCCTTTTGGGGCTGCCTCAGGTTTCTAAATAATAAAACAAAGCCATTGCTAAGGCCTCAGCTCTAATTCTAGATACACCCAAGCAACAAAATAGCAGAGAAGGAGGAGGATAAGCTTTCCACAGCCCCCTGGCCTTCATACCTACACCTCTAAATTGCCAAGTCCTGTTGGCCGGACCCCTTCTCTTAATGGAAATATGAAGTTTAATTCAAAAATGATTCTGAATTTCTTTCTAAAATAGTTAAAATGATAAAAAGCAACCCCAAAGACCTGAAGTTGCAAGGTCATTTTCACAAGGGCCCATGACATTTTCACATCTTCCTTTGACTTTGTGTGACAATACAGATGTGATCAGAAAATTCAGGAGGAGGTGGTAGGCCTCCTTTCTCTCTGAATGCACCTGGTGCCTGATTTTGTAGGTACCTGAATTATCACCTTCTCAGCAGAAGGCAAATCAATCCCAGTGATTGTCCCTTAGCCACTCTCATGCCTTGGATCATTCTTGGTCTGTCACGGGTAAAGTTTGAAGCAACAACTTAACCTCGTCCTTGCCAAAAACCCTTTAAAACACGACACAGCTGAAGATTCATCTTGTCTGTTCATTAAATAAACCCAGCAGAGATGGTTACTCTCATTCAAACAAATGAATAGTGGAGATAGTGACATATGCTGTTGACTCACACAAATATGTCTGCTTCGGAGAATCCCCAGTGTAAAAAAAAAAAAAAATAAAAATCGGAGCGCTTATCCTTTAGTCATTAATGAGAACACATTTTTTTTTTTTTTAACCTTAGCAGATCTATTAAAAACTGATATAAATTCTCTTAAAATGCAAGATGTCAAATTATACAAATCAAATATTTGACATGTTAATAGCTGAGTAGGTGCTAAGAGGAGAAGATGAAAATATAACCTGAGGAAATACATTGCCTCGCGGATGACATTTCTCTCTCCCCCTCCCCTCCCCTCTTGCTCTGTAGTATAGTGTCTTGTGTTTCCTTGGTAGCATTTTTTATATATCCTTAACTAGTAACCTTTACATGCTACACACATCTATATGGTCTGAGCACATACAGTATGTGCAAGTGAAATGTGCATTAGTATTTAATTTCTTTTTCCAAACTATATCCCTCTTCTTAAGGTCCGTCAGGTGATGTGTTTACATTGGTGACTTTTGCACTGCCTAAGTGAGAGGGGGCAGACGATGTAAACACCAACACCAGGGTAATTTTGCCCAGCTGGGGTATAAATTTACCCCTACATACAGTTAGGGTGGGGTGGGCAAAATGTGGCCCAGGGGCCAGATGCGATCCACTGGGCCATTCTGTCCGACCTGTGGGGCCCTTAAAATATTAATATTAATCTGCCCTGGGCTGCCTGTCATGTGGCCCTTGATGGCTTGCCAAAACTCAGTAAGTGGCCCTCCGCCTGCAATAATTGCCCACCCCTGTATTACCTGCCTTCTATTGATTAGATGCAGTGATAGCAGCCTACAGTTTGCTCTTCTGGGATAAATGTCTTATCCGTCTGCTTTGGATCCTGGGGTAATGAACATCGGTGTATAAAATGGATGCACGACTCCTAGGAACTGCCCTTAGCGTGGGTTATTTGTATGCGTTCACTCGGGAGTTTCGTGTAGCAGTGACATGAGACTGGACTAGAAGGATCTGATCCATAAGAGCAATACTCACAGGGCTGGCAACCGGCGGTGCATTTCCCTTCTTCACCAAACTTCTGCATTTTATTTCTCTTACCCACTTGTAATATTATTTTCATCTTCAGTATATCAGCTGTAAAAAATCTATCCATTCAAAGGGTTTGACGCCAAAGATGTTTATGATCACGAGTGCACGGCCTAGACTTTGAGGATTTGTACCACTCCAGGTTGAGTTTGAAAAGAAATTCTGACTTTCCAGCTAGGATGTTTTTTGGGGGAAAAAAACCAAACATATTTCAGCAAAATTTAACAAGTGTGCCTCTTGGATTAACAGGCAGTGCTAGTGCATGCCTGCAGGGGTACAGTGCTGGGGAAGGAAGAGTGGTGGTTAAACTGGATTTTTCGATCTGTGGGTAGGCGGATTAGTGTACATGAAGATGAAGCATTTCAAATCCCTGCCCAAATCAATTTTGTCCTCCCAATGGTGCATTTCCCCTCTCTTACCGGAGGGGATTATCATTTCAGGGAGGCAATTTAGACCCATCTTAGTCAGTGCTGTCCAGGTTGATTGGTTTGCACAGCATTGTGTTCATGATTTTGAAGGTTTCAGGCATATTTATTGCGCGGCACTAAATTGATGGAAAGGTGGTTTCAGCATGTGAGTGGCAAAGGGCATAATAGAACACAAAGGGCATAACAGAAGTGAAAATCCATTTCTGGGAGGCATGAAATTCCAGTTACGCATATACCTGTGACTTGTTGCAACCTTAGGACCAGCCTTAGTTACCAGCTACGGTAACCGTTCAAGTCCCGTATTGTGCCTTGGTCAGCAAGTAGACGATCTCTGCAATGCAGCTAGTCCATTGTGTGGTGCAGCTTATGGAGGCAGCAATAGGTAACAAAGTCTGCAGTCTCTGAGGGGAGGGTCATTTGCATCCAAGCTAAAGCAGGTTTCTACAGCCACTGGTACCGGAGACGCCCCTCCTTGCGTGCCTCCATCCGCCCATGATGGCCAGGCAGAGTTCTGGATACGAAGGAAATGCAGGGTAGATCCATGCTGCAAAGCAGAGGGCTGGGTAGATGATGGTGGGCAGGCCGCGAGGCTGGCCAGTCATTAGTGACTGTTCATGTTTTATTCCTTTCACTTGCCTTTCATAGTATCGTGCCTTTTTTTGGCTTCGGTCTTCACGGTGTTCGAAAACTTAGGGATAAACCCCGATGTCTTGACTCGGACAAAATTCCCCCTCGAGTCTAGTAAGGTGAGGTTGGGCTGACCATATCCCACTGATGCTCTGGAGGGATTGCCTCAATAAAACTGTGGCTCGAACACTCAAGGGCATTTGGATACTAAACTCTCATTTCTTGTGTACCTGGGCTGAGGTCCTGCAGGTTGCTGACTTCCTCTCATCTGTCTTGGGAAACAGCTCTCAGTAGGGCAGCTTTTCCATTCGGGTTGTCCAAAGATCTCCGTACCTACACTGGCCTGGATTTCCCATAGCACTTCTTGTCCGGTGACAGGCCGACTGGTTTTGCCAAATTGCTCAGCGAGTTGGGAGCATGTGCGGTGGGCTTGTGCTCTTTTGAGAGCTCTGGCCCAAGAGCCTGCAGATAACCTTATCTATGCCCTGGCTTTGAATGACTTTATTTTGAGGCGTAGATTTGACCTGGTATGAAATACAAAATATACCTGTAGCCATCTGCGCAAGGGGTAATTAGAAAAAGGCTGGCTGCTATTTCGTTGGGTCCAATGGACAGGAAGTCTGCAGCCTTTGGTTTCAACATCATTGTTTTTGCCACTGCGCTGAGGTTATGAAAAAGTGAAGTGATGAAAATGATTGACTTGCAGAATAAGCGCTGATCAAGGCTGCTAGGGAGAGTCCTGTGTGTTTTGCCATTAATTACAAAGGTGCAGGAATGGCTGATTTTGAGTTTGCCTTCGCAGTGTATTTTGGTGGGCCTTACACCTTGGCAGAACGGAGCGGGTCGTGCTGCCTGCGCTGTCTGCTGGTGGAACATGTCGCTCTCGGGACGCACAGGCAACTGCTGAAGTTTGCAAAGAAATCTGAGTTTCGCTGTCAGGATTCAAGATACTTCCTTTGCTTGGATTATGTCCCTGTTTATCTGCACCAGGCAGGGTCGGAGAGACCTAAGAGTCCCGTTCTGGGTTTTGCATTTTTTTAATATTGCTAAAATGATTTTTCCATTTTGGAGGTTGAATAGTGAGTATATTTCTTACTCTCCTGGTTTTGAAGGTATTGCAGGCTAGAGGTGAACGCTGAGGTTTATGCTGTACTGAGAACAATAAAAGAATATGAGTTAAAAACAGAAAAAGGAATACCCTGGACTGCTTTGAACAGGAACACTAGCCCATGGGGGGTAGGTTTTTTGAAACCGTTTTGATTTGTCAATTTAGGTTTTTTGCAACCGTTTTTTGTCAATTTTTTTCATGTTCTTTAAAAAAAAAAA
>JAGPOW010001167.1:20361240-20372589 GCA_030014935.1 Caiman crocodilus | reverse complement strand
AAAAACCCCAAGTAAAATATTGAGACAACCTTTGATACTTAGACTTTCTGTACTATGAGTCATCCAAATGTTGTCTACGGTTATCGCTATTCATGTTGTTGCAAAGCAGAGTATGTTCTCTCTCTTTTTAGCAAGGAAATGTGCTCACAAATGTGTTTCTGACATTAGCCGTAGGGGCGGGTGAAGAAAATAAGAACCTGAATTAGAAATAACCTTTACTTTTGACCAAAACGTTTCCCAAGATGAGGTTTCTGTGGTGGTGAGAGGGGAACATTAACTTCCTTCTCCTTTTAAACTTGATTGGATGCAGCTGATATCTGTGTTGTGGATACTGGGGCTTTGGTGTCATGCCGCTGTGTCCCACCTGAACTGACTGCATTTCACTGATGGATAAAAGATGTCCAGCTTATATAAAGGTTGGGCTCTTCCTCTGAGTAAGCCACGCTCTCCGGTCTGACGTCGGTGCGTTGGAAACAAATGCATGCATGTGGCTAATGGGGAGGTATTTTGGGACCTTTCAGAATGCAAGCTGTTGGGCACTTTGAAGTTTCCTTGAAATTTCCAAGATGGTGTGTATCCAGCCTGGAGTTTCGGGAGGAAGCATATTTCAGATTAGTCATTTTTCCCTCCTTTCAGATAAGTGCATAGCCTAGTGTGTCTGCTCCATGCATAAGTGGAAATGTGGCTTAGTTCAACAGTGTCTGCCTGGGTGCTGTTGCAAAGTAAAGTTAGGAATATAGCAGTACATTTTATATGACATGGCATATTGGTAAATAAAATGTTTCCATCGCAATGGTGTTGGATACATGCCTGTAGGGTATATCGATATAGGTATTGATCGCACAGAATGCATTGAGAGGGCCTGAGTTAAGTAGTGCATGTCAGATGGAGGCCCTTGCAATCTTGTCCAACAGTTTAATTGATTATTGGAAGCTTATGTGGCTTGCAAGCCAGAAGGAGTGCTTATTAGCTTTGGCCTTTCATGGTGACACAGTTACCCAAGGGCAGAATTGCAATATTATGGTTCTGGAGCATAAACCAGTGCATAAACCAGTTTTCTCCTCGCCTTCCCTTCTTGTTCTTTAATGCTGTTCAAGGTGACTGTCAAATCCACAGATGGCTTTTCTAATGAAATGTAAAAGGGTGCAAATTTATCTTCCTGTGCACAGAAGTCTTTTTTCCTCTTCTTTTTATCTCCTAGTAATTGTTCCCCTTAGGATTGGCTGCATGATATTAAAAAAGCTTTTCTTGTTGTACAGCTAGCTTCAAAACAGCTTCTTTCACCTACACATCAATCTTGTCCTGTGGAGGCGGCTGGCCAAAGACCAGGAAGACCTTGGTATTGGTTCTGTCTTGCTCGGTTTCCTTTCTTTGTTTTTGACCGCGCGGATTCTGTTTGCAAATGGACATGTTGCACAAGAATGATTGGACCAGAGAAGGGAGGCACTCAGAGCAGAGATCCTCACAGTGGGTCCTACTAGGGTTAAAAAGCAGCCTGCCCCTACCTTGCACAGCAAATGAGCTGCTCACGGCTCTGTCCCCCACCCTGCCCTGTTGAATCCCCTTCACTTCGGCGTCCAGGATGGTCACGCTGCTCGCCTCCCCCTTGCTGTGCATCTATCCATTTGCAAAACAGGTCAATCTTTGCGGGTTAGACTAACCTGCAACGATTGAATCAATTCAGGCTCGGGCTTTTTGAATGCATGTCCCTAGCTCTAGGGCCCTTGAATGTGTTTAAACTCCCACTAGCATGGGGAGGTGGCATTATCTCCCTTTTTAGAGATGTGGAACCGAGGCAGAGGGAAAGGTCTAAATCGGCAAAAATTCAAAAATTCACCCTCTTACTGAGGGTGTATCTTGGTGGATCTGGGGCTGACCTGGCCACAGTTACCCAGGAAAGAGCAGGGACTGGATCCCATGTCTTGTAAGTCCTGTGCTCGCACTCGAACCATTGGCCAGTCTTTCCTCCACTTGTACTTTGTGTTCTCCAGGTAGTGGAGTAGTCTCTGTACTTGGGCATCAGTGGAAAATCCCCTAGTTGTCTAGTAAACCCATAACAAAGTAGGATTCAGTGGTATGGACTGTCTCTATCCTACATAGGATCTTAAAAGCCAAACTCTCCCTTGTCTGTTTATTAGAACCACAGTGTTTCTGCTACAGGCAGGGCACTTGCAGGGGATCAAGTAGGATGTGGGGCTCTGTATCCTCCTGCTTCACAAAAGCCATCTCGCAGCACTGTGCAAACCACACACAGCAATGTAGAAAACAAGTTGTACTGTACAATCCTCTCCGGTTTCTAGGGGTACCCTATTATAGGTGGAAATGCATCCTCGCTAGGCTAGGCTGAGAAAAACCCGAATGAATGCAGCTGCTTCTATCCATTGGTAGAAGTAGGATTGCAATAGGTATCCTGGATTATGCCAATTTTGTGCTTTCAGGGGGTAAGGGCTAAGGTAGTGATCCCTTTTTGGCTTCGTTGAGTGCATTTTCCCTATTGCAGAGCAACATGGCTTTGGTTTAATAATATTAAATAGCTCCACATTGCAGATCGGCATAATAATGTAGGGAAAAAATAATAGGACACTGTCAGCTTTCAGTCGCCTGCTAAGTGAATGAACGTGCACCTGCTATTGGTGTTTGCGTATTTGTATAAAAGGTCATGAGATGACGAATAACAAAAACGGGAGGGAAAAAAGTCTGTTACAACAGGGACAATTAAAAAACAATCTAATTGACTGCATAGGTTTTGTTGTTTCCTTTATTAGGATTTCTCTGTTTACACGCTGAATGTAAACTGCTATTTTTTAAATGGTTTCTTTGTGGGTTTTCCAACACTACCACAACCTTTCGTTGTTTGGGGTGCAAGAATGGGAACCCTCCCCTTGTGGCTCCTCTACCAAAAGCCTTGTGATGAAAAAGGTGCACAGCACATAATATGGATCAAATCCGTAGTGTGTTGCAGAATTTAAGAAGGTGCTTTAGGACGGGTTCAGGAAGCCCATAGAATTTAATACAAAAGGATAAAGTTTGGATGATTTCCCCTCCCCACCTTCCCCCCCAAAAAATCATCCTTTGGAGCTCTTAACATGGATCTCATTATCTTCCGTCTGATGGTAGGATCTAAGGAAGGACGACTACTTGTGATTTTTCTATTAATTTCTGCTGGAGCTTTTCATAAGGGGGCATACACTAGTGACTTGTTTCGGTTTCCCTCAATCCATGTAGAAGCTGGGTTCTTCTAAAGCAGACTTTAAACCCCAGGTTTTGTCCTTCCTGTTGCCCAGCTGCTGGGTATTGTTTTACCCCGGGGTTGGTGGAGAGTAGAAAGGCTCAAAGCCTTGTGAGAAGCGAGGGTTTAATGCGGCTCCTGAAATGGGGGAGTATCGGTGTCGCAGAGAACAGGGGAGAGGAAGAGGCTGCAGCAGGGAGGGTGAAGACACCTAGCAGATAGCCTGTTTAAACAGGCTTTGGTGTTTCTGCAAGAACAGTTGGACACAGCTGTTTCTGCTGCACCCACATGCCTTGAGACTGCGTGAATGGAGGCTCTTTCCCCCACCCCGAACTGCTGAATTATTATTATTACTGTGTGCCTTTACTTCGCATCCTGTTCAGCCTTGTGTAAACCATTGAGAAAACCAGGGAGAGCAGGACCATGATAGAAAGCAGATGCTGAATGTGAGCTGAAATTTTGCTGGATGCAAAATATATGCACATCCCTCTTTGGCTTTCAGTTCAGAGAAGGATTCAGCCCCTGCACTAATGGCTGTGAAAATGCATTATCCGCTGCCACCTCCTACCCTTGGTTGTCTAAGAGGTTTCATTCTTCTTGGCTACCCGGGTCCCTTTGCCTGACGAGCAAAAAGTCCTGATGTCACAGTCTCGAGCATCCTGTTTGGCAGCACTGAGCACACTTGACTGGCCCACTTCAGATGTCCTTACTTTAATTCAGGACTGAAACATATAAGGGAACCACCACTTCTTGATGCTTGAAAGAGTCCCAGGTAATCCAAGGAGATGAATTATGTCGCTGGGAGGGTTTAATACTGAAATTGCAAGACTCTTAGCAGCCGTTGGAAAGATCCTATTTCTGAGAAAGGGATTAAGTTTACACAGAGGGAGAAAGTGTCTGATTCCTCCAGGGTGGTTTGAAACAGATAATTAAAAGAACCAGAACGGTTTTGGCCCACAGTAAGTGAGATGGGACACCGGCCACTCGCTTGTCTTTTTTTAGATTGCTTGGATTTGATTCGGCGTGCCTCTGTAATAGCTGTAAAATGAAGTAATTAAAGAAAAACTCGAGAAAGTCGTCAACCTTTTGGACACTTGTAATTTGTCGCTAGGCCGAGTTTGAACTTGGTAATGATTGTGCTCACATGGGCCATTGGTCTTTTAAATGAAATTTCAGTCTATGCTTTGAAAAATGTGTGGTGTTTCCTTTAGGATGAAGGAAATCAAGTTTGCAGATCCCCTTGTAAATGGCTTCAGTAATTAATCCCAGGAGACTCGTCAGTGTTGGTGGCGTCTCCATTACTTACACAAAGAAATAAAGATAAATGGGTCTGGTTAACAACCCTGGGAATGCATAAATCTTCCTTGTTTACGGGGCAAGGCAACACAAGAGGACGTTACGTTGCGGTTGGGCTTTGGTTTGATTTACGGGGGAGCTGCCTGTTTATGTGGTCATGGGTGTAAGTAAGAAATAGGTGGAAGCGTATGGTACCTTGCATATGCTTGTGTGCTTTACTGCAGCGTAAGTAATGCTGGCAGAGGAAGGTATTCCACACGGGATGTTTCGAGACAGGGAACGGCTTAGGGTTGTATTGACTTGGTGCAGCTCCCCCGATTTGGCCGTCTTGGGAGAAGGAATACAAAATTTGGGGTGTGACTGGCTGTTCGGCACTCCCCCCTGTGCTCGGTATGCTTTATTTGGATGTAGAAACCCAGTTCTGCAAAGCCCGTGATTGAGGGAAACAGCCTGGAGAGGCAGAACTGCTCTGCTGCGGGGTGGATTTACCGTGAAACAACCCGTGCGGTGGTGCGGGGCCCCCAAAATGCAGGACAAATCTGACAAATGACTGAACGTTATAAGCATTGCAAGTCGCCAGGTGGTCCAGGCTTTCTGCGTTCTGCAAAGTTCGCCTGCCAACGGTGCTCTTCCTGTGTCCTAGACAATATCTGTTCTTGCAGAAAAACCAGAGACTTCTTAACAGACTGTCTGCTAGGTGTCTTTATCCTCACTGCCTCTTCCTCTCCTGTGTTCTCCGTGGGACCGACATGCCCCCATTGCAGTAGCAAATCCAGCAGATAAGCATCTTCCTTAAGCCCGTCCCTCTTATGAAATGGTCTTCATCGGATCGCTCCTTCGGGGTCGCTGCTTCCTCTGCCGTCTGAGTCGAGCGGCTTGTTCCCGACTCTGCTGTGCCTGCCAACATGAATGCTTAGATGCGCGTTCGCTCTTCCCATGCCTGGCTTGGTGTCTTCCATCGCATAGTGCTCAGAAATGTCCCAAAGTAGGCTGGCCATATGGAAATCCCAGACATCATCTAGGAAATGCGGGAGCTCTCACAAGTCGGTGGGGACAGGGCTGCCCTTTATAAT
Source organism: Caiman crocodilus (assembly GCA_030014935.1). NCBI lineage: Eukaryota > Metazoa > Chordata > Crocodylia > Alligatoridae > Caiman > Caiman crocodilus. The sequence continues at coordinate 20,366,991 of JAGPOW010001167.1, read as the reverse complement.
TCCCAACAGCTGGCCAGGACCAGTCTCTGAAATCGGGGACCACTCCAGGTAAAACGGGACATATGGTCACCCTACCCCAAAGTCCACTCCCTTCACCTCTTCTAAATATCTTTTAAGCCCCATCCTACAAGGATGTAGCCAATTAATGCACAGGAAGAATGTAGGTAGGTTCCTTGTGGGACTTGCAAATTGATTGTGGTGGTTGTTAGGACCCTAGTGGGGATTTTCTTAGTCTCCTTTCTGCATCTTTCAGCACCAAAATGTCTGTTAAAAATCGGACCCTGAAGGTTAAAGTTGACTGGTGTCTTGTGTGCCTCCTTTTTCTGGGTGCCAAACGTCAGAGGCCCTAAAAGCAGCCTGGTTTTCAGGAAATGTCGAGTCGAGTCCCGTGTTCACAGTCACAAATAACTCCTGAACATTGCGGTTGTGTGCTTGAATAATGCTTAGCACACAGTCGTGCCACTAAGAAAGCAAGGCTATGGCAAGGAAGGATTTCAGATAGTAATCATACCATCGTTTTCTCAGCAGAGTGAAGGAACAGAGTCACTCCTTTTCGAAGCAGAGGGAACGAAGCAAACTCCCGTTTTAACAGTTGATGTAATTAATTCTGCTCTTTTAGTTGGGGCTGCTATTTTTAATCAACCCCAAACTCGCATACTTCAGTAGTAACAGCTCTGGGGCAGACCTCCTGTTCTTCGCAATCCCGAGTGTGAGGCACTGCTCTAATTATATTTACAGTTGGTTCACAGTTCAGTGAACAGAGCTCGGGGCCAGTTTCACAAGTGCTCCTCTTCGTTATCAAACTGCTAATAAATATGGGGAAGCTCTCGGAGCGAATGCAAGCAACAGGAGTCCTAACGAGAGAGGGATCTCCTGTACGATTAACTGCGTAGGATGGTATCCTGTTAAAGGCGATGGCTGGGATTCAGGGGAGCTGGGTTTTGTTTCACTTTACTGAAGGCTTCTAGTTTGACCTTCAGAGGTCGTTCTGATGTCAGCCCCAGTTTTCTATCTGTAAAATGGGGATAAGTACATTTCCAGAGTTGCTGAGATCTTTTTCATGGGTGGCAATTAGTTCTGCTCTTTTTCCTGGTCAGTGAATGAATGTAATAGTTTAACTCCAGTAGCATTGCTACTCCATCTTTAATGCCTTGCGGGTTGCACAAGTTCTGCTGATGCCATTAGACTAGTGTCCCTCACCATAATGTGTTACCGTTGCGAATGCAAGGATTTGGGATGTTGCCCCAAGTTATCGGAAAGACTGGCACCATTCTGCTCATTAAGGAGGGAGAAAGGCGAAGCCTTAGAGACAAAACCTATGTGGGCAAGGTATTTTTGATATAACAGAAGTTGTGAATTCAAGACGGTAGAGCAGGAGTGGGCAAAATGCGGCCCGAGGGCCGGACACAGCCTGCCAAGCCATCCTATTCGGCCCGCAGGGCCCCTAAAAAAAATTATAAAATTAATATTAATCTGCCCCTGGCTGCCTGTCATGCAGCCCTCGATGGCTTGCCAAAACTCAGTAAGCGGCCCTCTGCCCAAAATAATTGCCCGCCCCTGCAGTAGAGTAACCCTGGTATAACCTCCATGTGTAGCCATTCCTAGTCAAATAAGAGAGTGTGTCTTTTATTGGCTTGGTTTAGGTTCCTTAGAAAAGAGATTAAGTTTAAGAGTGAGAGGAGGAAAAGACTTTTCCAGAGTAAGTGGGGAGGTTGTCTGTGTTATACCATACAATTATATTCTTGTATTGCTGTGTCCTTTGTAATGTCCTGCTCGTATTGCTGTATTTTCTGTAATGCCTCATGGAGGTTTCCCATGTAGTCAAGGCCTAGGTCAGGGGTAGCTCTGTCTTTTGAGTCCCTTGCATTTATATACGTGCATTTGTCTGCTCCAACACGCCAGAGATCTAGCGCGTGGGAGCAGACTCGATTAATCTGCACGCGAGCTGACGCTCCTGGCTCATTTGTACAAATGGCAAAATGCTCATCAGCACTGGGAAAAGAGATGTTTAATTCAAACGCATGCTGCTGCCATTTTCTTAGTGCCAATGCACATTATTTCGTCGTTTATACAAATGCACGCACCCCAGTGCCGGGCCGTTTTTAAAAGCAGCTGGTACAAACGCCCCTAGGGCAGGGCACCGTGATTTTCCCATGGTCGGACCCGTGTCTGGCTGCAGCACTCCAAGCCAAGTAGGATTGCCCAGGAGGCTCCTACAAGCCCTTTTTCAAAACCAAGTAAGGACAGCAGCAGGGAAGAAGCATAACAAGAGAAGGCTTTTAAAGCAATAAAAGGGTTATACACCATGCCTACTGGTAAACTTGAGGCAGGCATATATATCAGCTTTCTTCCAGACACCTGGGGTTTGGTCTGGTCTGTGTGCCTTCCTTTCCTCCTCTGTCTCTGGAAGTGGAATATTTATCCACCCGAAAGTTAGATGATGGTTTCCCACCTCCCTCAGCATTCAAGATTACAAACTGGTTCATTGAACTCAACATGATTAGAAGTAAAACTTTACAACGAATAGCACCTACATTGTCCCTGGAAGCAGCAGTAAGTAGGGCTGTTGGATACCATTGTGTGTTTTCTGCATACACGCTGTCAGCTCCTGCTGGTGTGTAACCCCTTGTAATTATATAGCAAACAACACAATAACAGTCAGTCAGACGACAGTTTGCAGAATATTAATAAAACATGGCAATCAGTGCCCCTACCCTTCACAGTAGTGTAGCAGGGAGCTGGGTAGATGTAGCATTGTGTACAGAAGACAATTCGAAGTGCAAAGAATAGTGAACTCAATTTGTTTGAGGCTGTGATCACATTTAGACCGTGTTGCTGCTCTGCATTATTTTCTTTCCAAGGATGAGCTGTGCATCAACCAGAAGGTCAACTTGAGCCATAGGATGGTTTAGCTTATTTGCATGTATTGAAGAGTTGACATAAATATTTGTTTCTACGTATAAAAAGTGCTCTGACTTTTTCTTTTTTTCTTGAAAGATTTCATCATTTTTAGGATGACTTCTTAATTTTAATTTTGTTCTTAGGCTATTGAACCAGAACAAAAGGGGAGAAAGTTGATGCAGCTAGTTAGACGGATGCCCAGTTCAGGCAAAATTCACCCCCGCGATAAGCGGACGCAAACCCACTGGCTTCAGCGTAGCTGCACCATCGCGTGCCAGCGATGTAGCTCTGGAATTCGGAGCGGTGGTATATCTGTACGTGGCAGACATGGACAGCTACTCCTCGCTTAACGTCACAGCTACGTTCTTGGAAAAATGCAACTTTAAGCGACTTGATGTTAAGCAAATCCAATTATGTCACAGTAATTATTTACTAGCAGGCGGTGGCCAAACAACATTGTAACCGAACGTTGCATGACTTTCAACGAGCGTGTTCTCTAATAGGTCAGCGACGTTCCCTGGGACAGCGTTAATTGAGGAGTACCTGTATGTTCCCCAAGTCATCTGCCCTGAGGACGAGGGGTTGATGTCGTCTGTCCAGCTGGCCTATCCGTCAGGCAAACTTCCTTCATCATCTAGTTATCTGCGAGCAGGAAGCTTGCTAACAGACCATGTTGCATCCCTCGTTAAAATAACAAGTATTTTGGAAGGCACCGGGAAAACACAACCCGTCAAAGCACTGATTACCGAACAAGCTCAATTTAAACTTATCTTCTCCTGTTGGTAACCAGTAATTAGGACCTATTTTAGGTTTTATCGAATTAGTGTTTGCTTAATTGATTTGGTGTTTATATTGAGCCTGAAGTTTTGAATCGAGATGAGAACCCCATGGTACTCGGCAAACGTAGGAAGAGACGCTGCTGCTCCATTTTTGAAGAAAGACTGAGGGTTCGTCCATATATGAAAGTTTTATTCCAGAAAGCAGTGGATCGTGAATTTACAGTGGTGTTGTTACTGGGATATCTCTCTAGAATAATTTCATCTGCAACCAGCTGGTTGGGCTTGTCTAAGTGGGGGAAATCGCATAGAATACCTGCATGTTGTTGAATACCTTTTAGCTCACACTGGAAATAGGTCAAACTAAGCCTGCTTACAGTGAAATAAGTATTTGTATAGGGAGTAATTTTGGACTATCTATTGCACTTTGCATTCGTATTTAGCTTATTTAGCAATAGTCGTGTTGTGGAGGTAAGGCGACAGGGTCCTATATCCCATCGTAAATCTGAGATGTAAGCTTTTGAAAATAAGACTCCTAAATAGGTTCCTAAATCATTTAGCCCTTTTTGTAAGCTGTACGCCATCCCTGCAGTCAATGGCCCCTAGCTGTGAGATACCCATGTTTAAGTTGTCTCCTGTGACATGTTCATAAAATTAGATTATTGGGGAAATCGTGAGCTCAGTGGATTTGCTTCCAAGAGTCAGGGGAGAAGAGCTTGACTTCCAGCCCATAACTATGGGAAAGAGTGAAAATTAATATGAAAAACCTCTTTCTAGAGAGAGATTCCTGGTCTTGGGCTGTAAACCGACTGCGATTCGATTCACTGAAAAGCCTTGCCTGGGCCTTGGACATGCTGCCATCACGTACAAGTCGCATTCGGCTGCTTTAGGTCGGATTTGATTTAGTATTTTATAAAGAATCAGTGGTCCCATAAAAGCTGTCTTTCAGCCAGCTCGTTTGTGACCGGTACAGCGGCAAGGAGGTTGTTCGGAGGTTAACAAATAACAACAGCAAAAGCTGTTCTGTATGCTGCGATCGCACGAGATGAAATAGTCCACAGCTAGGGTGGGACTTGGTGCCTGTGGGTCAGCAGCGTCGCCTGCTTCTTGTCGAGCGCGAGTAAAATCCCTGGCTACAATCCGCACCTGTTTGAAGCCAGTGGAAATATGGTGACTGCTTTGAAAGGGAATTGGATCCGGTGGGGCTGATAGCACGAAGAGTATTAAAGTTTATGGCTTCTGCAGGCGGGTAGCCACTAGAGGGTGTCAAGATCACATACACACAATTAAGCCTAATGTTTCTAGTGCTTTATGAATTTCAACGGGAATGAAAACGGGGATCTGTGAGCCAGTGCTGACATTTCTGCCAGCAGAAACGTTCACACTAGATGCAACGTTTTAATCTCCAAGAGCTACAAATTCCTCTAAATTAAGTCGTGCGAGAGAGCCCAGCGAAACCGATGGGACTATTTGCCGACAAAAATGTACTCAAAAAAGCATAAGGATGCCAGAGTCTGGCCTTGGATGACTGCGTGTCTCTGAGCCTGCAGACCGAACGGAGAGGGGCGCTTGGAAAGGGATGCAGAACTTTTTCTCTGTTTCTGAGCAATCCTCAGCTCGTCTCGAAAGCGGCTGAAAAGAAGTGGTTTGATAGCAAACGGCTTGTTAATTATTGAGTTCCTGTGAATTCCTATAATTTTAAAATCATGTTGGCAACAGATCAAAAGAACATGTGGTGCCACAGTGTTGGAGTATTTTTATTTATATCTGATTCGCAATTGTCTCCATGGCAATGTGGGAGATGAAGGCAAAGGAAAGAAATGAGTTATCACATTATTAAATGACCCAGTGGAAAAAAAAAAAAGACATGTTAAGGATTAATTTAACATTATAGAGCTGCCTGGCTAGCCTTTATCATTATAGCTAAAGATTTGTTAGCATTTCTATTACAAACCTGGTTTTGAAGTGTTTATAACTCATCTATTTTAATTTGCTCTGGCTGCAACTTTGTGCACGCAGGTCCTCTGCACAGAAGCACAATAAATTGTCATTATGGATTATGCTGAGTTTTACC
>JAGPOW010001167.1:20333817-20354937 GCA_030014935.1 Caiman crocodilus | reverse complement strand
TTCCTGCCTAGGTGCAGCACTTTGCATTTCTCCTTGTTGAATTGCATTCTGTTGTTTTCTGCCCACTTGTCCAACCTGTCCAGGTCTGCTTGCAGCTGTGCCCTGCCCTCTGGCGTGTTCACTTCTTCCCACAGTTTTGTGTCATCCGCAAACTTGGACAGAGTACACTTCCCTCCTTCTTATACTGTCTTTGGCAAGAAGAAATTGCAGCACTCTTAAGAAGCCAGCTTGTGCTTTTCAGTCAAATTCTGCATAGCTGGAAGGTGTGAGCAGGTCGGAGAAGCAACAGATAAGAATCCAGATTTTTCAAAGAAATCTGAATTGTTTGGTGCTTTAAAAATCTGAATGCTGTTTTGGGTCTCTATGTGGCTCTGGATCTGGCAGCGTCTGCAGATGACCGAACCAACCCTGGTGTGAAATTTTGGAGAGGCAGGAGCACCGACTGGCCTTTGGCACTCCACCCAGCTCTTCATTTGAGTTCAGCTCCTCACAGCTTCTCATATTGGGGCCAGATAAAATAACCCTGGCCCTGTGCTGTTTCCTGAGCCAGCGATGCTCGAGCTGGCAGTTTCTCAAGTCTGATTCTTTGCAATGATCCTTTTAGCACAGAGAAATGAAAAAGCTTTGTTGACCGCCAAATTACTTTATATCTCACATAAAAACAAGTCACTACGAACATGCCTGATATTTGGTGGTTAGCGACTCATGAACGAGAAAGATACCACCAGATTAGTGGGGTAATGAGATATTAATTGTTTTAAGGACATTACTGTAGCGTAACGTCTGACCCCTGTTCAGATCAGAAACCTTGGCTGTAGAAATGCAGAAGCTTGCCCACGTCGGCAGTGCCCGGGCTTTTTGCATGGGCGATACTTGAGATCTTGCTTTGCTCGCAAGCCCCACTGTTATATGTTGGTGCTTCAAGGCTCATGCCTATCCTTGCAAATGCAGGCACGATGGGGCTGTGACCTTGGGTTTGGGACCCAGTGGCACGGCCCTTGCTGCCAACCTCATGGCGCTCTACTGTTGTCGACTCTGCAGAAATAGCTGTAGTCTGCTGCTTCCGCGTTCAGGGAAGAGATGTAGCGGGGCTGATTTGCTGTCACCGAGAAAAGTGACAGCGCAGGGGGCCGGTGTTTTAAAGCCTTTCAAAAAGAGCGAGAGGAAGGATGATTTCCATGACAACAATTCAATTAGAGGGAGAAATGAAGCCTCTCGGAGGGGAAACCAAAAAGGAAGGTGTCGCTAAAATGAACTTACAATGAGGGGTGGGGGGGGTGGGGAGGGAAGAGAGTGACTAAGTGGAATCAGAAACATTAAACACAAAAGCTTGATTATTACACATGAATCAGCCGTTTCAAAGGGAGAGGAATGATCAGAAAAGCAGTTTGAAGCAAGCACATGATGAGGCGGAAGGATCCCATGCGGAGACGGAGAGGCAGACTGTTGTTTGCAATGCCTTTCATAATGCGTTGGCTTGGGGGGGGCCTAACAATGAGGTTTATTCTGCATGTTCTGCTTTAAATTGCACAGCGTCAGTCTGTCAGTCAGCACTTTATTGTGATGGCTCCATGCACATAGGTGAAAATATCTTCTTTGTGCCGGACAGATTTGCGAGACTCTCTCTGCCTACCTGACTTTCTGGGACTCTTGTATTTTTTTTCTTTTTTGTGCTTTTTCTCCGTCTCTGCTGCCGGAGACACCCTTGCATGCCTGATTTCTGCCCAGTTAGTTTTGCGAAGCCTGTAGTTGCATTTGTTCTCTCCCAAAGGCCAGCGATATCTCTAAGTCTCTCACATTCTCCATTAGCCGCTGTTTCTCCACTTACCTGCTCCTTCGCTCATGAGTATTATCTTTGCTTTTCTTCCTTTTCCTTAATCCCAATTGTTTGGATGCTGACTAGAAATGGCTTTGTGCCTGATAAAATTATATTTGGATCCAGATTCTTAAACGCCCCCAAATCTGGCAGGTTTAGTTATTGGTTATTACTGCAAATGGACACCTTTGGCCCCCTCGGTGGGGCTCAAGAGGCCCATCCTGAGTTGCTGGAAGTGCTAGAAAAATGTGGCAAAGGTACTTGGATGCAGTTAAAATGGTAGTTTTCAAACTGTGGTCCGTGAACCCCCTGATGTCTAAGGGGTCAGCCAAAGATGAGCGTGATCAATCAAAAGTATTCACTTACAACTGGAAGGGGTCCGCACCTCCGTGCAAAATTTTGCAGGGGTCCGCAAATGAAAAAAGGTTGAAAACTCTCAAGTTAAAAGACTTAAAAAAAAAATAAAAAAAAAATTCAGCTTTTTGAACTCCATGCTGCACAAATGGATTACAAATATACTTGGAAACGTTTTCTGATGAGATTCAGAAAGGCACGTCAGCTCAAAAGGTGCTTGCCGATGAAAGACATGGCCAGTAAAAGCAAGAAGGCTCACAGCAGGGAATAAATAACTTGCTCCATAAAAGAGTTGGGGTTAGCTGTAGGTCTTTGTAACACAGTATTTTCACACTGGCATTTCCACTCACAAGATTAAAAGATGAAGAAATAGCGTTTGGGACAGGCTGCGTGAAGCCAGGCAGTAACTTCTACTCAGAAGGAGCTCGATGGGAGTGTGCCGCAGCGAAGTACTCGCGACTAGTAAATCTGGGCTCGCACACGGGATGTAAATGTAGAGAACGGCACTCCTCCTGCGGCTCTGGAGGGGGCAACAGCACTGGGGCTGAAGTAAGGACTGGGATTAGAGCAGCCCTGAAGGTTTGCGTGCTGTTGGTGGGGCCAGTGGCACAGCTGGTTACTAATGCTGCTTGAGAGACTCCAGTCCTTTGGGCTGGACCCATCCATGCTGGGTGTCTGCCTCGGGCTGAACGGTTCCAGAAAATTTTGGTCAAAATAGTTTGGCTATTTTGGAGAGCGAAGCCAGTGGGGGATAAATGCCCTTTACCCATGATAAGGGAGCCTGGGGACCTTTCCTTCCAAAACACCACGTGCCCCTGCATGGTAAAGCAGGGGCCTGAAACTTGGCTTAAGGGTGGCTTTTGTGGTAGGGGTGCATCATGTGCAAATCTGCCCAAATTTGGCCTTGTTAGAGACCTCTGACCACTTGCATTTGTGACCTGCTCTGCAAGGCTTGCAGGGAGTGGGAGGTCTGCGGAGAGCTGCATCAGCCCTAATTGGGCCCAGCTGTGCCTAACTGCCACCCTGGCTGCATGCAGCTGGGCTTCCCTTAGGACTGCCCGCTGCTTGCCCTTCACAAGCCTTTTCTCTCCGGCTCTCCATGCCCACTTCGGACCGCCTGGCTTTTCACCCCCCGCCTTGCTGCGCTTTCTGGCTCTGGACACTCGGCTTCATCTCTCCCGCTGCCTGTGGCTTCGCTCTTCAGGTTTGTGATGCTGCCCTAGCCATTAGGATAGACTGCCTCCCTGCTCGGGGATGCTCCGCAGGTGGGGAGGAGGAAGCTGTCCGAGTCAAAGGCAGAGGAGATTTGAACTGCCAGACAAGGGGTGGGAAGAGACGGCTTGGGGCTGAATTGGGGCTCTGTGGTCTCCAAGGTCCCTGCTTTGTTCCCTGGGGAAGTTGGGAGAGAGGGCTTGAACGAGGCAGGGTCCCCTTATAGTGGAGGCAGTAAGAAGCTCTGTGTCTCTGCACCAGCGTGCCTGCAAGCTGCTGGGGGGGGGGGGGGGTTGCTTACACCAGACATTTCCCAAGTAGCTGCTGCTTGCACGCCCCTCATTTTCTGGATGCCTAGAGAGCGCTATGTAATATTATGTACCCTGAAAAGAAAGCTCTGAGTCTCTTTATGGGGGCCCCCCATCTGTCTCTAGCCGCTCTGCCTCAGTTTGCATTTGTGGAACAGGGATGAGGCTGTAACCTGTGTTGCGGGGAAAAATTAATTGCTGTTAGTGGAGCAATCAAACTGGTGAAGGACGGCTGTCGACAAGCAAATGCAGACGTGAACTAAGCACAAGGCTTGAGCAGTGCCTGATGAACAAAGCATGGGGCCAGCCACTGAGGACCAAATTGAATAGGTTTTTAATCGGGTGAACACCATCCATCTTGCACATTGGATGAAGCAGGGTCCCTTTGGGGACCCCCCCCCAGTATATATAGGTAGTTAGAACATTATAGTGCACGTGCACAGGAAGGATGAAGTGAGGTGGCTCAGGCAATCTTTGTTCAGGCATTGTCTAACTTTCGGGTGCTTGACTTTGCAGCCTTATTCTTTTAGTGTGGTTATTCTGCGTATCAAACTGACGGATTTGATTTCAGCAGACCAGGGCCACGCTGCTCCTCCTACTGTGGCCTCTTGCTTTTCAGTACATGTGCATACCGTTGCCTATACCATCGCCGTTCCCATTTGCACGTCGGCGTGATTCAGCTGCGTCTGCAGCGTGCGCCAGCATGAAAGCCTGGTGCGTAACACTCGCCACACCACCCCTCCTCGATTCTACATACGTGAAGGGGTTCACGGATCCCTGAGACCGCCGACAAACCCATGTAATATAATCTGACTCTGGTATTATGTTGCCGAGTTACAGATGGGCGGTAAAACTAAGTGCTCATCTGGATGGGCTGTGCAGAGGAAGTCATCGTGCGAGAAATGCAACTACATTTTTTGCCTATATTTAATTAAACATTTGGCAGGGAGTAAAAGTGAGCGTCTTGTGTCTGGAAAGGCGTGTAGGTTGTAAAATAAAAGATATCAGATTCACCCAAGGAACCTCATCTGCCTTGTGTCTGAATAGGTCTTTGACAGGTCAGAGAGGAAGAAAAGCAAGACTGTGCCTGCTCTTGTCCCCCTGCTTTACGGGGCGGTGGCTTGCAGGTGTGCGATGGCTGATAGTGTAATTTTAGTAGCGGGATGGGATGGTTTGGATAGGGCTCATTCTGCAGGCAGCTGGACTAGATGACCTCCAAAGGTCTCTCCCAACCTCACTTTTCTATGTCCACGTTTCACTAAGCATGAGCCACTTGTACTAGCTGAAGCCCTGTTGGCCAATAAGACCGAATTAGCCAATGTGCCATGTTGCTTGTTCTGGTGGGTGATTTCATTTTCATTTATTGAAGGCTATTAATGCTTTTGTTGCACTGGTTGTGTTTCTGTTGCGCTGTTTTTGTTGTTAATCACAAAACAAGGGGCGCACAAACCCTTGGCAATAGTCGGATACAAAATGTTGAACTGATTGCTGAGACTCCCAACGTGCAATTTGTCCAAGCTGTTCCAAGTGTAGTTATTACCATTTGGGAGTTTTAAAAGAGCACATGCAAAACCCTCACAATTGAACACCATTCTTGCGCTGCAGGGGATTATGACAGTTTTTCAGCAGTAGCGATTTTTCTTTATACCAAATAAAAAATTAAAAGTAAAGCTCACTTGCCCTCAGGAGGGAAGAGTCTCAAATTCCTCAGGTTAAAATTGTACAAATTCACAACTGTACGAACCAGAACATGATTAGTGGTCTGGGACTATGTCCAAATTTCTGACCCAGTTGGTAATAGATGGGATTAGCACTGTTTAGAATATAGTGTTTGTTTGAAGCAACATTATGATTATATTTAAACCCTTGGGGTCAAAAAGAGTAAAAACCAAATGTTCGGCATAAATTGGCGGCCAGTATGTAGCAATTTGAAAAGAAACTTTGCTGCAATGTAATATTTACTTTTACCCTGCCAATGGACGATTTTAGACACTTTGGCGCTCTAGCTGATTTTGGGGACTAGGGGAAGGGGAATTGAGAATTTAAAAAAACCTTCTTTGTTTCAGTTGTTGTTAGACCTTCTTGACTGCTGTTGACCCCAAATTTAACCCATGCTGAAATTACTGCAGAGGATGATTGGATATGCTAAAGGAAGGTCAAAGAAATCAGCTTTAGAATATCTTTTGTAGAGAAAGTCCAAAGAAAACCGCTTATGTTTCAGCAAAGGTCTCCACATCAGAAATTGGCAATAGCAATCCTTACTTTTGTATGTGCTTATTTCTTTTCCAAATAAATTACTTCCGTGCTCTCAAACTTGCCATTTTGAAAAAAAAAATGCCCCAGGAAATGGTAGAAAATTTGCAAATACACCCTTCTCTGGAAGCATTGCTTACATAATGCTTTCAAGGGGCATGCCATTCGGCTGTACTTCCGTTCCAGCATCTTTGTGACGGGGGTGGATCCATTTTACAGATGGGGAGAGTTGGAAGCCCGAGGAAGAAAGAGCTTGAGTGGCTTGATATGGCCACACAGTGAAGAACAGGGTGGAGTACCCAGGGCTTCTCCCTTCCTGGGTGAACTCTTGTTTCCACTGAAGTCTGTCGTGAAAATCTTTCTGATGTTCAGCGTGGACAGGATTTCATCCCAGTCTGTTCGCCAGTTCAGGCTGCATCTTTGCAGGAATGGTTTTACTGGTGGACTCGGTGGCTGAGCTGTGCCGACCCCTGAGGCCGGTGTATGGAGGCTGCTTGTATAGAGTGATATACCGCGGGATTTCTCAGGCGCTCGGTACTCACTGCTGGGGCACATTTTCAGCAATGCTTGCAACCCGTTCTCCTGCTCTTGAAAATCTGGCCCCTGAGGCCTAACTCCTGCTTACAGCTGTGTGAAGTAGAGGCATGTTATTGGAACAACAGTACAAGTAAGATCAGACCCAGAGTGGTCATTTATACTAGCTTCTGATACCTTAGTAAAGGACAAAAGCCACCTTTGCCACATGAAGAGCACAAAAAAAGCAAGGGAAGGCATTTTGGTGCAAAGTCCAGAAATGCCTATAAAAATATGTTTATAAAACCCCCTTGCAAGACACAGCTGTTGCAAAGTAGGTGGCTTCGAAGTGCTCAGGCTGAATGGTTTCCTATCTTTCTCTAGCTAACAGAATTAAATTATTCTGCAAACCCTTCAGTTCTGTGCTTGGTAAAGTGCTAAAAACTATCACAACAGCAACACAGACAAGAGCAAAGCAGGAATCCTGTAAGTCTAATTCGCCTCGCGGAGTGAGGGAGACAGCAGGGTCCAGATGGCAGGGGCAACTTCTGCATGCCTTGGCAATAAGCAATGCCGACTGCTGTGTGGAGGAACCATAGGGATTTAACTTTTCAAGAGAGAAACATCAAATACATCTTGTAAACTGCCGAATCAAGCTGCGAATTGCCTCGAGGAGGTGCAGAGTTCTGCGTGGATCGGCTTGAAAGGGTTTGTTTCAGTTGTTGTGATATATGCTATCGGTGCTTGGCTTGGTAGGCAACAGCGGCTAATACCGTATGTTTGCAACGTTCGGTGTCTGTGCTGTTTAACTCGGAAGTGGCACAGTTGTGCATCGATTGGAGGTGACTCCAAAAGAGGTAGATTGGCACAGAAAGTCCAAGCACTTTTTTAAAGCAAATGCATGGTGTCACTGGGGTATGGTAAGGCAGGACCCAGGCACAATAAATCCAGGCCTTTTGATTTAAAAGGAAGCTTTACGGTTAATGCGCTGACCCCTGTGCTAAGCTACGCTCTGCCAGCTGATGTCACAGATTTTGCACTACTCGCCTGTCCTCTAAACAGTTTTATTTGGTTGCTTTATAGGAAAAGACTCCGCGGGTACCTTGCACAACAGCAGTGTCAGTGGTGTTTAGGTTGGTAACCGCACATGAGGGCTTTGCATTTGGTAGTCTAGCATCATTTTTGCATCTGATGGCTCAAATTAATAATAAAAGAATTTAAAAGATCAGTCATTTTTGATTAAGTGAGCCCAGCATTCAATATTTTAAGTGGGGGAAAAAAAACCATGCACAACTTGCATGCACAACTACTGCAACTGTATAGAATATTCAGATCATTTAAAATATCTGGTTATATGCTTACTCATGAAAAGGTATACAATTTTGAAAAAAAATAGATTTATAAATTACCAGAATAGTGAAATCTTCATAGTAGCATTGCAGACGAGCTTTGGCTTGAGGTAGACTTAGGATAACCACATTTTAGGGACATTATTTAACATAAGGCAATCTCACAGGTACTCGACAACTTTGAATTTACAGAAATTCTTGCTCCTTTTCCGCCTTTCTTGGTTAAGTATGGATTTGCGAAAGGTGCTGCACTTTACAAAGTGTTCTCTGCAAGCCACCTGCATTCCAGGTATTGCAGCTTCTTCCTGGAGGAAGACACAGATTCCCCAAACTGAGCATTTCTATGAGATGATTTGAACCTAAGCATCCCAATTTGAGAGATTTGAAATCAAGCTGACGTAATATATATTCCCCCCTCACCCCCATTGAATGCCATGCATATAGCCACACTTGTATGCAGTTGCTGCCAGTGGCATATTCTTAATGTTTCTAATTCCTCATGGGATTTTATTTTATTTTTTTGTATCACAGGACACTAGAAAGCCGAAGGAATGTTTTCAGAAAGCATTTGGGGTGCATATAGGGATTTCTCAGCTATTGTTAAGACTAATTAGAGCCAGATCCTGGAATGCTTTAAATGTTAGTGATTGCATTTCAAAATCAATATGTGACTTTTTATAAGGGGCAAGTACGTGCGCAGTAACAGTGAAGAAATATGTGGGTCTATTCTTATGCCTGATCCAGAGGTCCTTGCTCAGGAAAAGGTCCCACCTGATGTCTAAACTTTTATTAACATCCATATTAATCTGTTAGAGGTAAATCCTGAGCCTTTCTCCATAGCAGCAAAGGACGCTGGTTCACCAGAACCACCAGGGCTCTACCACGTGAGCAAATGGAGGCGGCGTGTACCCCTGAGGCTAAGTACAGACAGTCGGAAAGCCTGAAGCTGAATCAGTTCAATCTTTGCAGGTTAGTTTTAAGCTGCGTAGATTGAACCGATAAGCAAGTGAACAGGCATTCGCTTTTTGATTCTGGAAATGCATCCACATGTACGCAGCGGCCCAGGCCAGAAGCCAGGAGGCACTAGCGCGTGCCTCTCTGCCCGCCTGGAGTAGACAACTTGGGCCAAGGCTAGCCTACCCACCAGTGCAAGTATATTGCAAAGCATCCTGGGATGCTGGGGGACTGTGAATTAACTTGAATCCGGACAGAAGTTCAATAAACTGGGAGAGAAGTTCAATGGACGTCTAAATTGGTGAAGCCTGATACTACATCCATCTAGGTTTATCTGAAACCAGTTTTGGCCACAACTTCCGTTGTGTTATAGGTTTGAACCGGGTTCCGATCACTTATACCGGTTTATGTGTCACTTCTGTCCCTAGCCCTCGTGTGCAGGGAGCCAGCTTTGTGTGCATCCTGAATGCCCATTTGGGAGGGACCTGCCAGAATAATGGGAGCATCCGCTTGCAGGGGTTCCTGCAGTCTTGGTGCTAACACTAGTAGCAGCGGCGCAGCTTTGAGTAGGAGGGGAAGGATTCCTGCCCTGTTCCTAGACCTATGAAAGAAGAGCGCTCTTATAGGTGCTATGTGGTTCCTAGGATCTCAGTTCTTTAGTAAGATCCTCCCTAAGTATGTGCTGAGTCCATAATGCCAGGGATCAAAAGTTTTTACACACCCCAGAGGAACTAGGGTCGCTGCTTTCAGCTAGGCGTGAGCTTTAAGGGAGTCTGTTGTGGAGCGGCCTGTCGCCCTTTTGTAGTTGCTTGACCTCAGGCCAGCTGGGGATGGGAGAAATGGTCTGGATTTACATGGAGAGGGGGAGAGAAAAGCTCTCTCTGTTTTCCTGAAAACCCATACTTTGCTCTTTGCAGAATGCCTTGCGACTAGTATAAATCACAGAGAAGAAGGTGAGGAACATTATCTTTAAGCTGGCAACATATGTTAGGCTAGTCACTGAAAGGTCAGCTGGATTCATGTACATTAGTAAGTTGCATCAAAAATGAATGAGTCTCACTAATTGGTTTGTTGCAGCGGAGTTTTTGTTAACGAGCTGCAATCAATTTTGGGGTTATGTTGGAAAAAAAAAAAAAGCCCTAGTAAAAATGGGTCTCGCACGGTCCAGCTTCTTATTGATAAAACGATGACCCGAGATGAAGCCGGAGTAAGGTACTGACTTGACTCTGTTGCCCGAGGCATTTTGTCACCACGAACTTGCAAGGCACTGCGCGTGCTTTCGCCAAGCTTGAATCTGGCCTGGGATGCGGTGGTGCTAGTGCTGTGGGCAAGCATCTTGGACAGGACCAGTGATCCATGCAGACCAATAGCCTGCCCGTATTGCTGGGGACCACTTGTTAGGCCGACACATGGCACATTCACAACACGTACGTCTTGCGACAAAATCAGCGGTTTATTATTATCCAGCAAACGATCAGGTTTGCTACTTGGTGCTTCTCTAACGCAACCCGTGTGAAGTTGGAGGATCTTTGCGACTCCGGGTAACGCATTCGCAGGTGCTGCAAAACCCCATGCATCCACATGAAGTTGTAGCTGAGTGCCTTATTTTCTACCTAAGGGGACTTTTGCCACATTTAATTTTTCCTCTGCCTGAAGGGCACATGTGCCCAAAAGCTTGCAAAGAAAGATGACAATTTTATTTGCAATCTTTTTTCTTTTCTTATCTGATTTAGTAAAAGGCATCTCTGAACCAAGAGTTTTGTATTTCACAATCCTAAACACATTTATACATGTGACCGCCAGGTGAAGTGGGGCAGCACTATATATCTCTCTCAGAGATGGTGAACTGAGGCTGAGATTTGCCAAAGATCACCCCGAAATCTTGTGGTGGAACATGGACCTGACCTGGCATATGTCTAGCCACTGGACAGTTCCCAGAGCACCACATCTAATACCAAGACTATCGGGGCTAAAGACGAGTTATTGGTACCTGACCTACCTGCAGCTGCTGCACCATCTTTAGTTTTGTATTTCACAATCCTAAAGGCATTTATACATGTGAAGCTTGATTTATTGATTTCCTTTCCTTTTATAGGCATTGGAACATGGAAGGCTTGCTAGATGGTTCTTCTCTACCACGACCCTTGCATTTTGGGGCTGTTGTAATTAGGCATTTGGGCAGAAATTAATACTATGCTGTGTTTTCCCATCCTTACCAAAAAAAAAAAAAAAAAAAAAAGGTGTCAATTAAAAGTCATGCTTCCTTTTCACTTTTATACTTGGAGGAAAGAAAAAGAGATTTTAGTTTTATATTCCAATTAGCTGCTTGAATAAATATACAGTCATTCTGAGAGCTAATGCTTCCAAAAAGAGGCAAGAACACGTTCTGCTCAAATACGATAATCTCCTATGAATCTTGCACTGCTTTGTGTTCAAATACTAATCGTCCGCAGAAAGAAATTTTCTGGGCTTGGGGTGGGGGGGGATACTCCATCAAATGTTACGTGGCTTTCGTGCAATTTAAAATAGTCAGGAAAGAGAAAACGGCTTAATTGTTAGTCTGATGACTCCTCTGCCATAGTCCCCAGAGATGAAACCCAGTGGGCCCACGCTGCGATCCCAGGAGGGAAAAAGAGTATTGCTTCTGGGGTATTGTCCCCCCCGTCACACCTTGCAGACCCCTCTAGACTGGCGAAGATGGAGGGGAGGGTGGGATGGGGTCTCCTGGCAGAAACCACGATATCATGGGCAGAGTACCAACAGCACCTTCTGTATCTTTAGCTTTAACACTGTATTTCTGCAGTATAAATTATTGAGAGGATGTCTGGTGGTAGACTTGGGAAGCTTTGAGAAAAAAACCTTAGTAGAGAGGTGCCTGCTTTTCTTTTCTTTTTTTATTGCGTTTCAGCATCCCTTTTACAGTGCCCTTGTTTTTCAGAGCTGGTTGGTGACAACCAATCAAGTCCCACATTATGAGTGGCAGTCGCTGCTGAGGTTAAGCCAGGTGTTTTTGTGGCCTTGCTTCAGCAGCGTTGACTGACAGGTTCGCTCTCCCGAATTAATTTGCCCTCCTGTGTTTTGAGTTTCTCTCTTGCACCTCTGTGACTGAAGGCTGGGAGTGCAGTAGTAACAGGGAGGCTCATTTATACTTGGGAGTCTATAAATGGTTGCTCCTGAGCTTCATCTGAAATTCGAGGGAGATGGTGAGGCCATGGGAGGAATGGGTTGTAAAAGCACACTGGTATTTTTTTTCCCTTTGTTTATAATGAAGTAAGCTCGCATTTTCCTCTTGCCACAGTTTGCTTTCTGCAAGTTTGAACAGGGCCTTAAGTTCTCAAAGCGTGAACTTTGGTGTAAGAGTAGAAGGTACACGGCGTCTTGCGGGTGGCACTTGCAGAGTGACCGTCGAAGGAGGCAGGTGTTACCCAGAATGGGATTTCACTGGTTGGTAACAAAGGGCCCGGTTAGGGAAACCCCACTCGCATGGAGCAGTATTCAGTTTTGCTTGTAGCTCCCCTGCCTTTCCAGCATGAGCACGGATGCTACTTGCAGAAGATCAGCCGGGGAGAAGCCCAGAGACGAGAGCGGTGCCTGTGTGCTGGTCCCTAGTGGGTACGTTACAGGGAGGCTTCACTTACCTGAGTGTATTTGGTGGGTTTGAGGTGTAACCATGATCAAACTGGGAGATCAAGATTTTGCTCATGGAAGAAACTTTCAACACAGGAGGTGCCGGGGGGGGGATGGTAACATGATTGGGTATGTGTATTTAACACCATGGGAGCACGTGGGTCTTTATATGAGGCGAGCACCTGCAAACCTTTTGCTCCCTGTGGCACATACTCCATTGACAACTCTTGTTTGAATTCTTTAAACCCACGAGACATTTTTGTGAGCTAAAATGCACACGAAGCTCATTCCCAGTGGTTGCAGCAAGGACATGACGGGAAGAAAACCCTGGGTTCGTGGCTGATGTGTAGCAGCTTGCCCTGCTCCGTGCGGGTTCTCTGCAGATGTGGTTGTATCATCACTCGCTTGACAGCAAACGAACCATCTCGAAACGCACCCTCCCCAGAGCGTGCAAGTCCAGGAGTGCAGCCCCCCTCCGGTCCTGCTCCTAAACACACCTGCCTTCTCCATAAAATTATCTCCTTGTTACAACAGAAGCCATTTTTGGGTCCATTTAGCTGTAAAGAAGAGGAGGATGGCTGCACCCTCTTGAAACCTGTCTAGGGTGTGAAGGTGCCAGGAAGCCTTGATTTAGCTTCCCCTATCAGGTGTTTTCAGCATGACTTTTTTTTTGCTCTTTGCTAGCCTACCCCTGCTGAAGCGAGGCTATGATTTTGAGTGGAGGATGGACCAGAGGAAGGGGATTGAACAAGGAGGAAGAATAATCCATTTGATGCGGTCACTCACCTGGGCGGGGAGGGTCCCCAACTTCATTTTTTGGCCCCTGTCACAGACCTCCTGTGCAGCACAAGGTAGTTCACTTCACCTGGCTTCTGTCTGGAAATGTGGATTTGTCCAACAGGATAACAGCAGCATCGAGGGGCTTCGGATACTGGGGCAATGGGAGCCATAAGAGTAGCTGAGATGGAAAGGAGCAATAGAAACTCAGTTTTGGCGTGAGATGAGTGAAGTCCATCACATACACACACACACACACACCCGCACATGATTTTAGAGGAGAGTCTCCATCAGACTGGAACAATTTTATGGTCACTCAAATGTTGAGGACTGCAGATACTTCTGCTGCCTGGGGAGTCATAGAAATAAATCTGCTGTATCAGGACTCTGTGCAAGAGTTAAGCCAACAATAATTAAAGCGGAGCTTGGCTCAATGGGCCAGAGAGGAGCAGCCGTGTGGCTGTGCTAAAGGGAAAGGCAAAATTCGCAAAGGAAGGACTGCTTGGGAAAATGTTGCTGCAGAAAGTCCTGGGAAAACCGAGGCATAAAGCTTTCAAGATACCACTCTGCGACCCTTGCAGGTGTCTTCGGGGTGGAGGTTGCATTGACAGCATCCCTGAAACGATGCTTCTGCTCCCAGTCTGATCCCGATGGACAGGGAGCACGGACCGTCTCCCCTTGCCTTCCTAAATGCAACCAGCCACTGAACGCAGGGACCTTGACCTAAATTTTCATATTGAGGTATCTATAACACGTGTTTCCAAAACCATATTTAAGTATCTAAATAAAAGTAACCTGGTTTCTTAGATGTGCTAAAACACCTGTGTGCAAGTTGGTGGGAAAAATTGCTGTCCCAATCTTTGGAAAACCAGACAATTTTTAAATTTTTATTTGTCTGCCAACATATTGGGTTTGGATGCTTTTGAGCACCAGGGCTTGAAAGTGTTTGCTGTTACTGCTTTGCATGGAAATCTCCGTGGCTGAGAGGAACAAATGGGTCCGACTCCAACTGCAGTTCAGTGGGATTTGTGCACCTGTTTATCAGTCCTAGCCTAACGGCACACGTGACTCATACTGAGGCAGATCTTGGACTGAAGCTTAGGCTCCCATTTGACTGCTTTCCTTTAAATAACGCTTCAACACCCAGAACTGGATCCATGGGCTCCTGGCAGTTGGGCCCGGTTACAAGTGTGCAATGCTAACGTTACAAGCAGACTTGGAATCAAATTGCTCATCATGCAGGTGTTAAAAATACCGAGAGTTTTGGCTCTCAAATTTATTAGCCGTCAGAGAGCGCATTATCAAAATCGATATTTATCTCCCCTTTTTGGCGAATTTACGCACCTTAACAATTGCTTCAGATATATGGTTACTCTACCTTGGGCCCGTTGCGTATATTTTAAGGACGCATGATGTTATGGAGCTCTGCAGTAATACTCCGAGCCCATCTCTGCTGGAAAATATAAGACCAATTTTAATGACTTACAAGTGCAATGTATGATTGCACCAACATGTCCCAAAGCCTGGGGAAACCTGTCTGTTAAAAATTAATGGAGTAGGAAGTCCTAGCATAAAGTAAAGCCTTGAGTGAAATTCCATGGCTTCATGGACTGTTAATTCTTTATTAGGTTTTCCCAAGACTGAGATAAAAGGCATTTTATCTTTTTTAAGGTTTGCATTAACATGTCATTGAGTTTTATAGATACATTGATCTTCATTTGGCTAATCTAGAAAGGGTAATAGAAATGTGTTATATATGCTATAGCAAAGACAACTCCATAACACTTTGGACTTTTTGTTGTTCTTATTTCTTTAATAATGTTCAGATTTGATGGGGTCAGTACCTGATGTCCTGGAATTCAGTTAGATGCCTATTTCGTTGGCTGTTCATTTCATAGTAGTTTTTCCTTGTTCCTTTATTATTAAACTCTTTTTCTTTCAAACTAATTGGGCAACAATGTTAGTACAGCTTTGGAAACCAGTCACGAGCTTTTGTGTTGAAAGAGCAGTCCTCTTTCTATGCTGAGTGTTGCCCTGATTTGGCTTCTTGACATTTTTATTCGACGTATTTCGAGATGAGGAGCAGCATTTGATCATGTCTTTTGATTCAGAGTTAACTGCCTTGGAATTAAGCTTTTGGGCTTAACTACCCTTCAAATCAACCCTGAAACCTCTTGCCACCTGAAGAGTGAGTTTTGTCCAAGACACTACAGACTTTGTACGAAAACTTAAAAAACAGAGACCACCTTTCCAGCAACACCCTCCAAGCCACCATGGATGTTACCAGCTTGTATACCAACATCCCGCACCAGGATGGCATCCAAATCTGCTTTACAAGAGCAAGATGACAACTCCAGAGTACAGACCCAAAGATATTACTGACCTTATATATACCCAAAGATATTACTGACTTCATGCATACACACACAACAATTTCACTTCTAATAATCAACACTTCCTCCAGACCACGGGCACAGCTATGGGCACCAAAATAGCCTTACAGTATGCCAGCCTTTTTATGAGCCACCTGGAAGAAGACTTGCTCAAGGACTGCACCATCAAACCTCTGCTATGTTTAAAATATATTGATGAGATCTTTATCGTTTGGACTGAAAACCTGCAATCTCCAATTCAACAATCATCACCACTCCATCCGACCTATCTCTTGAATACTCCAGCACCAACATCTCTTTATGATCATCTGTGACACAATGGTCGGTATCCAGAATGGTAAAATTCAGACCACGTGATGCATAAGAAACCCATAGACCAGCATACATAGCTGCACAAAACTAGCAATCACCTTAAACACACCAAGAAAGCTGTGATATGCAGCCAAGCCCCCAGATATCACCGAATTTGCACTGAGGGGCACACCCGGGATTGCCACCTCGCTAATCTTACAAAGACTTTCACTCAACAAGACCACTCCTTCAGAGAGAGAGATCGCACATTTGAAAGAGCAACCTGGATGCCACATGAAGAATTAACATAGCACAGAAGGAAAACCCCCACGAATCGCACACCACTGGTTATGACGTGTCACACCTCTCTCGAACCTATATGGAAAATCCTCAAACAATTGCAACCCATACTAGAAGGAGACCCATTTCTTAAAGAGATCTTCCCAGAGCCACCCATCCTAGCCTTCAAACGAGCGCCGAACCTCGCTAACCTCATCACCAGAAGCAAACTTCCTACACACTGAATGGATCCAAACCATGCCATGACAAAAAATGGAAAACCTGGCAGCATATCTCCACCACCCCCACAATCACTACACCCCACAACAGCCCTAGCAGCATTCCTGGACCGTACAGCTGCACCTCCGGAGAAGTAATATATCTCATCCAGTGCACCAAATGCCCTGATGCCCTAAAATACATAGGAAAGGCCAAAAACCAACTGTGCACCAGGATGAATGCACACTGGCAATCTATTGCAGACAAGAATACCCAATTACCAGTGGGGACATGCTTCTTACAAGAAAACCACTGTCTCTCCAATCTCTGTTCTAGTTCTCAAAGGGAATTTACAGAACACTTTTCACGGATGAGCTTATGAACTTCACTTCATCAACCTTCTGGATACAAAAGATCACGGACTAAAAATAGACTTTGGATTTATGACACATCATAACCTGCCTGACATCTGACTCCCCAGGTACCTCTCCACTATTTACCAGCAACATTAATCCCCCCCGCCCCCTCCTGCCCCACAGCCTCTCTCCCACCCACTGACTCAATTTATATCTTTACTGTCTGCCTTTCTTTCATGCAGTCCAGCCTCTGGATAATTTACTATTCCTTCCATCCAAGAAGAGCGCACACCAACTGCAGAGACTTCTTCAGCCCGACGAAGCATATTTTAAACCCAAACGCTTGCTAAGAAGAATTTTTCCAACTATTTAATTGGTCTAATAAAAGATATCAGATTGACCCAAAGAACCTTGTCTGCCCATGCCCTTAGACCAACACAGCTACAACCTACCCACCTTGGATAAATTAATACTTTCAGATGTATTCAGTCAGGTTTAGTTTTAGCTAGCAGACACAGCCTAATGTAGAAATTACCTGTTGGGTGAGTTTTTCCACAACATTTTGCTCTCTGGACTATGAGTGGGCAAGCAGTATTGGATACAATCAGAACTGACTTGAACTTGAATTGACTTGCACTTGAACTATGCTTATGATATTTCCACATACAAATTTACAAAAGATGCTGACGGAAGAGGAAGGCACCCTCCTCGCTGTTTCATTCCTTTGCACTTCTGTAGCAGAGACCATAAATGTCAATTATGGTGAAGCAGTGAAGAGTTGGAAGCAGTGTCCTCCACATCTTGAATCGCATACCATCTATATGTATACAGTCTGACTGGGGATGCACTGGAACGAAAGTGAATGCTGCTTTGGGCTGGTCCCGTTGGAGTCGGGGAGTGTGCTGTAGGCTTCAGCAGGAGCAGAACCAAGCTTTAAATCTATTAGGCTGGTGCCTGAGATTTGGTGTCACTGAAGTTTTGCTGCTTTTAGGTTTGATGTCACTCTGAACAGAGTCTGGATTTGTTATTAATGAAGGGGTTATCAGATACATACACATGCTGCTGGGAGCTGCTGCAGACTAGTTGCATGTAGAAAACTTCATTTTCACTGCAGATTAATTTGTAATAGCCTCCCGTTGTAGAGGAGCTCTTGCTGCTCTGTTCGATGCACTGCACTGTGTTCTTCATCTTGTCCTAATATTAGGTTGATAAACTGTAGTTCTCCAGCTAATATATTGGGCCCAGTGATGGCTAACCTCATGCAGATGGTCCTGGTGCCCAATAGCCTGGTGCATCTGTACTGAGAAATGAATTAAGCCCAGTTTTTTAATTTTGCAGCCGCCGGCCCTCGCAGTCTTAAAGCTGCTGTTCATTTCTGTTGATGAGATTAGAAATGCCATCAATTCTCAGCTGCTAATGATCATTTTCTTTTATTACATTAACATAATAACACAATATAATGACACAGCAGGTTTGACCTCAACTTTGGAGGCCCAGCTTTTTTAGTACTCAAAACTTCTTTCTCTCCGTGTGTGTCAATAATTGTCTATCAGCAAGATAACGGTTTGGTGCATTGCAATGTGAAAGCCATAATAATTCACTTCCCTTATGCACCAATACTTTGACAAATGTTCCTGATACTCCTTCAGGGCACCTGGGGATTTTCCTGGCACTCAGGGAAATTTGAAGTTTTAACCTGCTAGTGGACGATGGGTAGACAAATAAACACCAAGAAGTCCTATATAAAGCTGCAGACTCATTCTTCTCTACCCAAGAGAAGCAGTTCTCCATATATAAATGACCCGCCACAGCCTTTGATCACTGTAGTAGGAGAAAAGCAGTACCAAGGGAAGGTTATTTTGTCCTTTCTGACAGCATCTGCCAGGAATTTGTAAAATATGTCAAATGTTGTATTCAAAACGTAAAATAATGCATCCAAGTGTGAAGAATTATGCTTTGTTCTCCTACCGGGACGTGCCTGAGTAGGGCTATTTCTATAAGCAGGGGACCGAGGGAGGGGGTCAGGAGCTAGCCTGAGAATGCAATGCTCTTTTATGCAGAAACAAATTAATGAAATTGCTGGAGGCTGTTGTCATTTTGTCATTTCAAAACCCAAACCAAAATGTTGGGCCCAAGTAAAGACCTTTTAAGAGAACAGAGAAACATTTGTTCTGGGGATTTTGGCTGTTAAACGATGTGGAGAGCTGTTCTCAAAGGGAACGGCTCCTTGTCATTTGTTTTTTCTTGAGCCGCACCTATTTGACCAGAATTCAGCAGAAGTTAGGCATTTGCAGATGGTTAAGATAGCTAGAGGTGGCACATTGCTCCGTTGAGATGGCGAGTACAAGTGAGCATATGAGGCGAGGGAGACTGGGTACCCAGAGAAGAAGGATCCAGCGGTTTTGACCTCATGGAAGTGAGGCTATTTCCGTGGCATTGGAGCTCTCTGTTTCAAACAGCTAACTGTGCCTGTGCTATGCTCAGGCTTAACGTAACGGTCCCATTTGGGCCTTCTCCCATGCTTACAGTTAAGCATGTGTGTAACAGTTAGCGAGATTGGGCCCATATCTCATGGCCCCAGTCCCGCCAAGAGCGAACAAAGCATAATTCTTCACACTTGGATGCATTATTTTACATTTTTAATACAACATTTGACGTATTTTACAAATTCCTGGCAGACCCAGCTTGTCTTGCGAAATCAATCCAAAGACTTGAGCAAAGACTTTAGTGAGAACTGACTCCTTCCCGCAAGTCCTGATCCTGCGAGAATGTACTATCTGCATCATCAGTCGTCTGACGGATAGGAGATGGCAGCATCTGAGCCTCAGCCTGCAAACCTGGGCTGGAAACAGCACGATTTGCCATCGCGATTCCTCCACCCCCTGCCCTCCACTGGGGGGGGGGGGGACCTGGAAGATTGGCAGCTGAAGCTAGGGTTTTGCTTCTTTAAACCTCCTAAAAATACTGTTGTACGATGCTTGGGTGGGAACCACGTATGGGGTACAGCGTTTCCGGGATTACACTCGGAGCAGGATACGGATGAAGGCTGGCAAATCCGAGGATGCAGGCACCCCGGTATCTTTTGAGCCTGGTGGGGAAAATAGTCCAATACCTGGCAGTTGCAAGCACCTGCTTCCTATAATTTCATTCATTCACTGAGCAAACTCCATTTTAAAAGCAGGCAGGTCGAATGCCTCCACCCCTCCTCTTCCACCACTTTTAAGGGTGCAGTTCTGATGGGCCCGGAGAGAGGGCCATGTCAACCACTGCTTCGCTCCTGTGCCAAAGAGTAGCTTTCTGAGAGATGGCGAGGCACCGCGCTATTCAACCTTAGCAGTTTAGATCAATATCAGCAGCAGAAGAGTGATTTTAATAAAAGGACTCTCTCAGCTTTCCTATCTCCATGACGGATAGACCCAAGCTAACATAAATCCTTGCCTTTCGGCTGTCAGTCTGCTGGCTTAGTGTGACATAGATATTTTGACAATGAATACAAATACTCTACAACTGGCTAATAGTTTAGCGCATATTTTTAAGAGATTTACTCTTGCAATTACCTGGCACCTTTACTGACTGTGCTCCCCTTGTAAGGCTCTTCCATTATCTGGTGCATATATGCGTGTGTGTATATGTGTATGGATTCATTTTTGCATTGTTGATGAAATATCACGGAGAGGAAAATGAGGTTTCTTTCCTCTGAGAACAGCTGCATGGAGCCCAGTTCTTAATACTTCCTTAGCAATGAGCTTTTCCAGTAGCCGTGACGAACAATATTTCTTGGGTCTCGAGGGGGAAAAGCAGTACTCTGAAATCATGGCAGCTGGATGTGGTGACTTATCCCAATTCGGAGGAGGTTGTGCGCCCTGGTGAGAGTTGGTGCTGCAGTAGCAGGGAGTGTGGTTTGATGGCAGGGACAGGGCATGGTCCTCCAGAGCTCTTGGGGTCTGCTGCTGGTTTCCTGTGTCATCTTGGACAAGTCACTGGGGGGGTAATGCTTAAAGCATCAAAGCGACTTCAGAAGATAGACTGTCTTGTCTTGCGTGCCTATCTCGGTTAAACTCCAGCATAGAAATGAATGGCGGGTTTTTCAGAAGTCCTTACTTGCCAAATTGGTGGTACTTTTCTGCTCGAGGCAAGTGTTATGGTTCTCAAGTAATTAATGTTTGCAAAGTACTTTGAGATCCTTGTGTGACTGCTGCTATATTGATGCTAAACGCAGGATGCTTTAAGACCACATGATGCACTCGTTGAGTGATGCCAACTCCTTGTCGGAGGTTCATGCAGGGAGGATTCGCTAGGAAATGCAGCTTTGGTATTTTTGCAGTGTAGTTGTGCTTTGACAAAAATAGGCTGTTTCCGGAGCTTGCATAGGGCATTTGTGAAGAAGTGGGTACAGAAGTGTGGCTTGGATGAAGCACA
>JAGPOW010001167.1:20310853-20322717 GCA_030014935.1 Caiman crocodilus | reverse complement strand
CTCAGGTCCGCACTGTTCAACATCTTCATCAGTGACTTGGACAAGGGGGTGAAAAGCACCTTGTTCAAATTTGCGGATGACACTAAGATGTGGGGAGAGGTGGGCACGCTGGAAGGGAGGGACAGGCTGCAACTAGATCTGGACAGGTTACAGGGGTGGGCGGATGAGAACAGGATGGGTTTTAACACTGACAAGCGTTAGGATCTTGGAGTCGTTATTGATGCCAAAATGAGCATGGGCCGACAGTGTGGGGACGCGGTCAGGAAGGCGAATCGCACCTTGTCATGCATCCACAGATGCATCGTGAGCAGGTCCAAGGAGGTGATCCTCCCTCTATGTGACACTGGTCAGGCTGCAGTTGGAGTACTGTGTCCAGTTCTGGGCGCCGCACTTCAGGAGGGATGTGGGCAGCATTGAGAGGGTCCAGAGGAGGGCCACTTGCATGGTCAGGGGGCAGCAGGGTAGGCCCTACGAGGAGGGGTATGGGACCTGCACCTGTTCAGCCTCAGCAAGAGAAGGCTGAGAGGGGATCTGGTGGCTGCCTACAAACTGGCCAAGGGGAACCAGCAGGCAATGGGAGAGTCCCTGGTCCCCCGAGCACCTCCCGGAGTAACTAGAAATAATGGCTACAAGTTGACCGAGAGTAGATTCAGGCTAGACACCAGGAGGCGCTACTTCACAGTCAGGGCGACTAGGATGTGGAACCAACTTCCAAGGGAAGTGGTGCTCGCTCCAACCCTGGGGATTTTGAAAAGGAGGCTAGACAATCACCTTGCCAGGGTCATTTGACCCCAGCATCCTTTCCTGCCCATGGCAGGGGGTCAGACTTGATGATCTGCTCAGGTCCCTTCCAGTTGTACCTACTATGGAACTACTTGCAGGTTTGCAAAACCATGGATGCACATTTGCAAAACCCAAGCCGCCTTGCTTTGCTTCTGGAAGACTTCAGTCAAAGTCACGTCTGTCCCCACTCCAACCCCCGTCTCCCTTTTTTGTTTTTAACGAATCCATCTGTCCTCCACACTTTTTTTTTTTTTTATTTCTATATGTTACAACTTGGGCATAAATAAATGGTGGGGCTGAATTTTTTTTTGGGGGGGAGGGGGGAAATGACAATCCAGACAATGCAGAAATGCAGTTTATTTCCTACACACGGGGACTTTTACCATCTTGAACGCTCCCTGAGCCCGATGAAGGGCATGTGAGCCCAGAAGCTTGCAGAAAAAGATAATTTTGTTTGCAATTTCTCAATTGGTTTAATAAAAGGTATCGTCTCCGTACCTAAGGGTTCTAGATTTTTGCAGTCCAAACGATAGGGCATTTTCAGAGCCAGAACCACGCTCATCAGTCACCCTTTTCTGATGGGGCTCGATATAGAACCTGTTTGGTATTTAAAGCACACTTTAGATGTGGCCGGGCCAACAGGAACAAAAGGAAGCTAAGTGCTGGCAGATTATGTTGAGTTGTGAGCAGTGGTCCCCACAGGGTGCCAGTGTTTAAGTGCTTGACAATGACAGCTAGCAGTTATGATCTCTACCACATCATCGCTTTAGAGAGGACCTGGAGAGAAAGAAACAAAACCCTAAGTAAATATTAGAATTGTCTTTCTGTTTTCTTTTTTCCTTTGGCTTGCAGTGGTGGAAAGCAGAGGCGGCGTCATGGACAGCATACAGAGATTTTCAAACCTGCCTACATATCTTCCCACGAGCTATCACGTCTGCAACGCCGACGTTTCCTTCTTCCTCAAAGAAGCCAATCAGGATATTATGAGGAACTCCAGTTTGCAGACTAGGACGGAGTCGTTCTTTATATATAAAGCCAAATTTCCACCCGTCCTAAATGCCACTTACGGACCCTTTTCAGTTGAACAGGCAATTCCCCAAGAGCTGATGCTGACTTCTGCTCCATTTGGTTTCACAAATAAGTTTGCTTTTAATTGGAAATTAAAGTCTCACATTATTGAGAGCTCGGTGTATTCCAACAAGCCGAAAGTGCAAGCCTTGTTCTATGTTGTGGGAAAGGACTGGGAGGACTATAACCCTGCTGAGCAATTGCCCTGCGTGAAGGTGTATGCTTTCCTGGAGGAGAGAGAAGTCGTGGCTAGTTGCAGGTTGAAAGGTCACCTCGGATTATGTGTGGCTGAACTGGAATTGTTGCCGAGCTGGTTCAGCTCTCCTACGCCCCTGGCTTCAGAGTATGAGCAAACAGCAGCCTCGCTGGAAGGGATTACCGTGGAGCTCTTCTATAAGATTTACACAGCAGATGGGGAGTGCTCTCCTGAGGATGCAAAATGGGAAAACAACATACACACGGGCCAAGATAATGAGCACAAAGCTTTGCCGCCACTGGAGAGGATTGGTAGCATCATTGTTTACCCGAATCAAGACCAACTAAAACAGTCTTCTCTGAATCTCGATGATAATGTCATGATCCACTTACCACTCAACCCCGTCAAGGAAGGTGACATTGTAACTTTCTATATTTCCCTTAACGGCGACTCCCTAGCAGATGAGTTTACATTAAGGTAAGCACCCGGGGTGTGTGATCCTTATATTTGAGTGGCCTAAATTCATCCCAGGTGTAATTCAACAGGAGGCAGCTGGGCAGTGAGGAGGGTTTATCTAAAAAGACTTCAGCCTTTGGCCTGCAGCCTTGGCGCAAATGTTACAGCTCTTGCACAATTTGTAGGCGTAATAGAATTGGATATATGGAAAGTTGACTTTGAAGTACGGGCTATTAATAATCGCATGCTTTTTTTTTTATAAAATGTTATAATTGATTATACCTAGCATAACCCAGTTTGCCTCAAGTCATGATTTTATCTCTTGTGGGTCAGCCAGGATGTCTGTGGCAATCCCTGCTGCTCGAGAAGTATTTATAAATGTTGTTTTCCTTTGCTTTGATGTAGCTCAGATCTATTCACTGTGTTACAGACTCTTCTTTCATAGCATCCCAGTATTTCCAAAATGCTTGCAACGCTCCAACATGATAAGGAAATATTCCCCCATTTTTTATTGAGTGGGCACTGAGACACTGGGAGACAGTGATTTGCTTAAGGTTACCCAATATATCTGTGGCAGAGGTACAAGATGGGCACGACTGTATTTTTTTTTTTAAGTCCCAGCTTGGTATCCAACAGCAAGGTCATTCCAAACGGTACTTTTATCTGCTTTCGAGCTTAAATCCTGCTTGCTTGCAGCATCAAAGGAGCAAATTGGGGGATGGAAAAATAAAGACTTTGTATTTCCCATCAAAATTAAAGTGGGCTTGTTGTTCTTAAATAGAAATGGTTGGAAATTGTTAGAATATCTTAGTGAAAATTGTAGTAAAAGGTTTCTTTTTTCCATTTTTGGAGGATTTTTTTTTTAAAAAGTTTTTTGACGAGCTTTACTTGTGAATATCTCTCTTATTAGAGGACAACTGAGGTTCCTCATTTCAGGTGCCCTTAACTGCATATTTGCTGCTATGCCCTTAACTGTCAGTTTTGCTCCAGAATTTATATGCAGACACAATTCATAGAGAAATGTAAGCCAGACTCTGGGAATAGAAAGGCCAAGAGGTAATTGGGAAATGTCACATGCCGAGCGTGTTAGACATTTGGGAGGGAAGGAGTTGCAGTACACACTGGCAACTTAAACCAGACAGATGCAGTCCTTGCTGCTAACTTTTAGATCCAGGAGAGTTGGGAAAAGGAGTCAAAGGGTTGAGAGGATGAACAAGCACTATTCTTCTTCATAACCCTTTTAAAATTGTTAAACATCTGTGGAGAAGGAATTGCTGCTGTTGTTGAGCATATTTTACAGTCTGACCAGAAGAGGAATGCTGTGCATTTGAAAGCTTATCTAACTTTATCCCTACTATACAGTTGGCTCAATAAAAGGTCTCGCCCCCAAAAAATCCTTCCCTCACTCCAATTCCTGGACCATCACAGTTACAGCATCACTCTAACATCCATTGCCCATTGTTCTGCACAGCTAACAAATACAAAGCAAACGGCAGTCCCTATTCTACCAAGAGTTTACATTAACTAGGCTAAAAGCCTGCAAGGGGCCTATGCACTTATGCTTCAGGACTTGGACCAGCCACACACAGTGCTTTGGTTCAGGAAGAACTTTCCATAAATGCAGGTTAGTCCATGCTTGCCCATTATTAGTTTATTCCACCTTCCTCCAACAAATACAGTCCTAGGCAGTGGTCAGAGGCACACGGAATAGGAGGAGCTTGGAGTAGATGGAGTGGTCTCATGATGTGATATGGCAGTCACTGTCTTCCCATAAAACCTCTCAGCCCCTGTGGGATATGGTGAATCCAAGACGGCGATTAAACAGCTTGTGTAAAGGCACTGAAGGTAGGTCTGCACGGCCTCTTGAGGGACCCTGGGCATCCTGCCAGGAAGCCAGTCCCACCTGCTCATACCCATGCAAAGTAGTTGCTCAGGGTCTCCTGAGGCAGGGAGCCCGAGTTCAGGGCTGGGGCATGTGCTCAAGGCTGTGCTGAGCTATCGACTCTGCAAATATCTGGACCTAGGCAGGCATGGACGAGGTGCAGTTTATTTCTCAGTGGCATGTTTTTTTTTTTGTCTTTTTTTGAGGGATGCTGCAAAAGCTTAGGATAATTTTCATTCTGTAACAGAGTGGAAGAGCGGGATTTCTTGAAGGTTCCTGGTGGAGAAGTTAATCTGGAGATGCTTAGACATTTTGACTAGGGACAGAAATTACACATAAGCCAATATAAGTGACTGGAAATCTGTAACACAACAGGCCTTCAGTGCACATAAACGGCCTTCAGAATGGCTGAAATCTGTTTTAGATTAACCTGGATGGATGTAGTATGAGGTGTAACTGATTTATGTTAAATCAGTTTATTGACCTTGTGTCCCAGATCCCCTCCAGATTCAAGTTCTCACAGTCCCCCAGCATCCCAGGATGCTTTGCACCTCCCCTGCACACACCCCTTGCAGGGTGGGCGGGCTAGCATTGGCCCAAGCTGTCTGCTACAGCCAAGCAGGGAGGTGCGCTTTATCGCCCTCCAGCTTCTGGCCTGGGCCGCTGCAGGCAGGTGGCTGCATTGCCTGAATCAAAAGTGAATGTCTGTTCACTTGCTTATCTGTTCAATCTACGCAGCTTAGACTAACCTGCAAAGATTGAATCGATTCAGCCTCGGGCTTTTTGACTGTCTGTACTTAGCCAAAATGCCTCAGCTTTGAAAATTTCCAGATGGACTGGATGCTGGGACACCCAGATTCAGCTGTGGTTCCCTGGCCCTGAGGTCTTTGTTTCCCTATCAGCCCTCCTGAACTAGCCATGGGCCATGGAGTTTGCAATCTCAAGCAGCCAGAGGAGGAGTCCCTGGGATCCCAGCTCCGTCGCAGGGAGACTGCAGGCCCTGACTTCAGGCAGGAGTTCTGCGGGGTCCAGACTCCATGCTTTGGAGTTGAGGTTTTTAAGGCTTTCAGGCTCGTGGCTCTGCAACTAGGAGTCTGGGGATCCACGTGTGGGGGATGCCCCGGAAGACCCTATGTGCCCTGGGGATTCTTGATCCGAGGACATGCAGTCCCAAAGCAGCAGACTTTAGGATCTCCAATGGCTGGGCAGCCTGCCACACAAGACAGCAGGGAACTGGGCAGATTTCCAGGATCTGGCCTGGGGTTTGCATGGCATTGTGGAAATGGATACATTTCTGTAAAATATGTGCATTTTGACAAATAGGCATTTTCCCACAGAAATCTGTTACATTGGAAATTTCCCCACCAGCTCTGCTCAGTCTCACCTCGCACATCCTTTCGTTGGCTGCACTTGTATTTTCTACGCAGTCCAATTTAAATGTTGAAGCTAAGAGGAAGAATGCAAATCTGTTACCCGTTCACTGATCTTCCCTGACAGAGAGCGGAGGCAACTCGTTGCCGTTAGTGTTTCAAATGACATACGCTCGTTGCCTATGGAGAATGTATTCATCTAAAGTTTACACAGTTAGCAAGGAATTATGCTGTGGGAAATGGAATCACTATAGCTCCTACATCTAATTTATACAACTTCCTTCGCCAGCTCTCCCTATTTTTCAGGCCATTAGTAATGTCCATAAAAGCCCAGAAGGTTTTTATATACAATACAGAATTTCTGTGTCTTATTGCCAGTGAAAAATGTATTGGAGTTTGCTTTGGGAAATATGTTTTTGCCCAATATAACTGATTGTTTTTAATCATGTCTGTTATAAGTGGAGCATAATGTATTCCATTCTGGCTCATATGAGACTATAGATCAAAATCAAATCACTCTTAAGATTTCCCTTTGATACACACTCGCAAGCTCTGAACGTATGCGAAAAGAATGGATATGTACCATTTTATGAGCCGCTCTCCTATCTCTTACTCTGCGCAATGCTTTATTTTTGTGCTGAATTGGGTACTTATAAAAATAGCCCGAGTCCATAAAAGGGCTAAGATTCTGTCTTGTTTGGGTAAAATATTGGGATCTTAACCTAGCTCAGAAATCAGAAAGCCTAACAGCTTCTTCAGTGAGTAGAGAGGAAAAATAACAGTCATTTGCTGATTGACACTGTTGTTTGCAGCAGTATCAAGACAGCCTTAAACAACAGCTGTCAGTTTAGCGCGTTGAAAAAGCACTCGGTATTAGAGCTGGCCAGGAAATGGTTTTCCCATTGCAGAAAAGCTTTGGAGTTATCAAAAGTTGTTCCTCCCCCATTCCACGTTGGCATGAAACGGAGACCTTTCAAAGCTTGTCATGAAAAACGAGAGCTACTACGCCAGTCTAAGAGAGCCGATAGCCCTGCGGTCGGGGCACTTCCCAGCCGGGGCCAAACTTACCTTCCCCTGCTGCTGGCTGGACCTTACCATCTGTCCCCTGCCCCTTCCCTCCCCCACAGACTGACCTGCTGGGCTGGGGCAGGGGGGATGCACACGTGCCCAGTCCCTCCCCCCAGTCCAGGATGGACCAAAAGAGTCTCCACGATTGACCTGACAATTAAGGAGGATAGGAGAATTTCCACCTGTGATGCGCGCGCGCGATTCTTAACACCTGCTAACATAAGAATTTCATATATACAAAATGAGGGGGAAAAAAGGAAATGCTGAAGGAGCGAGGCAGAAATATGCACGTATTTTGTTATCAACTTTGGCAAAGAGTTTTTCTTGATCTAGGTGGAGGACTCATTAAAAATGAGAGATGCTAGGATGATTTTTGCTTAACTAGAAAAGACAGAAGCCTCATCAAATAGTCATTCACACTTGGGGATGTTTTAACATTTTGTTCTTGAACTGCACAGTTATTATTTAACTCCATCTTGAGAGGCTAAGGACAAATTTAAAAGAAAAATGAAGGTATGCTACTGCAGGAAGAGCATATTAATAAAAGAAATCGTCTCACCTAAGGACCCATGACCCTTTGTTTTTTAACAATGCATGCAGTATTGGTGTTACTTTCCAGGTCTCCCTGTTTTTAAATGTCAGCCAGAATATAATGATAATTAAGGCTGTGCACTAATAGTGCTACTCTGTCGAGTTCGTAGACAAAAGGTAGGCATATACCCACATGCATTTCATAGAAATGGCCTGTCATTCTGTAATCTATTAGCAGCGTGGAAGTAGACTGGAGATATCCTTAAAAAGCTGAAATTAGTTAACAAATCCTACATGAGACCAAGGAAAGGGGCTGCAGTGGAGATGTAGTCACTCTAGTTTAGAGGAATGGCAGGAGGGGGAACCTCATGCCGCCTAGATATTTGGTACCTAAGCAAATTAAAGGAAAGGTATTGTATATGTCTCTGTCACACTTCACATACTGCAGGAGCAGAGATTACTTTTTGATTTTGGATGAGCTAGTACAAGGTGTAATACATGAGTGTTTGGCTTTTACTGATTACTCTCGCCAGCAGAAATGATATTAAGAATTTATATTAATAAACATAAATCCATACAGAGGAGGTTATGTCTCCGTACTAAGGAAACAAATCGTACAAGGCATTAAAACTGGCTTACAAGGTTTCAGTGTTTAATAATGAAAGATATGTGGAAACATGAATCGTATTTAATGGTGGGCCAGTCAAAGATCGTTAGGAGGCTGTCTCCTGGCAGTAGCTGCCAGGAGATAAAGGGGAAACTAAACAGATTTTAAACCTAGAAGTTTGTTGAAAATGAAAGAGCGCAGGGCATCAGGAGCACAGCACGGTCAAGCGGGAACAAGCTTAGCATGCTCTTTGTTGCTTAAAACCAAATCATGAATTGGGCAGCAAGGTAGGTTTATTTATATTGTCTAGTGAAAAAAAATGGCTATGGCAAACCCTAGAGTAAAAATCCTAGTGCGGCAGTGGAATGGGGAAAAAGCGGTCTCGACTTAATCAGCTATGTTAACTGCATTCATGAATACTTATGGAACTAAACTATTCCTGGAAACATGGGGAAAAAATTGCATCTTTTCTAAAGATATGCCAACAGTGACTACTGAGCCACATGTTAACTCTCAGTTTGCATCTGTGTTTGTACAAATACAAAACAACAGTATTAAAAATATTGTTGAAGTTGCAGAAGTTAGGAAATGTCAAAAATTCCCCACTTGACCTTAATTTTGCCTCCAGGATAAATGCATTATGAAACACAATCATATTTTTTTGATGGAACAGATGCCTCTTTTAGTGCAGAGGGTGAATGGCATCTCTTACTAAGGAGTTAGTCAATATTTTGATTTTTTTTTCCCTTACGTAATTGATCCTCCTGCTTCCCCTCTGCCCCAATATCAAATCCTTGTTCCAAATTATGGGGGTGTTAGACTGTTCATAATGGTCATCAGCATCTCACATAGGTAAAATATTTTGCTTCTTGACTTGGTTTTGAAGATGGCTACATTCTTGGGGCCAAAGTTACAGGGAGGAAAGGGAATTCAGCCCATGGTAGAGACCTGGCATGGAAAATCCCAGGCTAAACAATTAAAAATGGTTAAAATGATAAGCAACTGGAAAGAGGGTGATCTAATGAAAAGCATTGATCATTGTATTAGTTGGTGTCCCCCACCTATCCCACTTACAGTGGTGTAGAGCGAAGGTTTGAGGCTTCATCCTACATTCATTGAAGTCCTTGAGTGGCTCTCATTGTTTTAGTGGTACTGAACTAGGCTCTTTATTTTGGGGATGGATTCATTTCAAAGCACTTATACAGCATTTATTTCCACATTATGTACTCAAATCTGAAATGTTAGAGAGTTTCTTAAACATTTTGTTTGGGCTGTGGGATGTTTTAACTTCTGATCCATAGAAGCTGTTTGCCTTGCAACAAAAGTTTGTGTGACAGTAAAAAGGAGAAAAAAAAATACTGAAAGAAACCTAAAATAATATTTTTTTCCAAAGCTAGCAGAGTCCAGTAAAAAAAGACTAATGTTCAAAATAGCATAAATGACCCAGTGAATTCTGTAAAAACTTAAAGAGCTCACAGTACCACAGTTCGCAAAGTCGCTTAATGAAATTTTAGATAAAGATCGACTTCTCGCAGGCAAGCTAAGGAAGTATGGGCTGGATGAATGGGCTGTAAGGTGGTTAGCAAACTGGCTGGAGCATCAGGCTCGGAGAGTAGTAATCAATGGCTTGATGTCTAGTTGGCAGCCAGTATCAAGTGGAGTGCCCCAGGGGTCAGTTTTGTTCAATGTCTTCATCAACAACCTGGAACATGGCAAAGAGTGCGCCCTCAGCGAGTTTGCAGATGACACCATGCTGGAGGGAATAGTAGATATGCTGGAGGGTAGGGCTAGGATTCAGAATAACCTAGACGAATTGAAGGATTGGGCCAAAAGGAATCTCATGAGGTTCAACAAGGACAAGTGCAAAGTCCTGCACTCAGGATGGAGCAATCCCATGCACTGGGACAGGCCAGGGGCGGACTGGCTGGGCAGCAGCTGTGCAGAAAAGGACCTGGGAGTGACAGTGGACAATCAGCTGAATGTGAGCCAGCAGTGTGCCCTTGTTGCTAAGAGGGCTAATGGCATCCTGGGCTGTATCAGTAGGAGTGTTGCCAGTAGGTAGAGGGAAGTAATTATTCCTCTCTATTCAGCACTGGTGAGGCCACATCGGGAGTCCTGCGTTCAGTTTTGGACACCCCACTGCAGAAAGGATGGGGACACATTGGAGTGAGTTCAGCAGAGGGTGACAAAATGATTCGGGGGCTGAGGGACAAGACTTGTGAGGAAAGACTGGGGGGA
The DNA here is from genome assembly GCA_030014935.1 of Caiman crocodilus. NCBI lineage: Eukaryota > Metazoa > Chordata > Crocodylia > Alligatoridae > Caiman > Caiman crocodilus. The sequence continues at coordinate 20,312,518 of JAGPOW010001167.1, read as the reverse complement.
CCGGGCTTATTTAATCCAGAAAAGAGGAGATTGAGGGGGGATTTAATAGCAGCCTTTACCTCCCTGCAGGGGGGTTGCAAAGAGGATGGAGCTGGACTGTTCTCGGTGGGGGCAGATGACAGAACAAGGAGCAACAGTTTCAAGTTGCAGCAAAGGAAGTTTAGAGTAGATATTAGGAAGAATTTTCTCACTAGGAGGGTAGTAGGGGGTGTGTGAAATGGGCCCTATTCGATTCGGATTCAGCCCAAATCAGCGACAGTGATTTGATTCATTGAATGATTCAGATCACTGTCCTTGATTTTTGCTTTGGCCGAATCCAAATCTGATTGATGCTGGTTTTGGAGAATCAGCAATTCTGACATAGACATGGCTTTAAATTTTTTTTTCTACATATCGAGGTACCAGGCACAGCTTGTGAATGCTGCGATGCTGGGGCGCGTGGAGGGCCCCAACGTGCTCGGTAGTAAACCCGGAATTGGGTTGGAAGTACTTCTGCTCGTCTGCTGGGGAGTGCATGGGGGGGCTAACCTCCCCTGGATTGGCGATCAGCCACGGGGGGACCCTGGGTGTCCCCCCAGATCCAGGAGACACCAGTTGCTGGGGGGGGGAGGTGCAGGGGGGCCCAGCATGCTCCCCAGCAGGACCACAAGTGCTTCTGGTCTACTTCTGGGTCTGCTGCCAAACATGTTAGGGAGCTCCCCATGCCTTTGTGGGACGCTCCGTCCGCCCCAGCATTGCAGTGTTCATGAGCCCCTGCTACCTAGAGGCATGTAGAAAAAACATTTAAAGCTGTGTCTATAGCTGAATCTTTCTGAATCTCTCCGATTTTGATTCAGAGGGATTAGAGGGTCTCCTGATTCAATTTGGATTCGGAGATTCGGCCACTGAATCGAGCCCAACCGAATCGGGGCCTGAAGCTTTGCATAACAGGTTACCCAGAGCGGTGGTGGAAGCTCCATCCTTGGAGGTTTTCAAAACCCAGCTAGGCAGCACTTTGGCTGAGATGATCTAGTCGGGGATGGTCCTGCTTTGAGCTTGGATAAGATCATTTGTTGAGTGAAAAGCACCCAATATATAACCTGCCCCTTTAGTATAGACTAGGTTGAGTGGGGCCCTGGATAAGCCCTTGCAGCAAACCTCAGACAGTGCATCAGGGACTGCATTTTAAAGCCAGTGACTTGTTACTGTAGTGTAAAATGAGTATGGAAGCACTGACAATCTCCTGTTTGCAGTGGTGTTAGCTGATGGTGTTATAATCAGCAAACAAAGAGCTGATGCGTGAAACATTTCCTTTGTATTTGGACGGTGCCGATATACCACGTAGCTTGACACAAACTTGGTCTTGTTGACAGTGATGGAATGAGATTTCACATTTTTAAGTAGCTTGGATTTTACAAGCTCACTCTCAGGCCCATCCTTTTTCTCCTAGAATTACACCATGACAGCTCTGGCTAATTATCTCCAGGCAGCGTCTGCTTATCTTGATTTTTTTTTTTTTTTTTTTTAATTTTTTTTTTTTTTTTGGCTGGATAATGTGTAAAGATCTGAAGCGCGATGTCAGGCGTACGTGGCTTAGCGCACATTACAGCGAACACGCTGAGAGGAATACACACTTTTCAGTTGCAGTGGTCCCGAAGGGATGATTAGTTTCTAAAGCTTTTTTTT
>JAGPOW010001167.1:20276390-20304879 GCA_030014935.1 Caiman crocodilus | reverse complement strand
CGTGAGGCAGACCGCTCCCTGTGCAGTGAGTCGCACCGGGTACGAGCGTGCTACACCCTCGTGCACAGCCACGACCTCCGAGCCACAGCTTTGCTGAGTAGGTTGGGCACTGTCCAAGTTGCCCTGCTTTTTGCCGCACCATCGTGCAGTCAGTGCCTTGTCTTTTACTAAAAGAAGTGCAAAAACATTGTGAGAGGAATCTTTTGTCAGGCGAGAGGCTGAGCCTGGCCCCAAACCAGGTACTCTCAGCAGGTTGGGAACCAGTTCGAGACAAATGTATCTTCAAGGAGTTGATTGAATATGCAGTGCCCAAACAAATGCCAATTGCTGAATTCCACACCGTTTGCAAAGTTACCTTTTGGACTGATCAGGTTTAAATGCACACAGATAGAGGCCCCCACGACATCCCCATCAGATTGCTACATTCACACTCTGTAATTTGAAGCTAACTTTACCCTGTTTTAACTTGAACGCTATGACAAAACTACCCCCCCATCACTTTTTTTTTGCTACCATAACTTTTCCAACCCCTGCGTTCTCTCTGTGTGGTCCAGGCCTTTATGTGGGATTAATAAAAGAGAGTCATTAGAATGAACTCGCATTGAAGAGCTGCCTCTAATTGCACCAGTTCTAGATGGCCGTGAATGGGAAAGGAAGAGGACAATACACGATCTCATTCTGCATTCATGTGGATTCAGAAACGTCCCCTAAAGTTCATGAGGATGTTGGGGAAGGAGTGTGGGATCAGGCCCACAGGAAATAAGCTTGCAGGGGCTTTTTCTAAAAAAAATTAAAGAAAGGAAATCACAGATGATTATAATGAGATGCACCAGATCATTATTCTTAACCTCGGGCGTGTTCAGAGCTTTGGACTTGGGGTGGGAAGAAGGTGAGTTTGGAAGTTCTGGATCTGCCGCCACAAAGATTTGAAATGGTTAATTTGGTTTGGGTTCAGGATTTTGGCTTGGGCCCATCCTTCATGTAGCATAGCCGAAGTTACATCAGCATAGTGCCTTGACTCCAGCAGATTTGGGACTCTGACCAATATTTTGCTGCATCTGAGAGAAGCGTGTGCCCATACACACAGTGCATTACAAATTGCCATACCTAATAACTGCTGGAAAATACACTAGGTCTGGGAACGGATGGCCTTGTGTTCTTGGGGAGCAGGGTCATTCATTTTTGAGCATTATGGTTTTTTTCAAAGGCACATAACAGCACAGCATAGCATAGTAAATCAAATGCAGTCTTAATTATTGAGTCCACTACTGTTGCCTGAATAACTTAGTGTAAGCATCTGCAGTCAGCTCAGCGAAGTTTAGTGTGGCTTTCACCTATTAGTTGTATTCATTTATCTATATTAGAGCAGACATTGCCACCATTGTGATGGGCTCTACCTTTTTGTCTGATGCGATAAAGAAAAAGCACTAGCAGAGCTGTGCAAAAAACCCTGCCTTCATTCATAGCGAGTCGTGGAAGCAGTAGACATCGTGGCACTGAAATGCTGCAGGAGCCGCTAATCGTAGCCAATCTACTCGTCTGAAAGTGGCTATAATTTTTTTCACTCTGACACAAATTGTGCAATGGGCTTCTGCTAAAATGCTTTGGATGATTTCGTTCAGACTCTTATGTGGGAGAAACCAGGGAACCTGGCGTCAATATGTATGCTCTATATTAATATGAAACATTTGATACATTGTAGCTCACTGAAGTAAATGCTGCACTTAGCATTTTTCGGCATGGTACACTTCACCTGAGAATTTCAGAGAAAGGTATAAATATTAAAGGTCACTCAATTGCATTGAATTATATCTACCTTGGCATGTAGTCCTATTAGAGTGAAGGGGAGAATTTGCTGTTACAATTATGGTCGAATCTGGATAGGCTGACCATCTAGAAATCCTGGAAATCTGGGAAATCCGGGACGCTGCTCCCCCCCACATGCTCTCACGAGTCGGCAGGGGCAGGGCTGCGTGCCAGATGATGCCTGCCCATTTGCAAAGTTCTTTGCACTGCTCCAGGTCCTGGCCAGACTATGCCCCACACTCCTGCATTTCCTGAATGCCCATTATAATTCCCAGAAGTCAGCCAGGACCAGCCTCTGAAATCCAGGATTGTCCCAGTTAAAACAGGCCATATGGACCTTTTCTAGATGAGCGTTATGTGGCGGTGCAGACACATTTGCAGTGCCACGTACCGCATGTTCAGTTGTCTTGCATGGTGCAGCGGAGCAGTGTGGAGGGCTTTTGTGACCCTGGATATCTAAGGGTCAGAAAAAACCCACGGGGAAAAAAAAGTAGAGCAGCACATGCACAGGCAGCGCGTGCTGCTCAAAACCGGTGCTGTGACTACTGGCCACGCTCTGCGCGGCAGAATTGCTGCTTTTACAGCCTTGGGAGACCCCCAGGATCCCAGGTGAGGCTGCTGGAGCCAGCCCAGGGCTGGTCCCAACCTCCCCTACCCCACCTGCCGACTGTGCCCCACTTGCCGCACCCCAAAGCGTGCAGCACAGGCATTCCCCAGGGATAAGATGCGCCACTGCTAGTTGTCCTTGGGAAACCAAACATCCACATCACCTATGGACGTGGCCGTGGACATCCTAAATCTGGTCCTAGTTTAGTAAACCTCAAACCACGCTAGAGCCCCCATTTTACAACGGGGTGCATTGATTCACTCTCGAGTCACCTGTATTAGTGTGTCTCCAAAAGCTTGTTTGACACTTGGTTCGTGTTGCTCTAACTCACCTACCAGCTTTCGGTGGTCAAAGACATTCTCGCTGTTGGCAGTGGACCCAGGAAACGCTAAAGTTTTCTCAAACAGTATCCATCCTGTTCTGCTTATTGATGAAATACGTGTGTCGTGTGAGGGGCCTGTTCCCTTTTCGATGAGTCCATATGGAGTGGAGAATAGGCCACTTCATCTAAAGGATGGCAGGCAGTGGACAGGTTTCCTGCCTTGAGATCTGGCTCGCGGTGATCAGTGGGCAAAGTACAAAATATTCTGTGCTGCCCACTCATCTCTCTCTCTGCCTGCTTTTTGACATCTTTTTGTAGCTGTCTCACTGCCGCCTCCACATTAGTGCTGCCACAACTGAGCTTGTCATCAGTCCTTCAGAACCGTCTCTTTTCTCCTCTGCTAGTTCCCTCCTCCATCGATGTACACACTTGATATTCTCTTTGAATCCTTCCTCTTCCACCCACCTCCAAGCTCCTTCTAAGTCTTGTCCCTCTGCTGTAAATCTGTAAAACCTTCTCTTTTCCTTGCTGTTATTACAGATAAAACCCTTGCTCTTCAGTCCCCTTCACTTTCAAAATGGAGATAGCTTTGTCCCCCCAAATAAGGATCCTATTTCTTCTTGATAACAAAGATCTGCTCACACTCCCATCTTTTTTTTTTTTACCCCAGCTTCCTCCCTGGCACCCATTCATATTCATCTTGCATCTTCCACTTCACAGATAATACTGGTGCTAAAAACAATCTATGCATCCTATCACCTCTTCTCCCTTCATCGGCTTTCCTTTCTCGTTTCTACATGATGCTTAAGCACCTTGTTAAATCATGTGCAACCCTAATCCTTCTGGTTCCCATTTCCTCTTATCCTCCTTAGCTCCCCTTTGCTTTGTGGCATCCTATTTTTGATTCCCAGTACTGCAAGCTGCTGAAGTCCCATCTTGCTAGAGTCAAGAGGGACCTGGCAGTTCATTGCATTGGGCTGCTCTATCATCTTTTAACCTTCATGCCACTTTCTGTGCTCAGAACAGTCCGGTCTCTTGCTTCCCATGTACCAGTTATGACTCGGGTTTTGCATTCATTCCCATTCCCTTCTCCGAGTGTTTTCTAAGCTCATCTATTCACTGCTAGCTTACTAGTCACCTTTGTTATAGCCTGTACCTGAGTTAGACTGGCGGGGATTTATGGGAGAGGGGTTCTGCATTTTCAGTGCTACGTAGATACTAAATGGTGATCCTCCAGCGTATGGGATTTGAATACAGGGGTATAGGTTGTAGCCATGTTGGTGTAAGGACATAGACAGGCAATAGGCAGATTTACCTAAAAAACCAAACAAACTTGGCTGCCTGCCATTTGAATAGGTGTCCAGGTTGCAGCTGCATTGGTCTAGATCGGGGGTGGGCAAAATGCGGCCCGTGGGCCGGATGCGGCACGCCAAGCTATTCTATCTGGCCCACAGGGCCCCTAAAAATTTTAGAAAATGAATATTAATCTGCCCTGGGCTGCCTATCATGCGGCCCTCAGTGGCTTGCCAAAGCTCAGTAAGCGTCCCTCCGCCCAAAATAATTGCCCGTTCCTGGTCTAGAGGACAGGGCAATCAGGCCTCGTAGTAGAGATATCTTTCATTAGACCAACCAAAAAAATGTCTTTAATTACAAGCTTCCGGTCACAAACGTACTTCATTAGGCATTGGATAGAAGATTGTAAATGTTCTCCCGGGTAGAGCTTTACCCAGGAGAACTTTTACAATCTTTTCTCCAATGCCTGATAAAGGGTGTTTGTGCCCGAAAGCTTGCAAGTAAAGAATTTCTTTTGCAAAAACCTTGTTGGTCTAATAAAAGATATCATCTCTTTGATGGGTCCTGATTGTGATTTGAATATGCATTTCAAATCCCAGCCACACATAGAAATCTGGTAAGGTGCCTCCTACTGCGATTTTGTTTAAAGTTACCATAGCTATTAAATATAAATTTGCCAAGAGAAAACTTTGCAGTTCCCACTACTGCTCGTTTCTTAAAACCTGAAATAAATTCAAAGGAACTCTTTTGCGCTGACTAGTTTGTCTTAAAGCTGAGAGCTCTTTCCCTTTAACATTCAAAATTAATTAAAATCTTTTCAGATGTGCCAGATTGGCACTGTACATACTAAGACTTTTCTGTTTACCAGAACAAAGTACAGCATAAGAAGTGACAATCAATACTCCCTCTGGCCCTAGCAATGGATCCCATGCCATGGTCTAAAGTCATGCAGTGGCTAAGTGGCAATACACTCCCGTCACCTATTCAGTCCCCATAATGGAGACAGCTTTGTTCTACAAATAAGAACTCTATTCCTTCATGATAACAACAACAACAACAAAAATCTGCTCATACAGAAGATTTCAGCTTGCTTGAATGCATTGTATGAGCACATCAAGCTAAAATTTGAGTGCTATTTCTTATTTGAATAATGGTATCCACTGGAAGCCCACCACAAAGCAAGACTCCATTTCTCCGGGTACCATACAGGCATCACAAAAAGATAGTCTCTGCTGTAATGAGCTTTCAGTCTAATAAGGCTCCACGTTGGTAGAGTTCACTATCCAGCAAAAGGTGGGAAAAAATATCCAGTGAGGCTAAAGTGTTAGACTTCAGAAGGGCTAACTTTAGGGAGCTTAGAGAGCTAGTTAGTGAGGAGGTAGAACTCAAGAGCGTCGAGCAAATGGGGGTCCAGGAGGGTTGGAGGTTTCTCAAGGGAGTGATCCTTGGGGCACAAAAGGAGTCTATCCCCTTACACAGGAAAGGGGGTAAGGGGATTTAAAAAGTTCCCTTGGCTGAACAGGGATCTCCAGGAAAGACTGGGGGCAAAGAAAGAGATGTCTAGGCAGTGGAAGCAGGGGGCAGCCACCAAGGAGGCATACACTACCCTGGTGTGCTATTGCAGAGAGGCAGGCCAAGGCAGGACTGGAGCTTAGGCTGGCTACAACAATTAAGGACAATGAAAAGACCTACAGATGCATAACGAGCAAAAGGAAGGTGCAGAGCAACGTAGGGCCTCTGCAGGACAAATCAGGACAGTTGGTGGTTGACACAAGGGAAAAGGTAGAGATCTTCAATGAGTTCTTTGCTTCAGTATTCCTAAGTACTGAGCAAGACAATTTGCCCACCGTGAACATAGACAGATGTCCAAAAGGCACCAGACTGCCAATGGGTAGTGCTGACTTTGTTAAGGAGCACTTGGAGGGTCTGGATGGGCACAAGTCAGCTGGCCTGGATGACCTCCATCCACAGGCACTGAAGGAACTGGCCAGCGTCATAGCTGAGCCGCTGGCACGGCTGTTTGAACACTCATGGTGCTCCAGCCAGATCCCTGAGGATTGGAAATGGCCAATGTGGTGCCCATTTTTAAGAAGGGGAGCAGGGATGAGCCGGGTAACTTTAAGCCAGTCAGTCTTTCCTCTATCCTTGGGACTGCCTGACAAACCTTATAGCCTTTTATGACCAGGTCACACACTGCCTTGACACAGGAGCTGAGGCTGATGTCATCTACCTGGATTTTAAGAAGGCCTTTGACACAGTTTCGCATCTTGTTCTCCTAGCAAAGTTAGCAGGCTGTGGAGTGGATGCTTACACAGTCAGGTGGGTGGCCAGCTGGCTTAGGGACTTCACCCAGAGAGTGGTGGTGGACGGGTTGTTCTCGGCCTGGAAGGAGGTGGGCAGTGGGTCCTGCAGGGTTTGGTCCTTGGACCAGTATTATTTAATATCTTCATCAGCAGTTTGGATGAGGGTGTGGAGAGCACCCTCTCCACATTCGCAGATGATACCAAGTTATGGGGCCAAGTTAACACACTGGAGGGCAGGGAGCAGATATAGGCCGACCTGAACAGGTTGGATCAATGGACAGAATGAAATGGGATACAATTCAACCAAGATAAATCCAAGGTACTCCACCTGGGGAGGAGGAATCCCCAGCACACCTATAGGTTGGGGGATGATCTCCTCAGCAGTTCAGAGGCTGAGAGAGATCTTGGCGTCATAGTTGACTCCAAGATGAACATGAGCCGGCAGTGTAACAAAGCCATCAACAAGGCCAACCAGACCTTGTCGTGCATTAGCAGATGCATGACCAACCAATCGAGGGAGGTGATGCTCCCCCTCTGTGGCATTGGTCAGGTTGCAGTTGGAGTACTGTGTCCAGTTTTGGGCGCTGCACTTCAAGAGGGACACGGAGAATCTGGAGAGGGTCCAGAGGAGGGCCACCCGCATGGTTAGTGGCCTCTGTGCAAGACCCTACGAGGGGAGGTTGAGGGATCTGGATCTCTTCAGCCTGCACAAGAGACGTTTGAGGGGAGACCTTGTAGCTGCCTATAAGTTTATCAAGGAAGGACAACAGGGAATTGGAGATACGCTATTTACTAGAGCACCCCTAGGAGTAATTAGGAATAATGGGTGCAAACTAGTGGAGAGTAAATTCAGGTTAGACATTAGAAAGATATTTTTTACAGTAAGGGTGGCCAGAATCTGGATTGGGTTTCCACGAGAGGTGGTACTGTCACCTAACTTGGAGGTCTTCAAGAAGAGGCTTGATAGACACCTGGCTGGGGTCATCTGACCTTGGTCCTCTTTCCTGCCAGGCGCAGGGGGTTGGACACAATGATCCTGTGTGATCACTTCTGATTCTACAATCTATGAATCTGCCTTGAATTCCAGGAATATTTTCCAGATTGCTTTCACCACATTTTGTCCAGCACTCCAAGAACATCAGGGCATGTCTACATGTGCTTTTACACGCACCTAATCTTAACGTGCATTTGTCTAACATGCACTAAGATGATTTAGGCACGTGTCTACACGTGTATGCACTAAGGTCCATTTACACAGTGTGTGGACCGACTTGGGTTAGTTAGTCCCAAGTCGGTCAAAATACACAGAGTTAATGCACCTTAGTGAGCCTCCATGTGTGTTAAGATACTTTAGCTATTCGCGCCTAAATTTGATATCTGCTTTTGCAGATAGCTTAAATTTGCCATTTTTAATGTGCATTAAGGGCATGCACGTGTAGACTCGTGACCTTAATGTGCCTTAAAAGTGGCTAATGCGCCTTAAATCAGCACATGTAGACATGTCCTGAGTGAGCTTCAGTGCTAGGCTTTGATGAAATGGTAACTTAGCTAGCAGGGTTGGAGTGTTGCTCCCAAACTTGTTTTACATTGTTGCTTGTGAGAAAGGAGATCTTTTCACCCCAGGTTTCCATAGAAGAGTGGTTTCAGCACCAGGACATGGGCAGCCAGATCTGGGGACCAACTGAGGATCAAGATTGGAGTCATAGTGGGAGTGGGCAAATAGAGCCTCTAAGAGCAGCAACAGGGTGGCACGTTGTAGTCAGTGGTTGTGCTAGGCAGGCAGAAGGCCTTGGGTTCAAGGCTATAGGTCAGGTGAGTATGCATTTTAATGATAGTTACAGCAAAAGGATTGGCGAGTAGAAATTCTGGCTGCACTGGCAAAATGTATAACTTTTACTTTATGGCGATATTTATATTGTATGCATGTTTTGTGCGTGTTTTAAAAGACGACAAAGTAGTGCCTAAAATCTCTCTCTGCACCTTCATTGTATGACATGGAGTTAGTTCATTGTCTGTTGCTACTGTTGTATAAATAGCATCTTGATTGACAGGAAAGCTGAGAAGAGTTTTGTTGAAATCTGTACTGCACTCCTAAGAAATCTACATTCATTATTCCTGGGACGACTGAAAGATTTACAATAGTTTATAATCAGGTATCATTTCATTCTTCTTCTTGGTATGCTTATTAATCACCTTGTCATGAAACGTCAGGAGAACTTTGTTCAGCCTGCATGGTTTGGGCTGAGAAAGCAGTACTTTTAATATTAATGTTTCTTGGGAAATTGGATAGATATCATTGCATTCTGGGACCATAAAATAGATGAGTGATAGTTCTTTGACTAGAAATTAGAAACTCACAAGGTGTCGCAGCTAAAGAACGGCTGAAAGGAATCTGCCTCCACCTCAGGATGAAAAATGATCAGTTCACCTAGGCGTAGCAGATGTGGGCCAGGTCCGTACTGAGGTGGGGACCCCCAAATTCATAGGTGAGGCAGAGATTATTGGCGTTAGTGGTTTATCCTTCTCTATGATCATGGAATAGTATGGCCATATGACACTGGAGTTATATGGATGGTGGCACCACTTGAACTAAGCCACGATCTTCATTATTTGGTCATTTAAAGCTTCCATTTTACTTTGCACCAGAGTAGACACGTTCGACCTGGTGTCCTGGCTAACTGCCAAGTTCAGTAATTAAAATGTGCCTACTTAACTGCTGCCTGCCTTTTCAATCCCATATCCTATTTTTTGCTACTTTTCCTAAACTGCTGTGTGTCCTTATCTTGCTGTTTGCAAAGAAGGGTGGTATTAATTACTTCTCATCCAGAAGATCCCAAAGCATTTTATAAAATATTGCCATTGTTTCATAAATCATTTTAATTACTTGCATTCCAGTCATATTCATAACACGCAAGATGTTGCCCAAATAGGAGATGACGAAGCGCTCAGCTCCATGTTTATAATAAATGGGGAAAGTGAGGCAGACAGGAGATCAGTGACTTTTTATGAAAGTGTTAAAACTGAAGGTTAGATTAGAACGAAAGGAATGGTCCGTGGCAGGGGTGCTCAACCTCTGGCCCAGGGGCTCGATGTGGCCTGTGGAGCCTTGGCATCCAGCCTGGGGGGCTCCCCAAGAATTGGGAAATTTTTGGCAGCAAAAAAGTGGTGGCTGTTAATACTGTTACCTCCTGCTACCAAATTCCCCAACCCCAAGCATGCAGAGGGTCCCTTGCAAACCAGAAGTAGTGTAGTGGTTTCTGCGTAGCGCTGAACTAAGCTATCTCCTCTGCCTCCCATTCAGAATGTAGCAGCCACGGAGCATGCTGGCGTGCTTCAGTATGACACCACCTGACCCAGGAAGTTACTGGTATGGACACGGCGCCTCCCAAAATGTTTTGCAAATGCAGAATCTCATGGCCGTTGTCGCTTCTGAAACCGGGGTCTGAACCAACAGTCCCTGCTGTATCAGTTTAAAGTATCAGCTCCACCACGGCTCAGATGTTAGCCCTTCATTGGTGGGTGAAGTGAATCCAATTGTTCACTCATTTGTGCAATCACTTTGCCGAGTCATTTGAAATCCAGCTAGATGGACAGCAAGAGAGGAATGTCATTAAATTCTGGTTTGGAACGAAAACAACCTGTGGAGGGGGGTGCACGGGGGGGGGGGGGTTGCTGGGCACAACTGAGTTTAATTCAGAAATCATCTGTGTTTGCAGTAATGTTTTGCATTGTTGAGGAGAGCCTCATTGTGTGTTCATGTGGATTTCGGCCTGTGTCTGACAGGTAGTCTACTTACACTTGCTTTAACATGGTTCATTTAAAAAACAATTACGTGAAGAGTATAGGTTCCGTAATAGGCTTATGAAAGAGTTTGTTGAATGTGCCTCTTCTGTGCCGGTAAGCTCAATTGTGCACTAAATAAGTCTGAAGGGACTCAAAGGGACTTCAGTCATCTCAGTTTATTGCGATCATTTTGTCTGGAGCGAAGGGGTGGTGGGTTAGTGACCATTTCATCAGCTTGCTTTCAACAAGGAAAGGTTTCTTTTGTTTTACGCTGGATACAGCACATGGAGCCATATGGTGATATTGATTTTTTTTTTTTTTTTTTTTTTGGAAGACGAACTCTTACGTTGATGTATTTGCATGTCAATGGGAGTGCAGATGTCTCTACAAAAGAACCGAAATGTTCTGAATGACAGCTATCTGAGTTGTAAGGGTCATTTTAGGACTTCCTTCCTGGGCCTGAATCTGCTGTCAATGAATCACATGCAGGTTTTGGGCAACTGTGTTGAAGTTACCCGTGCATATGTGAGACTAGCATTAGAGTCATAATGTTAAAACTTTGCTGGCAACAATGGAGCTGTGAGTCCCATTGAGTTGGCAGGAATCTGGTGTGACTCTGAATCCACAACGAATGCTTCTGTTGTGGTCTTTGGTACCTGTTCCTGTATGTGCCGGTGTAATGGTTTAGAGAGGATGAAAGTTTGTGGCTGGAATGGGAAATGAAGAGTGACAGATGCAGCAGCCCATTTGACACAGGAGAAACTCATTTAAGGCATTGAAGATGCACATGGAAAACAGAGCTAAGTTGCATTTTGGGCTGAGCTGTGTCAAGCAGATGCGGTCCTGAAAATGCAGGCAGCATTTCTGTCGGGAAGTAGGTTAATATAAGAGCTAATTGGATTTGCTGCCCATAAGCATCAATTTTGAGCAGAGAGAGGATGTTCATGTTTGCTGACACATTTGAGGGAATTTCATTGACTGCAATGGAAATCTGAGCATTGTTTTGTTGCCATTAAGAGAGAATTAAAAGCAACGTATTTTTTTCTTTCTGTGAATGAACGGCAGCTCTTGTGCGCTTTAGCACTATGAGTCGTTTTCAATATTTGAATTGGGCTGTCATTCGGATACCTTTGGCTCGCTTGGCTCTGTTCTGTACAACTTTCTTCTTGGACTAGTACAGTTAACATTTGGCAGGTGCACACATCAAGGTCTTAATTCAATAAAAAACAGACCCCACTTCCATAAACCAGAACCAAAATAGCGCCAAAATAGGGCTGAGGTTTTGGGATGAATAAAGACCTAGGGGCATCACTTGTGGTCCTTGTGTGTGTCACGTTCACTTAGTTGTACATTTTGGGAGGCAGCATAGTTCAATGCAGCATTTTCTAAAGTGTGAGGCTTATCCTCCTGGCACGATGCAAAGGAGACTGTGTGGAGAAGGCAGGAGTGTGGAAGAGGGATTTATGAAGCGAGACAGGTCCTTCAGACCGAGTGGCCAGAATACAACGGGTTGGCAGGGGTGGCAATGAGGCTTTCACAATTGCTTTCCCTCTCCTTTAAAGGAGGTGCCGGTGTTCTCGTAACATCTGTTGTGCCACAAGGCATTCGTTTGCCTTCTCTGCAAGATGGTTGTGTAGCTGTGTTAAGGCTTATAAAGCATTTTGAAATCTTCAGGCTAATTTAAGTGCTAAAAGATTACCTATAAAAGGGAGGTGATGGGCAGGGGAGACTGCCTTCATAAAGCGTGATCTCCTCAGGGCTCAGGAAGCAGAGGAGAACTCAGTAAGGAGTGATTTTTTTTTAAAATTAAATCTGCAAAGAGGCCTGCCTAGTGCTCTAGCCATGCTGGTGTCAAGTGGTAGGGTCAGGTGTAGGCCTCTGGCTTCCTTCAGCGAAGATGTGGTCTTTGGAGATTAGTACTGCTGCTTCCTTTTTAGTAGCCCAACCATTCCCATCAGCACTGAACAAAGGGCAGCCTTTCCGTCGTGCCAAAAATTCAAGTCTTCAACATTTGCTTTTGTCCCAAGTCAGGATGACGAGTCCATTTTCCTCTGAACAGAAACTTTGGGGGAAAAAAATTATTATGGAAATGTCCCAATGTTCAGTTTCAGGCCGTTTTCAACGTGAACTCAGTTCTGGAGCCTGGTGTTCCTGTTCTCTTACAGAGACCAGGCCCCCTGCCAACACTACCTCTCTCACGATGCATTCACAAATAAGTGACTCAAAAAAGTGCCACTCCAAGAATTACGTGACTCCATGGAACGTGGCCAGGGGAGAGATTGTGCTGCAACGTGTGAGAAGGAAGCCAGCCCAGCGAGAAGACTGGGGGTCTATTTTACCATTCCCACAAGGCTGTGTGGTCCAACAGGGACATGTTTCAACATGGAACTAACATGAAACAAAATCCTTGAATTTTATTTTCCTAATGGACAAAATTGAAATGTTCATAGAAAATGTCATGGAAAATTCCAGGTTGCCTGCAAGTGTTTTTTTTTTTTTTTGCTGGCTTTTTACTGAGCAATCACTGGCTTGTAATTTGTTCCAGTAAGTCCATGAACTGGGATGGCAAGGTAACGGAGCTATTGGAGGCAGAGAAAAATGTTAAAACTGAGTGGTTTGTTGGGTACATGGGTCACATAATATGTTTCAGTTCCTTGGTTGTATGGGTCCAATGCATGAGAATCAGACTTCCATCAGAAATACACAGGTCACAATTTTTGGGAATAGCTTTAAAGCATATACGCAAAGCTAGCTGCTTCCAAAGACATGCCCAGCAATTTTGTTTGTGAAGATTTCTGCAGAAACGAGGCATGTAAGGAGTGTGAACACAACTGAACTGAATGGCTAGGAACAGATATTACACATATACTAGTTTAAGTGATCAGAAACTGGTTTAAACCTGTAACATAACAGATGTTCAGCACACGCAAACCAGTTTGAAACTGGTTTGAGATAAACCTGGTTGAATGTAGCATCAGACTTAACTGATTTTGGTCAAACTGGTTTATGCCAGGTGTGTCTCAGACCCCTTCCTGGTTTAAGTTAAATCAGAATCCTCCAACATCCCAGTTGCTTTTCAAGTCTGGGCAAGGCTCTACACTCTGCTCCAGGCTGGGAGGGCTGGCCCCTCCCCTCTGCTCCCTGGCTAGAGCTCTGGCAGGTACAGTGGGGTCTGCCTGGCTTCCTCCTGCTCCCCTCCTCTCCCCATCACTACTCTGTGCTCAGGCAGGGATTCCCCTCTTCCCTCTGCCCTACACAGACACCTCTCAGCTTTAGCTAGCAGACCACATGCTGGCTACGGTCCAGGCTGTGTGAGATGGGACAAAGGCAGACAGGACTGTGCCCGCTTAGGGCATTTTGGAGCTAATCAACAGATAGCTGGTAATCTCCCTCCATTCCTTCCTTGGAAAAAAGTTGTTTAAGAGCTTGAAGGCTGTTGTTTTGTTTGATGTGCTGATAAATGCTAACATCTCTCTGTGTGACTCCCTGCTGTATAACTCAATGCTCTTTTATCAACAGCAAGGCGGTGGGGGGATGACCCCTCCCTAATCAGAGTGTCCTGCCAGGGCCTGGCTGTGCTGTCCCCACTCAGCTCAGTACTGTAGAAGGGAAGGGATGGCTGCTGAAGCCTCCCCTCTCTCTCCCAGCTTTTAGCCTGAGCCATCGGAGGCTTGTGCCTGCATTTTATCAGTCCAGAGGGGATGTCTGAGTGGTTACAAACTGGTTCAACCTAGCTAGGTTAGACTAATCTGCAAAGATTGAATTAAATCAGGCTCAGGCTTTTTGAATGTCTGTCCCTACCCAATGTGTTTACAAACCTAAAAGAATGTTCTTTTAGATTTGGAAAGGCCTTTTGGGTAGGGATTAGCCCTGTACAAAGGTATAGCAAGTAACTAGCACAATGAGGCCCTGTCCTCCTTGACCTATGGGTGCAATTGCACTCTAGTTGGTAAATATTAATAATATTCACAGAAACAATGTGGAAGTAGGTTCACCCAGCGTTATACAACCAGCAGATTCCTAGGACAGCACAGGTATGCTTTATCCTCTCTGGTCCATAGTCAGTCATGCTCGATAACAGTGTGAAAATTGGATTTGTCAACTGGTAATCCCTCAGTGATCAATAATTAGTTGTAATTATGCGCTGTTTAAGTGCTATGGAGAGCAGATGAAAGTTTGTGGCTGGAATGGGAAATGAAGAGTGGCAGATGCAGCAACCCATTTGACACAGGAGAAACTCATTTAAGGCATTGAAGATGCACAAAGAAAACAGAGCTAAGTTGCATTTTGGGCCGAGCTGTGTCAAGCAGATGTGGTCCTGAAAACACAGACAACATTTCTATCAAGAAATAGGTTAATATAGGAGTTAATTGTGTTTGCTGCCCATAAGCATCAGTTTTGAGCAGAGAGAGGATTGCTTTTTTAAACTGATATTCTGCTAATAAATGTTGCCTATTACGGACATGTTTAAGGAGACCTTTTTAGCAGTGAGCTGGTGTGGAACCCCCCCCCCCCCCCCAAAAAAAAAAAAAAAGATGTGTAATTAGTGCATTGGAGGAATGCTGTGCATAGTTTTTAGGTTAAAGTCTAGCGATTTCTTTCTTCTTGTTTTATCTTCTGCTCTTGATTATCAAACCCAGAACAGGTTAGACTTGAGGAGGAGCTGAGGTTTATTTCCATGGGAGCTACTATGTGTGCTCAGCAACTCTGAAAATCCAGTTGTGTATGTTCCTTGGATTTCTATAAAAGATTCCCAATTAATCCATCATATGTAGTACTAGAGAGGATCTCTGACGCTTGATCTGGATGCATAAAGGTAATTTCTGCTCTCCAGTGCGTCTCATCATCGTTTTCTTTGCAGTCATTAAAACGACGTGAAACGATTTAGCCTGGGGAAGTGGGATTGAGATATCGGAGAGCAAACCTATTGCACAATTACATGTGAGAATGAGCTGATATAATTTATGATGTCTGATGGACTAATTCTTGTTAAGCCTCTCATATCCCTACTGTACATAGCTCAGATTATGGAATTGTCATCCATCTATTAATATATCTATTGCAATCTGGCTGGGGTCTGAAGGCAGGGACAGACTTTTATTTTGAATGAGCTCACATGACGCAGGTATAGATGTATTTTTTTGTTGTAAAGCCATGGAGTGTGCTGTGGCTTACGTGCACAACTGGAAACGGAAAAACTTTGGCTCTGTGTCTGGCTTTACCTTTGGTTTGTCAGCTTTTTTCTTTTTTTTGCCTCAGTTTCCCCGTCCATAAAATGGGGGAGAAAATAACTCATTCCCCACTAAGATTACTGTTCCTTCCTCTGCGCAATTAGGGCTTGGCACATCATCAACTTTCTCTGACTTCACTAGGCGATGAGGTTGCCCAGCAACTGATAAGAGCTTGGCACCTCACAGAACAGAGCCCTGTGCTTACACTTGGTGTTAATCATTTTCCTGGATCCTTGTGATAATCTTAAATAATCTGGGATTCAGGTAGTTCAAATGGTTGAAGCAAAGCTGATTGGCTTGGAGAAATTCTCCGGCCAGACTACACACTGCATCTCGAGGAAAGGACTGCTTGGGTTGAATTCTGCCCCTTGCAATACAGAACATCCGTAGGCACTCAGTTTGTAGGTCTGGGGGCCTGTATATGCTAATAGAAATAGTCTTAGTACATATTTAGACTTACTGCACCAATTTAAGGCAAAAGAAAAAATGGTAATATTATTAATGCCCTTTATCTCAGTATCTTTTTCTACCCAAATCTGGTTCAGTACATTGAAATCTCTGTTTGTCTGACACGTTTTCTAGAAGCCCGATTCTCCAGCCACCTTCTCTTAGTATAAACAAGAAGTCAGAGTTATGCAAGGCAAGGGAGGTGGGAGTCAGACCAAATATCTGCGGTTACATGGGGAAGATGGAGAGGAGCTGGTCAGAATAGGATTGCACTCTGAAGCCAGGAGCTGGATTTGAGAGCGCTGATCCAACGAAGTTCAGGAGACTAACGACTACACTGGCTTATAATAGTGCTGATGTCCTGTCATAGTTTAGAGACATCAAGGAGTGAAATGGTGATGTCATCCAAAAGCAATACTCAGAAGCCATTGCAAAGAGAACCAGCAAGAGATAAAATGTGAGTGAAAGACATCAGTGGCGCAGATGAGATCTAAAAGTTCTTCACTACTTCGAGTATTTGCTTTAAATGTCCCAACCCGCCCAGCCCCTCTCCTCCCCTCTCCTCCCCTCCCATTAAAAATGTAAATTCTGTGAATCCCTAAAACAAGTATGAGTATTTTAATTTCCTACCACACCCCAGAGGAGGGGGCTGTTTGTTTTGCGTATATGACTGTCAAGAAGGTTCATTATTCTGGCAACCTCAGTCCCAACCATGACCGACTAGGGACCAGATGAAGGCTAAGAACCACTGTTAGCCAATCTGCAAGTCTTTGACTGTGTCTGGTGACAGTTTTGCCTTAGAAGAGAACTAAGAGACGTGTAGTAGAGTGACCCAAGCACGTTTTTGAACCATTTTCCATGTTATGTCCAACTCAGGAACTACTGGAAGCTCTAAAACACCTTCAGCAAATAGTCAAGAAGTGCTGCTTAGGTTTACTTAGAGAGAAAACATGGTGCCCAGATCCATGGAGCAGCACTTTATTAGTAGACATGGCCAGGAGACCATAGTGAGCAGCCAGGTGGGGACAGGAACTACAGTCCCTGTGTGAGTTGCATTGTTTTGAGCATCTATAAATTGCCAAATTTGGAGCGGTAGAAATCTTAGAATGTGGGACAAAGGAAGAAGAGGCATACTGTGCTTCTATAGGATATACAGAGGAGGAAATTGTGAGGTATCTAAGCCATCTCCAAAAGGCATGAGGAGTCCTTGTGCAGGAGAATTCCCCCACCTGCTGTGGGATTGTATATTAAATGAGGCTTAGGATGGGCAGAAAATAATACAGGTGTAGGATAGTTTTGTGTCTAAATCTAATAGAACTAATGGATCCTGAGATGTCAGAGGTTATGCTGATTCAGCACAATCAGAGGTGCCCTACAGTCTATTTAGCAATTATTTGTGTAAAGAAATTCTCTTTGTTGCTGTTTTTAGTAAAAGATGTAAGCAACATGCAGAAAGCACAAAAAGGGGATGGAGAAGCAGAATTAGTTTAATTTAAACCTGGCTGGCAAGGCATGACAAATGTTAATGAATATAGAGCTTCCAAGCCCTCATTGTGTGAGTTTAGTGGGAGGAATATGGAGGAGCGCTCTGTAGCCTAGTGGCGAGGGCACTGGCTTGGGATGCAAAATCTTAGCTCTGAATCAGGCAGAAGAAGGATTCCATTGTCTCTCCCATTTCAGGCCAGGCCCTAACCAACAGGCTACCTACATGTGGATTGAAAAGGGCTAGTTTATGATCTTAGCCTGACATCATCTTAGAATATGTTTGTGCTAGTAAAAGGCTTCAGTGGATTTGTTTTGTTTTGGTTCCATTGTGGAACAAAGGCAAAATTTGAGGCTAAGAACAGACTGTCAAAAAGCCCGAGGCTGAATTGATTCAGTCTTTGCAGCTTAATTTAAAATGTAGTGATTAAGCTGAGAAACAACTGGACAGACATTCACTTCTGATTCAGGTAATGCAGCCACATACCTGTACTGGCCCAAGCCAGAAGCTGGGGGGACGCTAGAGCACAGCTTTCTGGCACAGAGCATGGGCTGTATGCTTGCTTCCTCTTCCTGCTGTCCCAGAGGTCTCTGGAACTTGCAGTCAAGAATCATAACAGCAGGACTCTGCAGGGTTGCTCATTACTTCCTCTTCCTGTTTCTAGGTGCCTCTGGAATTTGTAGTCCACAGTCACAGCCAGGAGTAAGTTTTTAGTAGGGCAGGACAGCTCTGTACTTGGGGGGAGGGAAGTTTAACCCCCACCCTGGCCCCAGGCCCCAGGCCCAGCCAGAGTTTGTGGGGGTAGGGCAGTCTTTTCTGCTGGAGCAGGCAGCCCAAGCCAGCTCAAGGATGGAAAGCATTTTGGGATACCGGGGCATTGTGATTTAACTTGAACTAGGAAGGGGTCTGCGACAGAAGTTTCATAAACTGATTTGACCCAGACCAGTTAAATCTGATACTGCATTCAGCCGGGTCCATCTTAAACCAGTTTCAGCCATTTGAAACTGACTTATGTGCACTGAACTTTAAACCAGTTTCTGATGACTTAAACCAATTTATATGTAGCTCCTGTTCCTAGCCCAAGGGGCAGCCATATAGAATTAAAGTGCTCCAATTAGTGCTTGTATTGACCCTTTTTATAGGTGAAGGGAACCATGACCAAGTGAGCTGATTTGCCCAGGATTATATCAAGTCTGGGGGCTGCTGTGACTTTACCATAGACCTCCTGGCTCTTTATGCTGCACCTCAGCTGATCGTGTTTCCTTACAAGAAGTGTAGCACAGTGCCAGGACACTAAAGGGTCTCTGAGTCTACACATTTCACATCGCAAATGGAAGTTCCACCTTCCTGGCTATAAACATCCATATGAGCATTGGCCTTAGGGTGCAGAACATATGTGCAGCAAATGGTCACTTGTATAACCCTATTAATTCATGCTGTCTGATTTGTTGTTGTGGGTTTGCTGTGGGGGCTTGGAGGGGAAGAATTAGGTACTATAAATAGAAAGTTGACATCCTCCGAAGAACACCCTGTAACACATGGTAGTGGCTGGCCTTGTGGTTCAGAGCCAAGAAGTGAATTTGGAAAATTAGGGTTTGCGACAGCATTTTTGGTGGCACCAGCATAGAGGAAGAACCCAAAGCAGTAACAGAGATGGACTCTGATTCTGCTATCTGTTGCCAATGGAGTGGAAGCCACCTCTTTATGCCAAAAACCCTAAAGGCAAAGGGCGTGTTGCCATTAGTGGAGTTATTCTAAAGATGAATATGATCCATGGAACGTGGAATCTATGGGCACTCATACACGTGACGGTGGGGCCGTATATACGACAAAAAGTGATGAGAAATCGTCATTTGTCTAATGTAATGGCATCACCGTGCATGATTCTTTATCATGTAAAAATTTATATGTGTGTGGCAGCTTAGAACATCTCTGATGTATTTTAGTTGGATTGGGACAAGTTGTCCCATTGTAGATAGTCATGTACATGTACATGTCTGGCGGCTGGAGAAGGTAGTGGGGATGGTGCATGGGGCACTGGAAGCCCGGGTGTGCTTGGGGAAGCTTGGGCTTGGTGGGCTTCCAGCACCCTATGCACCATCCCTTGCTGCCCTCTCTGGCTGCCAGTACACCCAGCCTCCTTCCTGCCACCTTCCCACACTGCCCTAGGGGCAAGTTAGCCCATTCCTGGGCAGTCCTAGTAGTAGGGATGGTGCATGGGGCACGGGAAGCCTGCCAAGCCCGCGTGTCTGCCTCTCCTATGGCTGGCAGGCCCACCTCTCATACAGCTGTGGGTGGCCCCTGTCCTTCACTCCGTGACAGCAGTGGCCTCTGGGGCCACCCAGGTGCTAGCTGCATGGGTGATGCTCCAGCTTGCAGGCACTACCTACCGGATCCAACTCTTCCCTGAGCCTGTTCACTGGAAGCCTGGTGGGTGCTGCTCCCCGTGTGGGCTCCAGGGAGAGTTGGATCTGGTGGGTGCTGCCTGTGAGCTGGGTCCCCCCGCAGTTCAGGGGCCACTTGGCCTGCTGGCAGCTCACCCCCTGGCCCCAGGAAACCTGGACAGGCTCCAGGAGGAAAAAAAAAAAAAAGGATTAGGACCCTCACTGCTTTTGGGGTTGTTTTTTATTGTGTTTTCTTTCCCCTCAGTGGAGCCTGCCCACGCGAGCAGCCACCGGGGTCACGTAGCCCCTGAGCGGTGGGAGGCGTGTTCCTTTCCTCCGTAGAGGGCTTCTAGTGGGTGGGTGCTGCCCGGGGGTTACTGCCACGGCGGAGGGAAGGACTGGGGCCCCCTGCAGCTTAGGAGCCACTGACAACTCAGCCCCCAGCTGCATAAGGGGGGGACTGGCTGCGCCAGGGGGAAAAAAATCATTGGGCCCCTCACTGTTTTATATTGTTTTTTCACGGTGGGCCGTCACCATGATGCAAGCCCCTACGTTGAAATTAAAAACCTACCTTTTCAATTTAGGGGAACTAAACCCCCTTGTATGTGCAAACGCCCATATCAAAGATTGTTTGGAAGGATAATTCCTTGTTCCTTCACAATGCCGATTTCAAATATTCCTTGTTTCTGTGATTAGCTTCCCAACACAACTAAATCAGCAGAGTTTGCACGACAGTTTCTCATGTCATTTTCCAATTGGCTTTTGAATGACATTGAAGTGTTTTCAAATCTTCAAATGATGATGAAGGCCAAATACTTTGGTCTTTCTTCAGTTGTTACTTGGGGCCAAATTCCATGATGTTTAATTGCATGGGACTCCCACTTAAGGTTGGTCTGAGTAAGGATCATACAATTAGCTAACATAAGAAAGTCAAAATCTGAAAAAGGACCTTGGGTTTGGCCCATAGTGATATGCTGTGTTCTGATCACTTATAGGTCACTTGGTAGCTGAAATATGTGGTTGGTCAAAGTACTACAGCAAACCAGGGGTTAACAGTGGTGGTGTTTACAGCTGTATGATGAACTGCTGCATATTATTAATTCCTTAAAAAAAAAAAAAGAAGAAGAAACAAAAGTACACTGAGTGCACTTTAAGCCAATTCCTCCTACTGTTCTTTTGATTCTGGATTGTGAATATTCTTCATAATCGACTGTTTGAAGGCTTTGCTCGGTCTATAAGGAATCCTACAGCTGCATAATAGGGGCACAGAAAGTAAGGCACAGTACATTTTCAGAGAGGAGTGTTTACAGAAACCTGGGAAATTGTGCTTTGACCCAAGCTTTAAGAAAAGCTGCATGTGTTTCACTCGTTGCAGCTCTCTGAAAGTTCACATGTGGAGAAGCACTTCTCACCACGAACAAACTGCCAAATACATTTGAAATGAAGATTTGCTGATTAAAATGGGCATCTTGGAGCCTCCAGCTGCTGGCAACCATATTGCAAAAAACAATTAGAGCATTTGTGATCTCTGTGCAGAAGCTGCTGCTTTAACCATTGGGACAAGTTTAAATATTTAAACCAAAAATACTTAATGGTTTAAATATTAAAGAGCTGTGGCTTTCTGCTGATTTTTAAAGTGGGAGGGAAACTGGTTTAGAATCACAATGCCTGTGCTGGAAATGTTGCAGGTATACAACTGAACACTTTTGAGTTCATTTCATGTTGATCTGCATGGGAAGAATTGCGGAGGCTTCTAGTTTTATTGTAAGCTATATTCTCAAGGCTAAGTACAGACAGTCAAAAAGCCCGAGGCTGAAAGGATTCAGTTTTTGCAAGTTAGTTTAAGCTGAACAGATTAAATTGAAACAGAAGTGAACAGACATTTACCGTTGATCCAGGAATTGCAGCTGCATGCCTGCAATGGCTCAGCCTGGAAGCCAGGGGGTGCTAGAGAGTGGCTCTCTGGCTGTGTGTTCACTTCCTTTTCCTGCTGCCCCTGAGATCTCTGGGATTTACAGTCCAGAAATCCAGCAGCAGGACTCTGCAGAGTTGCTTATCACTTCTTTTTCCTGCCTCCAGGTGCCTCTGGGATTTGTAGTCCATAGTTGCAGCCAGTGGTATGTTTGAGCGGGAGAAGGAAGGGGTGTTTCGCCCCCTTCCCTGGCCCCAGACCCCAGCTGGAGTTTGCCTGGGAGAGTGGGCAGCCTCCCCTGCAGACTGGGATGCATCCGCAGCCGGGGTTAACCCCTCCTCCCCACCACCCTTACCCGTCAGCCAGCCCTCACTGCTCTGGTTAGGGAGCAGAGTGGAGCCAGCCCTGTTCTCTGGAGCAGACAGCACAGTCCAGCCCAGGGCTGGAAAGCACACTGGGATGCTGGGGGACTCGGATTTAACTTGAACCAGGAAGGGGTCTGGGACAGAAGTTACATAAACTGGTTTGACCCAAACCAGTTAAGTCTGATACTGCATTCACCCAGGTTTATTTTAAGCCAGTTTCAACAATTTTGAAACTGGCTTACGTGCACTGAACTTCTGTTCTGTTACAGGTTTAAATCCGTTTCTGATCACTTAAACTGGCTGATGTGTAACTTCTGTCCCTAGCCTAAGAGCAGGAAAAGTGCCTGCTATCTCATCCCATTGGGAAAACCTATAGAAGAGGGTTGTGGGTGGAGAATGATTTTGCAATGTGCCTTTCCAGCAGGGATCCTACCATCCAGGACTCGCAGGTCTTTGGTAAGGGTTGGGTTCGGGGTCCTGTTGCTAATGCAGTAGCCTCTGGCTTAGACCTGTGTCCACTTCTTAATTCTTTTACAATCTTCCTGTGCGACCTCAGGTAAGACACTAAGCCTCTGCCTCTCTCTGAATCTGTAAAATAATCCTATTTCCTTATTTTATGAGGTGTCATCATCAATGTGTACTGGGAATTTTGTCTGATCTCTCCTTTATCCAGAAGGTGACTTCAATATAAAATTCTTCTAGTCTTAATGGGAAGAGTAAGATTTTTTTCGTAACTCATTAGCTGGATGTAGTAATTAAACAGCCACCATTATTAACATGTTTCGGGTTATTCACACCAGTTCAATAGCTGGAAGGACATGTTATCCATTGACAGGTACGCTACTGCAGAAAAGCTAACACGCCTGGTTTTGTCCGAGTAGGATCGACGGTGTTACCTTTTGATCAGTCACCATCAGCATAACCCCTAACGTCCCAATTTAGCCTAATGAGAGTTCAACGATTTCCATGTAAAGCATCTGTGTTATCCCCTCAGCCTTATACTGCTCACAGAATAATAGAGTTCGAGATGAGCACAGGGCCTCTTGGCGTTCAGCAGGTCTCTCGCTGTTGAAGCAAACCGCCTCTTGTCTCGAGTCACCTTGAAAAAAGTAGGTTTCTCAGTAAACAAAAGGGAAAATCTGCTTCGTACATTTTTGTTCTTGATTAAGACCGTAACGCCTAGCTGGCTGCTCTGCTAATCTGTCTGATTGGTGTAAAAATGGGTACCTTTAGGGAAGCGGCAGTCCAAAAATAATTTTTGCCAATTCTTTCTTTTGAAGCATCCCCTATTAAACGGTAAGGTGTTGAAATCTGCAAAGTTGGTTTGTTGGGGGGCCTGTCTAGCTCAGGAAAAAAGCCCACAAGGCTTGCCTCCACCTTGTGTGTTATAACACCAGAGTGCATTAGTACTGTTGAAGTTGGGGAAACGCATTTTTGCTTTGTAGAGGTATTCCCCACTATTATGCCTGCGAGTTGTGCCACCATGAAGTCAAGCGGCAGGATAGTTTGGTGAAGGGGGGATCAAAGTACTTATGCCCTCTGAGTCTCTTCCTATGGAAAAGCTGACAAATCTGTTATCCTCTACCCAAGTTTGAGAGCTTCTGAATCATCATCAATAATGCACAGACGGCCGTTTCCCATATGAACGTCTCAGTTTCTCTTTCCTCATCAGTATCTGTAACAGGTTTGCAATCATTGCTCGCACTTCTGCGCATCACCACCTGGTTGTGTAAGTGTTTTACACAACGTTTCGGTGCTCAGTTGTGCATCTGCCCTGTTTCGGAGAGAGAAGGAGCATTTCTTTAAGTCGCACAAGCGCCTGTGAGAACAACCAGTAGGACCTTCACTGACGCTGGTCTTTAGGTGCCATGAAAGGAGCCCAAGTTACTGACATGTCATTATTTGCATTGCACCCAGGTGCCCTAACCACAGTTTTGCCATGGGTGTCCTGCTGTAACAGACTCTGCACAAACCCATAGGAAGACACGGTTGCTGCTCTCAGTGTCTCTAATAGCAATTTCTCATTATGGGCCAAAATTTGAAGGGGTTTTTTTTCAGTTCTTGCTCAGGGGAACTTCAGTGGCAGGTCACAGTACTAATAATTGGATAGAAAATTGCAGAGGGATCTCATGATTGGTACTCAGAAATATTCCAGTCTGAAAACTGAGGCGGTAATCTGTGCTAGTCGGAAATAATTAGACAGCAGGTAGGGCAGGGTGGTCCCTTAGAGACCAGCTGGAAAACCTTTTTGAGAAGCAATAGCATGGCTGCAGGTTCGGTCTTGTAAATCTTATCTGTGCATCCCTGCATGACTTTCTCTGCAAAGCTGGGCTACTTTTGCAGATAAGGAATGCAGATGAATAAGGCTGGCAGGATTTGTCCCTCATATGCATCTTTTTAATAACAGATGCTATTTAGTATTCATACTTCTCCCAGTCCATTTCCAGAGAATTGTGAATCATCTATAATTGTACTGCTTTAAGCCTATTGTTAGTTTACAAAAAAAAAAAAAGAATCCCATACACTTTTATTGTCCCTTAAAATCTATTTTATTACCAATTACATTTCAAAGCCTATTTTCTTAGCAGAAACATGTGAATGTTGAGCCATTCTACAGAAAACCTGGTGAACTACTGGAAGTAAATGCTACTTTTGATTAATTTAGTCATTTGCAAACAGACTTAGAAACTGCATTTTTTTTTAAAATTCCTTTTCATATGATTCAATAAAGGGATACCTTGATTTTTCATTCCCTGGAGGCTTTTAGCTTATTCATTTGGACAGTTATTTTAAATATTTGTTATTCATGTTGCACATTTGGCATTGTTTCTGCTCTGTGACTGGATAACTTCTGTGCTTACAAAGAACTTCCACGTCAGCAAGGCACACCTTTCTTGCCCTATGGCCATATACCTGTTTTGTCCAAACAATAAAACTGCTTTGAGCTAGATTTTTAAAGCAATTTAGGCACCTTATCTCCAGCTGATTCACTGCAAGTTAGCTGCCAACATACCTTTTAAAAATGTGGTCCTTTGTCTTTGCACTTATGTTTTTAGCAAACAAAACTTGATAAGGTTGAAAGTTCAGAGATGCATCAGATCTCTCTTGGGAAGCAGAATTAATTCTTGCCCACTACTCTAATGATCAATAAAAATCCATTTTTGTCAGACCTGTAATGGAAGCCAATCCTCGTATCAAGCAGCATCTTATGAGATGCACCCTTCCCAGGCATTTCAGTCTCTAAAATGGGTAGTACACGTGCTCCTTGAAGTTATGTATGGCTGTCTGTGACTGGCAACTTTCCTTTATTCCCTAGGGCCATCGCAAAACCTTAATGCCATTTTCCCCCCTGTCAACTGCTGTATCCGGCTACGGAAAACTAATTTTGCTTGAATTGTCGTGTGCAATGCAAAAGCAAGAATGTGGAGCAGGCTGCACTCTTAAACCAGTGGTAGGAAATCACATTAAATTCACTGTAATTACATTGTTCTAAAAATGTGATTATGTGTTTCAACTACCAGCCTCCCATTAAATTACTTCAGATCAGTCTCAATCTGTGAAATGAAATCCTCCTGATATAGATGTAAAAAAGTGTAATAAATATGAGGAAGTGCATTTTGCATTTATATTTTATATCCACCTGCTAGTGTATATTACATTCTCCAACCTCACTCTGCTCCCAGTGTATATATCTCACCTGTTCCATGTGCGAAAGTTATACAGCGACTTCCCTTTTTATCCTGGCTTGCTATTGCTCTGCTGAGCAGGAGCTTTTAGCAACTAAATTTCATGCAAAGAAGCAAAGCTATCACGACTTCATAAATGCATTCTATGGGAAGGACAGTTGACAGCAAAGGCTGATAAAATGTTTTTACTTGCGAGTTGAAGTTCAACTAAATATACCTCTGAGATGCTGCACTCCTGCAAGAATAAGGAGAATTTCTGCATTGCTATTTTGGACCAGAAAGGCCCTAGGCAGTGGTTTAAAGGGTTGGATTTCAAAGACAGCCGCCATATTGCAGATGCAATTTTGTGCCTGAAAATAGTTGCGCCTGCAATTAATTGAAGAGCAACATGTTAGCAACAAGAAATGGAGTCGGGGAACCTCCTCTGGATGGGGAAAAAACACTTGAGGACTTGCTTACCGAGACTCAGCCACATACTTAAAGTTAATGGGATCCACATGCTCAAAGTTAAGTGCTTTCTAATAGGGTTTTGGAATTGTACCTTTTCACTGGCAAATCATGTAGTCTAAATGCCAGATTTTTTAAAAATCCTGCCCTCCCCACAACCCTTTTAATATACACAAATGGTAATCTTGAATAATTGAGGATACAGTTTTACACTAGTGATAATATGCTCAGGAAGATACCATTGTTTCATACTTAAGTACATGACTTCAGATGTAGTCATATGATGCAAGAGTTTGTTGGAGGAAATAATTGCAACTGTAGTTTTGCAGGTGCCAGCTGCTGCAGCAGCAGTGAAAATTTTACTATAGGGAGGCCTGAACGTTAAACTCTAAATGACAGAAAAATTGCACAAAGGAGTTATCTTCGCAAGTGCAAATTTGTTCCTGTGAAAATGTCAGGTTTGAAAATTGGGCCCTGTCTAATTTCCTAATACACATATTTATTTTTCTTCATTTCTTGGGCACTCCCCTCCCTTGCCTTGTTGCATGAGTAGAATAATCTGGTCCTATGCCCAGAGTGGGTATCTGTAAATCAAGAGGTTTGTTCCCAGTCTCAGTGGCAGCTGCTGCTGGAGCAGAACTGAAGGCATGAGGGATTCCACATGAGTAAGTCTTTGATGGCTACATAAGGTCAAGCTCCTGTTCAGACTAGCTTCTTATTTTTCTACAAACAGTACAGGACAGTTTTAAATCTTTTCACTTTCCCAAAGAAGATGAATTTCCATTGTGTTCAGTACAGTCTCCCAGGCTAGGGACAGACATTACACATAAACCAGTTTAAGTGATCAGAAACTGGTTTAAACCTGTACCAGAACAGAAGTACAGTGCACATAAACCAGTTTTAAAATGGCTGAAACTGGTTTAAGATAAACCTGGGTGAATATAGTATTGGACTTAACTGATTTGAGTCAAACTGGTTTATGAAACTTCTGTCCCAGACCCTTTCCTGGCTTGAGTTAAATTACAGGCCCCCAGCATGCTTTGCAGCCCTGGTCTGCTCCAGCAGAGAAGGTTTGGAGGTGGGGTGGGAGGTAAGGACTATTCCACTGCAAACAGGCAAACCCTGGCTGTGGTCTGGGCCAGGGAGATTGGTTACATTTCCTTTCCCCTTGTGTACACTGCTATTCTGCCCTGCTAAAAACTTACTGCTGGCTGTGAGTGTGGCCTACAAATCCCAGAGGCACCTGGAAGCAGGAAGAGGAAGTGATGATCAACTCTGCAGAGTTCTGCTGCTGTGGTTGTGGACTGCAAATCCCAGAGACCTTGGGGACAGCAGGAAGAAGAAGTGAACACACAGCCAATGCTAGCTACGTGCACCCCCCAGCCTCTGGCCTGAGCCACTGCAGGCATGTGGCTGCACTTCCTGAATCAAAAGGAATGCTTGTCCAGTTGTTTCTCAGGTTAATCTCTGCATTTTAGACTAACCTGCAAAGATTGAATTGGTTCAGCCTCAGGGTTTTTGATGGTCTTTACTTGGCCCAATAGCTTAGCTTCACAACCAAAGGGACTATGGGGTTTTCTCTAGGTCTTGTGGCTGCAAGAGTGGGCAGGACATGTGCTTGTTTTCCTGAAGGCTGAACCACACTGGAAGAGAACGATGGTTAATCTTGATGCTTCCTTGGAAAAGTGTTGAAAGTAGGTCTGATTGTCAGTCTTTGAAGAGATCAGTTAGAGGAAGGAAATGAAAGCTCCTTGGGCGGCCATTGCACAGGATATGTCTGAAGGTCATTGCTGTAGCGGAGAAAGCTAGAGGCTTACCTGTAAAAAGGGGGGTTCCATTTCTGTGGCCAGAGGGTTTTAGGGGGTATAAAATAAGTAGGATGCTTGTAGCGATCCAGCAGAGCTTTACAGAGAAAAAATGGCCAACGTTCTTTATCAGAAAATGGCATTTTTGACAAAACATTCATTAATTTGATTTAAAAAAATATTTTTGTCCTGATTTCCGTGTATTTGTGTAGTGTACACAGAAGTGACTGCACAATAGCTTAAAATGAAACCTTACTTTTGTATATTGTGGGGGTAGGGGGCATGAGGTGGTGGGTATAGGTTGGTGGGGAGCTGTGGGTATGTGGGATATGGGGGAGGGTGTGGGTGTGTGTGGGGAATAGGTGTGGGGCTGTGTGTGTGTGTAGGGTGAGGGAACAGGTGGATGTGTGTGTGGATATGCAGTTTATGGGGGGGCTGTGTGCAGGGAAGAGTGGCTGGGGTGGTGTGAGTGGGCATGTGGGTGTGGGGGTCTGTGTATGGCGGGATGTATGCGTGTGGGACTTGCCCTATGAACACACTCACTGTGTCTATCTCTCACTGTGCACACACACTCACTCTGTGTCTCCATCATTGTGTGCGTAAACACCCCCCCCC